>NW_010587908.1:0-31830 GCF_000705375.1 Tinamus guttatus
CCTGGCGCTCCAGCCCGCGTGCCGGGCTAGAGCCACTCGGCACCTCCACAAGGTCCCACGTAAGGCGGCTGCAGCCAAGACGGGCCCATCTCCAAGTGGTCGGGTGCAGGTTTAGTCGTAGGCTGCTATTATTTTCCTCAAAAAGCATGAGCTAAGAAGCATTTCCCGTTTCATCTTTACCTTGCTTTGTGGCGTTTCTATGGGATGAGAGTGCCCACTTGAGTTCAAAGGGTGGATGCAAACCAAGATACTGATACAGTATCTTGGTAAAAAGGAATTTATGAAATTGTTTAAAGATGAAAGTTCTCAAGCATCCTGTCAGCTTTGCTTGCTGCCAGTTTAACACTTAACATTTTGTGGAAATGGTTTCTATCTATGTTGTTACATTACAAAGACACCACAATGCTTAAACAATTACAGTTATATGCTATTCTAAGATGCTCTGGTATAGTGCTTTTAGATATGCAAAGGGTTTAATGAGCTTAACTTTGTATTTCATATTCATTTGAATGATATATATTTGTATTTGTATATATTTATATATTTATTAATATTTTATATATTTGTATTTCATATTCATTTGAATCTCAGGAATTAGTGCTGAAATTCTGAATTCTGTGGGTTTTGGAGTAACTTTGTGATGATCATTGTGTGTAAGGGCCTTTTTTTATTTACCTGTAGGCCTATAAAAAGAGGAGATATTTTGCCACCAGAAAGAGGCAGAGAGGTTGCCAAGGAACTTGGGATACCATATTATGAAAGCAGTGTATTTGACCAGTTTGGAATTAAAGATGTGTTTGACAATGCAATTAGAGCTGCCCTGATCTCCAGAAGACACCTGCAATTCTGGAAATCACATTTGAAAAAGGTCCAAAAACCTCTACTTCAAGCTCCATTCCTACCTCCGAAAGCACCTCCTCCCATTATCAAAATTCCAGAGTGTCCCATACCGAGCATGAATGAAGCTGGATATTTGCTGGATAACCCACTGTGTGCGGATGTTATGTTTGTTCTCCAGGAGCAGAACTTCATTTTTGCTCACAAGATTTACCTAGCTACCTCCTCCTCCAAGTTTTATGACCTTTTTTTAATGGAATGCGAGGAAAGTCCAAGCTTGGATGAAATAAAATGTAACAGAGAAAGTACAGACAGGGATGCTCCGACATCTCATTGTGAGACAAATGAGGATAGTGATGAGGTACCCTTAAAATCTGCCGAAGTCAAACTTCCAGCACCAGGAAGTGAGGACTCTCTAAACACCCTGGACCCTGAAGCTGGTGAAAGTAGTTCTGCAGCAAGGTCTCTCTCATCCTGGGGTAAAGGGTTCGTCAGTGTGCACAAGGAAATGCAAGTGAACCCTATTTCAAATAGGACGTGTCCTGTAACTGTGGTAAGAATGGACTCATCTGTGCAGGCTGGACCTTTTAAAACTGTTTTGCAGTTTTTGTACACGGGGCAACTGGATGAAAATGAAAATGATCTCACAAGATTAGCTCAGATTGCTGAAATCTTGGAAGTATTTGATTTGCGAATGATGGTGGAGAATATTATGAATAAAGAAGCCTTCATGAATCAAGAGATTACGAAAGCATTTCATGTCAGAAAAGCTAATCGGATAAAAGAGTGCCTTTGTAAAGGGACATTTTCGGGTGAGTAAATATACACTTTACTGAGAAAATCCTAATTATCCTTTCATTCATGTTACTGCCTCTTCACAAACTTGAAAAACTGTGACAACTGACATTGTTCTGAGAGGAGAGAAAAACCCAAAGTTACAGCGTTACCGGGGGCCAGTGTTTTCAAGCTAGGAGTCTGGTGTTTAATTTCTCAAAACCTATACAGAAGCTTTTAAATAAGTGACCTAATTTTCCAAAGTGTTGAAAATCCAGTATCTCCATTTTCAGAGGGCCTTTTAAGTTTATTTTTTTTCATTAACCAATATAAAACCCTAGAGTCATCTGCAGCGGGGGAAGGAAAGAAGTAATTGCTTAAGAAAGTGCAAGTGGAAAGCACACTCTTAAGCCACAGATCCACTTTATACCCAGATTTGCAGCCGTCCTTGTTTCTTTGTTTCTCTGGCAGATGTGACATTTAAATTGGATGATGGAACCATAAATGCCCACAAGCCACTGCTGATCTGTAGCTGTGAATGGATGTCTGCGATGTTCGGAGGATCATTTATTGAAAGCTCAAACAGTGAGGTATTTGTTTGTTCCCATCCATTTTGCTCATAATGTCTGATGTGCTTGGGGAAATTGAAGCATTGTTCTGTAGCTATTTGGGGGTTTGCAATAAGCCCTGGATTTTTTGTTATTATTATTATTATTTTTTTCTTCCCGTAAAGAGTTGGTTTGTTCTTCTTAAGGCCCTATGTTTAGGACACCTAGGAAGATAGCTTATTTTCTATAAGGCATGAGATGCCTTGTTTTGATGTCATAACAGGATTTTTAAAAATGAAGTTCTAAAAAGGAAAAATAAATAAAGGAAAAATTGAAGCTGTAAGTTTTGTTAAACTTATTTTAAAGATTGTAAAATATATTTTCACAAATCAGAACTGTTACAGTGAGAACACTTGGGGCAGGGAGGGCTTCAAAGAGAGGAATAAAAGTTAAAGAACATGAAGTTTTAAACTGGAAAATGGAGTTGGCTTTCTAGTACCTGAGTAGAAAACAGCACAGGTCTTCACATGCACCAGCCTGTCCCCTTGCATAAGACAGATAGAAGGCAAAGCGTAAAGATCTCGGTGCTTCAGGGGTTTGCAGCAGAAGTGTTCAGGTACCTCCAGAATTTTTCTTCAAATTCTAACATTCTGCTATTCCTTTTTCCTGTATCTTACCATATGCAGAGCTGGCTATTCTGCTTTGATTTCCTTGTCCCCTTTGGTAGTAATGGGTCTTGTTTAAATTAAGAGGGTTTTTTTTGTTTGTTTGTTTGTTTTTTATTATTCTGGAAGATTATTTTCTACTTTATACTTATTTTTTTTTTGTCTCTTCTTATACAGCTTTAAACATAATTCCTTCCCAGGGGCATGCTCAGCAAGTGGTTCATTAAAAATATATAGTTTGATAGTAGTAAGCAACATTTGGCAATGAAAAATATACATTCATTTTCTTACAGCCTTTTTTGATGGTAAACTTAACAGACTTAATTCATCTTTGCAATTTAAAATATCTAGCTTTCATTTTCTAGAGTTTAAGGCATTCAGTAATGAATCTGGAAGTTTAAAAGTGCAGGTGGAAATGAATTTGTTGTTTTCTTTGCCTGTCCAACTTTTTACTTGCGTTGTGCCCCACATAAAGTAATAGTTTTATAAACTTATTTACTGAATACTTAATGTTCTCTGCATTAACAAAAATATATTATTAATTAATTTTACAACTAGCCCTTCTTGAAGAACTGAGCTGTTTCCCACAGTGCCTGACGTGTATTAGGGGTTGGTGTTTTAGCGCTATAGAATCTGGGCTTGAATTCCAGTTATTCAGGCAAAAGCTAAAAGCAATATTCGCAAACTTCCGAAGTTAACTACCAACTACAGGAGAACCACAATGGGTCCCCTTCTAGCTAGAAATACAAGTTGGCTGCTCCCAGGCAGTCAGATTAATTTGCATGTACTTATATTTTGTATACACGTGTACATATATATCCAGTCAACTGGGAGGGTTGCCTGTTGGAGCAAAGAACCTGACTCTGGAAGTGTGCTTCCTAGCGGCGGCATCTTGAATTTTACTGGGATTTTTTATTTTATTTATATATTAAGAAATGTCTTCATTTCTAAAATAAATTGGTGCATAAGTGGCAAAAGTAAAATATGACTTCTATATGAGGAATGCTCGGTTAGTACAGATTTTTCTTTTTAATATCTTTTCCAGGTAGTTCTTCCCAACATAAACACGACTTCCATGCAAGCAGTTTTGGATTACCTGTATACCAAACAACTGTCCTCCAGTCAGGACCTGGACACACTTGAGTTAATTGCTTTGGCAAATAGGTTTTGCCTTCCTCACCTGGTTGCACTAGCAGGTGAGGGTTTGTGGCCTCGTCCAATACATGTCTTCTGCAAGGGCTGAAACATGTCTTAATGGTCTTGCAGCACAGGATTTTGTTACATGTCAAGGAAAATAAGTCTTTTCCTTCTGCAAGGCGGTTGTAATGCAAGTTGATATTTTCACTTGGAAAAAATATTACTTACCTTTCTCTTGCCTTTCTTAGTCTTGGGCTAAACCACCTCAGCACATGGAAATTCAGCCCTCGTCTCAGAATAACTTTTTAACCATTTATTTGGACAAAAGTGACCGGATACTACTCAGTTTGCGAATTAAATCAATGAACCCCCAAATAACCCCTGAATTTTGAGGGGGGTGTGTGTGTGGACTTTGCCTTTCTGTAAGTGGGCATTAATTGCAGACTTGCTTTCTCTGAGACACAATAGGAATTGGGTAGAAGTTGTCCAGTCATCCCATCCGTTCCAGCTCAACTGGAGTAAGAGAGGTTGTGCCAGGATGGAGGGTCTCTTGGCATGACGGTAAAGGCCAGAATTTGCCTTCCGCTGCTTTCCCCCAGGCTGAAGTTGCTTGAACTTTCGGGGTGAATCTGCACGGGAGGGAGGGAGGACAGAGCTTCTCTGGTGCCTTGGTTGTTGAACGCATAGTCCTGGCAGGTGCTCTGGCTTTGGCACGGGCTGTTTCTGTGCGAGTGACTCGTTGTCTCCTCTAACAGAGCAGCATGCGGTACAAGAGCTAACAAAAGCCTCCATGAGCGGCGCTGCAATAGATGGAGAAGTGTTATCCTACCTGGAAGTGGCCCAGGTCAGTGTGGACTGTTCTTTAAAGATATTCTAGTCATCTGCATTACTTTTTTTCAGTGCCTTAATGGTTTTGAGCACTGCATCTAAGTGGCTCAGCGTCTTTTGCTCTGGCAGTGTTTGACAATAAAACGTAATTTTGTTTTCTTTTGCAAAGCAGTTTTACCCTGTGAACATTAGTTTAATGTTAAAAACCTTTGTCTAAAGAACCTAGGGGGAGATAGGTTGTCTTTCAAGTACTTATTTTAATTTTTCTGGATTGTGTTACTTACAAGATCAAAATTCTCATGGCTGTGTTTTAAAATGAAATATAATGTAAGAAACCTTTCTAGCTTTGTACTGACAACTGAATCTTGGATTCTTCCCCATTAAATTCCTGTAGATATTCTTAGACCCGTATTGCAAGGGCTTTTGTATATACGTATACATATTCTTAGAGTTTTGATAGAGTGAGTACAAATCCTACTACTCTACGGTCAAGCAGGTTGTCTCAAACATCTGCTTGAATCCCAGAAACCATGAAAAGGAGGAACTCTCAGTTAAACTGCTCATCTCTTTTTTCTTTTTTTCTTTTTTTCTTTTTTTTCTTTTTTTACTTCTCCCTCCCCCCCCAAAAAAAAGTGTTACAGCAGTAATAAAGCCTAAGTCATACAAGATAAAATATTTTATAAATTGGAATTATTCTAGATTTAACACTAATGAAGAGTTTAGCTCCAGCTTGTCTTAAAGTCTAGAGTCGAGCGATACTGAAATACAGCACATGTTGGCCACCATGCAGGATTTCCTTCAGCTGCTTTCAAGCGTCTCTGTACAATGCCCATAATGATGTTATAAAACCAGAACTGAATCTCTTCCAAGAAAAAGCAGCTCATTTTACTTCATTTTGAATTTGTAAAGTGTTTTTTCTTTGGTCGGAGACAGAAGTAACATGTTTAAACTCTGTTAGGATATTCTCTGTGCTCTGTACTTATACAGATGATGTGTTTATAACCTAAGATCACAGCAGACAGCCAGAATGCCAGGCAGATACATGTGCTCTCCAAACCTGACTGTGTGGAGAGCTGTGCTTCCTTACGACCATCAGAAACTTGCAGAAGGTTTGGTGTTGAGCTTTCAGCACTGCTTAAATTCTGTCAGTGAGTACAGTTTCCTGGAGAGGTACTTCACAGGAAGGCTTGTAGTAACTGAGAGGGCATTTAGGTGGTACAAACTTATCAGCAAATTCAGGCCTTGTGTGTGAGCGAGTGCAGCGTGCCAGAGGCCATGCACACGAGGAACCTATTCACGAGCCTTTGGGGCCACTGGGTGCTCTGACAGAATTGTGCCTAAAGGAGACAAACATGGGCCAGGGCACCCAGAGGCCATGTCTGAGCCTCAGAAGCTTCCCTGTGGCTTTAGGAGAATGCTGCCATGTAGAGTCCCTGCAAAATGAACCATAACTTCAGGAAATGGAATAAGCTGCTTGTTTTTCTTTGCAGTTTCACAATGCTAACCAGCTGGCAGCTTGGTGTTTGCACTACATCTGCACCAATTACAACAGTGTTTGCTCCAAATTCCGCAAGGAAATCAAAGCTAAATCTTCAGGTACGGACAACTTTGTTCCCCAGTTCTCATTATGTTTCCCCTTGTTTCAGCCCACCCTGTTGATCAAGCATGAGCATCTAGGTGAGCTCAGGTAGCCGTGCGACTTTACATTTGCTCTCCCTCTCCAGGGTAGCATCCTTCCTATCTGTGGGGGCAAAATTAAAAAAAAAAAAAATAAAGCCTAAGTCATTAGCCTGATTCCAGGGCAAGCTTTTTATTCTCTGCCTGTTTCAGCTATGATAAAAGTAGCAGAGCTGTTTTCACACTCCATTCTTCCAGAAAGCAAGCCCTTGACAGGGCTTTTTAATCCTTGTGTGGTGGGCTGAGGCTTCTTGGGTACTGCTGCTTTTGTAGCCTTTCCACTGCTTAAGTAATGCAGAGAGGAGCCTGGAGGAAGCCCTGAGAGGTGGGATGACCGGAGGCTGGGTGAGCGGTTAGGGGAGAGAAAGGCCTTGCAAAGCTTCCTGTGGACAGTCAAGGCAGTTCCAGGACTTGTGTAGCTTACTGGTGTGTTTGGAGGCTTCTGCTTGCTTCTTTCTAACAGATAATCAGGAATACTTCGAGAGGCATCGCTGGCCACCTGTGTGGTACCTAAAGGAGGAAGATCACTACCAGCGAGTTAAGAAAGAGAGAGAGAAGGAAGACGTTGCGCTGAACAAGCACCATTCAAGGCGGAAGTGGTGCTTCTGGAACTCCTCTGCTGTGGTCGCCTGAGCAAAGCAAACAGGTGGAAATCTGTAGCCAGCCTCAGAAATTAGTCTTATTGTTAGAAATAAGATGTAGTTCAGGTTTTCAGGCACTAACTTTGTTCCACATGTGTGCATTTATTATTGCTGTGGTCAAAAGCACAAGCTCACTTAAAGTGAGCCTGGAACAGCTCCTTGAAGTCATATGTATATTTTTGGCTAGTAAGCAGATAAATGTCTACCATTATTACTTTTCTTTTTATACAAAAAAAATCCAGCATTAATGTTTCAAACTCCAATGGGGAAATATTTTTATACTGTCTGGTGTATTTTGTTTAAATACAATTCTGGATTTCATTTTGTTTTACAGATGACAAAATAACCATGTAGCAGCTTTGTAATTAGATTTTAACTATTTTTCCTATGCGAGTACAGTGAAATAGAGAATCCTCAGTCGTAAGAGACCACCTTTAGAATATCCCATAAAAAGTCATTGTAGTCAAAAGATCTAGTTGCCTAGTATAAGGGTTTTTTAAAACTAAGTACTGTGCACTCGTAATATAATTAGATGGTTATTTCCCTTTTCTACAGAAAAGGCTTATAATAAGATCCAATAACTGCAAGACATAGAGTGCTTGATCCTTGTTCACCTGAATAATAGGCAGTATAATTACCTGTTCAGCTGCAGGCAAATGTATTTCTAATATTTGCCATGTAAGTGCAAATACTTACAGCTGTGGGCCATGTGAAATCTAGTGATCCTAAGTATTCAGAGGTTTTAAATGTTTAGATTAAAGAGGATGATTCTACAATCATTTAGAAGGGCTTATTAATTTATATACTTATACAGGTGTGGACCTGAATATAAAAAGCAGTTACACTGCCTGTATTTGAATTACTGCATGGCAGTCACCTTGTTCCGTTGGGATCCCACTGCTGCAGCCATTCCTCATGCAGAATTCCTCTTTGCTTCAGTGGAAGCAAGCGAAAGGGCTGCAAAAACAAGTAGGAGCTATTCTGTGTTGTGGCTTTTTGTGAATGGAGAAGGATCTTCACATGCCAGGTCATTTCAGTTTGATCCAGCTTGTTTCGTAGCTTCTCCGAGATAGAAATCAGTGTTAGATGCTGTTTAAGTAGAGTGTGTATTCCCTCTGGAAGTAGATATTCCCAGCTGGGGGCAAATCATGGGGGGAAGGAAGAATCCTGCAAAAGTGGTGCAAGGATTGGGGGGCGGGGGGAAAAAAGCCTCCAGTGTTTTCCAATATCCTGTGTGTTTTTATCAACCATTGCTCTAATGTTGCAGTGTTACACTAGAATACATAAGGATGAGAGAGTGCTTAAAAGACCAAAAAGGAAATGAATATACTGTAGAGCATACATATGCCATCCTGCGTAGTCTCTCAGGCACAATTCCCTAACAAAAGTAGGGTTGTATGGTAGGGCTAACGTTGCCTGGTGCTGGCAGCTCAGCACAGCAGTGTGGATACGCGGGTTATTTTTTTGGTTTTGTTTCTCTCTGCGGTGCCCAAGCGCAGGGCCGTGCAGTGAGCCCCGGTGCGGTAGGTAGGGTGCAGGGTGCTGGGCTGGAAGCCCTGCACAGCTCTTGGGAGGTGAGTGCTGAGCAGAGCGGGGTCAGTCTGGGAAGAGGAACGCTGCCCTGCAGCCGCCTCGGAGGAAAGCGGGGCCGGACGCCTTCCTCCGAACGATGCGTCGCCACGCGGCGATAAAGAAGGGCTATAAACAACGCAAGTGCACTCTCCCTAATTGCTGGTCAGTGAGACCTGGGGAGGGGAAGAAAGAATGAGAGGAGGCACATCAAGCCTAGGATGGGATTAGTATTTGTAATCATAAAATGTTCAACAGTTGCATTTTAAATAAGTATTGCTACTAGGTTTTACACAACCAAAGCTACTGTATGATTGTAATCTTGCCAAACTGTAAAGGATGTATAAATGAAACTGAGGTATATGCAATAATATCCAGTTGTACTAGTTATCAGCTGCTATAACCAAGTGGCTGGTTCATTTGGTTAATGCTGTCTATGGCCTTTAATCTTGGTGTTTATTTTGTGTTTTTTATTTTGGAAAAAAAAAAAGTCAATAAAACTGTTTAGTTACAAATTTCTCTCAGTTCTTTGAAGAAGCTTCTTAAATTCTACATTAGTTACCTCCCTTTCTAGTGTTGTTTCCCAGCAGTAACGTACTCAATGAATGTACTCAACTCAGATGGACAGCATATTAGGAATTGTGCTTGGGAACATTACAAGAAAGTCCTACAGTGTTTGTATATGATTGGAATGGGAACAAGTTGGCACTTGTCACTTACTTTTGAACTGCGTGACCAAAAAAAACATTGTGACTTTTCCCTGTGGTTTCCAATATTTAATTGCCATGATATTACTCATGGGACATGAAACTAATTAATCATGACAGACACAGGGATGAAAAATGCAAACAAACAGCATGACTTCTGCCAGTTCTGCAGCATGCTCTGAACTTTCTGTAAATAATGGTTGCTCTTGCTTTCCCCCTCCAGGGTTGCCAGCCATTATGCAGAACTCCTGGTTACCTGGTGGTGGGTTTGCAACAACTGCATCCCTGAATATAGGCTGTTAAACTGACAAAGCTAGAAAGTTAGTGCTCTTCTGGAGAGCTTGCACAATGTAGTGGGGACAGAGCCTTGTCTGTGATCTTTTTTTACAGCTCTTCAGCAATGCCAAGGACATAGAAAGGGAGCATGTTCAGCACACAATGTACTTTCTAAAGTGCTAATTTATGAGTGTGTTACGTATCCTACTGATTTATTTTTTGGAAGCAAGATTTTATTCCTTTGAATTTGCAACTAGAAGTGAAGTAATGGGCTCAGTGCAAGAAGTAGAGACAAACATCTCTCCATCAGATTCTCGGAACTACAAGTACCAAAACAGAAGTTTTGCTCTTTGGGCAGTTCTTTAAATGTTATGCTCATTTAGAGAAATTTGTTTATCTTTTGTCTTCTTTTTCCTGGGAAGTCTCACTCAGCTTATTTCTTAGAGGATTTTTGTAGTTTTTCTCCAAGGCAGAGAGGTACTTCTGGGAGCAAGTTCACTGGAGGCCTCCTTGCTGTTGTCTCGTAGTCAGCCTTGTAGTCGCATTGTGCCGTAAGGTAAGTAAAGATACATGGTATTAAACACGTGTACATTAAGAAGCATTACCCATTAGAAGTGATTAATCTAGTCATCCCTTCCGAGCACTGCAAACATGATTGTGCCAGAGAAGGTAGGAGAAGAGCACTGCACTCTATCAGCAACTTACCCACCTTGAGACATCCTTCAAACACGCAACAACTATTCCTAGAAATGTTTGACTTAGAAAACGACATTATCTTTCTATGTTTTAGTAACAGGCGCTATGGAACCAGCAGAAGGCATCATGGAAATCCCATTCCGAGGGCCAAATCTTCCTTTTCCTGGAACAAAGGTATAGGTAAAGATAGAATATACTAAATTAGATTTATTTTGGTGATTTTTTTTATTGGACTGTAATTTTTAATGGATCAGAACTGACTTGCTGGCTTTGTCAGGTAAACCACAGCATTTGTCCTTATTCTCTCCCCTTTGCTAGCTCAGTACTTAAGGTGGCTGCTCGTCACACCTCAGTCCTTTTGGATTTTTGTCCATTGAAGTGATCCAGCTGCATTTGCATGAGTGCAGGTGTCCTGAAGGCACAACCCCTGTTAAAGCAGGGGGGATGCCCCCGCCCCACACACCGCTGCCTTTGCGCTTCCAGGTGGTGGCTGGCGCGGTGACGCGTCCTCGCTCGCCCGTGTTGCAGAGCTGCTGGCAGGTGCTGGCCGTGTCCCACGCGTGGGATCCGACGGGGCGTCAGCAGCAGTAATCCCCATCCTGCAGGTCTACAACAGGATAATTCATTGTCGTGTAGCCTATGCCTTGGCTTTCAGCTAAGAGCATATAACTCATGTCACAGGAGGCACAATAGTGATGCTATTGTATATGTATATATGCGAGCTAAATCCCTCACTGCTGCTTGTGTTGGAATCTCCGTTTCTGTTACAATTTGGATCAAGGCTGCAGGAGGCTTAGCAGGAAATTGGAACAACAGGGCTTGCTGGGCAGACTCTTTCCAAACTGTTAGTTTGCTCTCCTGCAGCTTCATCCCTTGGTTTTGCTATCAACAAGTTTGTGGGAAGCCATAACACGATTCACCTTCAATCTTTCCTTGTGTCTCTTTGTCCTACACTGCAATAGCTACTGCTGGTCTTCGCCTGGGCTTGGTCCTGCGCTCCTGGGCCACCCGCAGCAAGTGCCCTGCGCGGAGTGGAGGTGCCAAGTGCCGGGGCAGGCTGGGCCTTGCTGCAGGGTTGGCAGTGGCTGCAGGGGCAGCATTCAGTGAAGCTGGTGGTCTTTCCTAGCTCTGTCTTTCCTTTGCCCAGGAGCAAGTACCAAGAAGGGGAGATTCCTCTGCCCCCCAGCCCATTAACACAGGGTTAGACTTGCACCACAGAGGTGGTTTCCAAGTTGAAACTACATAACTGCATGCTAGGCTCGGGCTTCAGAAGTCTGCCTTTCGTTTCTGGAAGGCAAACGGGAGTCTGGCCGTGAGGCAGCGGCGCTGCCGGCACGAAGCGCTGGGGCTGCAGGGCCCTTCGCCGCGTGGCACTGGGGGCACCAGGAGTCTTCACAGGTTCCCAGGAAATCCGGGAGCATTTAGGGATGAGACCTGTACAGGGCGTTAATAAACACACGGGAGCTGGGGCTAATTGCCCAGCCGAGCAGTTTCCTGAGTCAGACAGGGAGCCGAAGGCCGGGAGCTGTTGGAGAGGCACCGCTGTCCCTGCTCTGTGGGTCCCCAGTCACCTCCGTGCTGGGGCAGAGCAGTGGCACGGGCGGGCTCGCGCTCTGCCCTGGCGCTGCTGTCCTTTTCACTCCAGAAGGATTCTGAGGAAGAGTTCAAGGCAGGGTGATTTTTCTCCCACCTATCCTTTGCACAGTGCATTACCCAGAATGGGTCTTTTCCTGACATTTTGGGGAAACTCCTTCCTTCATGGGACTAGCTAGAACTCATGATGCTCTGCTGTTTGCAGTAGTTCTTATGCATTAGTAAATGCTAATAATTAGTCCAGATGGCTCTGGTGGCAGCAGGCATAGACGATCGCTCATCCTGAGCTTTTTGGAGAATAATTTGGAGCGGGTGTGACTTTACTGTGACTCGTGCCCCGTGGTGGCAGGCTGCACACAGTCCAGCCCTCTGCCCATGAGTGTCTGTGACTGATCTGTCCCTTTCTCATTCTTTGGGTGTTTATCCAAGAGCTCTACCGCACTGCCTTGGGATTGCTGTCTTGGTTGCACAGAGGAGTTGAAGCGTGGAGAGAAATGGTTTTGCTGAGGTCATACAGCTGATCAATACCTGCCCCTAATCTCTTTACCTCAGGTGCAGAGCTAATCACAATCAATCCTTGAATGGACTGACAGGTGTAAGCCACAGGTTCAGCTAATTTGCTGCCTCTCACTGCTTCATCTACTGCTATTTTCTTTCAGGGATCTGTCAGTGCAAGACAGATCTTTTCACTCTTAATTCCCTTTTGGTCTTAATTGCAATACCTGGGGAGTAAAATGCAGCCACCACATTTTTCTCCTGTCCTTTCAGCAGTCAGCTACACTGTCACCTTCTGATTTGACAGCTTTTGAGTGAAGCACTAATCAAGTCAAAATCATCTGATGTGGGCACTTGACGTTTCTTGAGCATCCTTCTCCACTGACACAGCGGTAATTGGGTGCAGGGAGGGCAGACTGGCACAACTGCTGCTTTTGTGCCGAGCTGTCTGCACCTTTCTGGGGAGCAGACCCTCTGGGAAGCCACCAAGGAGCATTTGGAGCTTTTTGCCTCCTAGAGTTAGTTGTCTGTTAGACTGAGGGCTGCGTTCAGCTCGAGAGTGAAGGAGAGCAGGAGAAGGTTGCAAACTCGAAAGGTGGAGAGCTCATCAGGGCAAAACCGGATGCTCTCACTGTAAGAGTTGGATGGCATCAGATGAAACCAGCACAGGCAGATTGCGGGTCAGAAATGCCTCTCTCCACAAATGCTCGTTGAGCTACAAAGTTTCTTGCTGGAGAACCCCCAGACTGAAAGTTCAAAGAACTTCCAGAAACTCAAGGAAAACAGTTGATTAAACACAAGATCACCACCTGTGGTTATGTGATATAAGCCCAGGGCATGAAAGTCTGGAGGAGTATCTCAAATATCATTTTGCGTTTATTTTTCTCTTGCGTACCCAAAGCACCTGCTGTTGGCCACTGTAAGAAGCAGGATTTGAAGCCGGTCAGGCCTTTGCAGCGTGATCAGAAACAACCACAGCAGATTACTCAGTAAGAACAATTCTATTTCAATGGAAAAACTAAAGGCTACATCTACAGCCTTTTTGCAGGTGTGAGGAACCATGGTGTTCTTGCACTGCTGTGTGCAAACACAACGTCTTTTTAAAGGAATTTGGATTAAGAACGCGATTGTTCCCGCTGATGCAAAGGCTGCAAGACAGAAGCCCCTTTGAGCACAAGTGTCAGCCACACACCAGCGCTCTTGGGAACAAGGCTGATTTTGCCCAGTATCTTCAAGCACTGAATCCGGTGAAATTAATCCTCAGTCTTCAGCAAATGCTGGTGACTGTTCTGGGTGGGGCTGTCACATGGAATATGGGGTATGAAGCAGACGTCTCTGAGATCTGAGAGCGCCTTGCATCGTGCGGCCTTAACTGATCCCTGCAGTAGCACCCTCAGGCAGCCGGGCTGCCGAGCGGGAGCCCTTCCCCTTGCTGGGCATTAATCAGTGTAACCCCAGCTGTGCAGAAGTATGTTCAGAATCACTGCTGTGACCAGTGCCAGCAGGGAGAGGTGTCTGTCTGAGAGCCTCCAGCCTGGCGCTGCTTCGAAAGAACTGCGCCCTGCAGCCTCCCCGTCTGCCCTCTCTGCCTTACAGACCTCGTTTGCTTTGCTTGTTCTTTCCACACGCAAACCACGGTCACTTAGGGTGACACACATTTCTCTTGTTGCACTGGGAATAATGTTTCATTATAAGCTTTTTCAGTTTTCTTAAGGCTTTTTACCACATTGCTGGTATAGCATTATTTATTTTCCTGAGTGATTTACACATGCAAGTGTGTGATGTGGTATTTATGTGTCTCTGATGGGTTCCTTACTGGCTAGTAGATCAGTGGTTTTTTGCTTTTACGGGGCAATTTCTCACTTAAAAAATGAGACTTCAAACCTGCTGGCTTTTGCCACCCCACACCAGCTCAATTTTTATCTCCAGAGAGGCAGCGCAGAGCTGGCACCATCCCTGCAACAGGAACTTCTCACTTATGTCCAGAGTGGTGAGGACTGTTCAAACAAGCTGAAACCATCCCTCGGAGCTGCTTTCCTTTGGTTTTCTGGCTCCATGCCCTTAGATTAAGTTGTTAGATGTATATATGTATCTATATGAAATATATGTGTGTGTAAACATATTACGTTTTAAGTACACACAGCATTGTTAATGTAGTGTGTATGTTTTTATATTTGAAAATGAGAAAGACATTTTAGGTTCTGTCTGCAGTTGGCTTTAAAACTGAAGTCGTTTTCCCCCATTCTCTCCACTGCTCTTGTGTCCTGTTGTAGCTCAAGTTTTTCTTAAGGTACCTAAATGTTGGCACTGGGTGCAAGTAAGGATGGTGTGGGTACCACCTAGGTGGTGGGCATGGTGATAGCCATGTCAGAGTAGAAGGAAGAATGAGCCCAGTGTTTTGTGCAGGCCAAGTAGAGCGATTGGTAGCAGAGAGCTCCTGCCAAGGAGCAGGCCGCACACGAACCCGCTGCCGTCAGCCAGGGAGCCCCCAGCACCTCTTGTGAGGGCAGGGAGGTGCTTGCCCTCCCAGGTGTGCCCGTGCCCACTTGATGTCACAGCATGGCCCTCAGTCCGGTGCAGATTCCTTTTGGGAAGCACCAAGGTTCAGCTAACTGGAAAGCTGTACTTTGTTTATAGAGAGGTGTAGTCTCAATTTTATCTAGGTGTCCCATCCTTAGACAGAGCTCCTCTGTTGCCCAGTGAATCAGCTATTTGAGGCTAGTAGTCAGTAGTGAGCTGGTTATTTAAAAACAAACAAACAACCCCCACACCACCTCACAGCAACCCACCTTTACCTACAGGATTTACAGTTTGGAGAGCAGTATTACTTCTCCTTACCCTGTGCCCTGTAAAATGCTGCTCACACCTCACTCCCTTTTGGATTGGGGAAGGAAATATGGGAAATCTGTTAAAATCTGTTAAATGGGGCTGAACAGTAGGTGGTGTGTGACCCAGGAGGAGCTGGGGCTCCTTCCTGGCTGTGCAGGCATTGCTGTAACAGACTGAGCCGCGGTGGCTGGAGACAGGGATTCTTGCTGACCTCCCACGCGTGGTCCTTCACGCGCTGCAGACCCCCTTCCAGCTGCCCCTTCGGCAGGAGCTCCTTCAGCCAAGTCTCGGGAGAGCCACAAGGACCCAGCTCTGCTCACGGTGTCCCCCACGTGCTGACACTACCTCTGTGTCCTGCTGCCTTCTGTTCAGACCTGCCTTTGCACAGGCAGGTGGAGCACAGCTGTGTAGACAGGTATGAAAGAGCCCCATGCTTCCTTACAGATAGGAGCTTCTGTAGGTTGTTTTGGAGGGGTTTTTCCCACCCATGTGCAAAGGGTTTTGAAGGCTGTCAGCAGCAGAAAAGGTAAAACACATCAGATGGAGGTAAGTGTGCTACAATATTAAGAAAGGTAACTTAAAACCTGAATGTGTTAAGAGACTTAAACAACAGGAGTGGTTAATAACATTTCTGTAGTATCTGAAGCAGTACTATAAACTCATATTAATAAGATTAATTAGTTTAGCACCTCAGCACTTCTGTGAAATGGAACAATTACTCCTCTGAGTAGGAAAGAAGAAAAATGGCTGAGTGACTCTGAGAGCTACCTGCAAGTGCGCAGCCTGTACAGACAGCCACATACCTGCTCATTCTCATTCGTGTTAAGGAAGTGTAGCAAGAGTATCCTCTGTGACCTTGAGCAAAGTTCTTTCCCTTGTTATTAATGGCCAGTCAGGATCCACGGTCAAGATGTCCCACATGACAGCTCATCTCTCAATTTGTTAAATGCTTTACTGCTCAGTCTTAATTAAACGCCTCTTTCTTTAGTGCTGTACTGTAGCGTAACAGCGGGCAGCAGAGACTGATGTCTGAAGATGACAGGACCTCATGGCTGTTTCCTTGCAATAAGCATCCTGCAGTGTTATGGAGCAGCACGTGGCCAGCGCCAAGCCAGGGAGGAGAAGACTTCTAGGGAACAACATTCTGGAGCCCAGAACACAGCGAAGGGAACTGTAAGGAATCTTAGCTCAGGCCAAGGGCAAGCACCCTGGCTGGACAAACGTAGCCCTAAGTTGTTAACATTGTATAAACACCAACCTTCAGTGTGGGATGGGAGGTTCTGCACTAATGAAGAAGTGCTCTTATGTACCTTAGGAGACTTAAACCTTATTTTCTGGCTTAGTATTTCTTGTGCAGCAGAAAAAAATCATTTATTAATTAAACCAAAAATCAATTGAAGCTGCATAAACATGAAGTATTTTACCTGGTGGTTGCTTCAGCCATGAGTGCTCTTCCTCCCCTCTGAACAGCAAGCACTGGAAGGACCAAAGCAGCTGCTGCTTCAGCTTTTATAGCCCTCTGCTCTCCCAGAAATCCTTGCAGCCTTCCCCCTCCTCTTCCTCCCAGGGCTTTACTTCAATGGGCCTTGGGCTGTTGCTGGAGGAAGGTGATTGCTGGTCTAGTGTTGTTTTATTTTTGTGATTCTTTCTATTTTTGTCTGCTGAAGTTGTGCTATATTAAGCATGTTAATGTTGTCTGCGTTCTGCAAGGTGAAATAGATATTTGGCTCTGAGGTTTAAGTGCAGGAGTATTTTTAGCTTCTCAGGGGAGACAACTCCCCCAGTTTTGACACAGGATGACTCCATAAGGAGTCATCAGCTCTGGCCATGCTTAACATTTGGGGATGGGATCTCTGAGAAGACCTTGAACAAAAAAGGTAAGGGAAGTTTTGTGGACTGGAACATAAAAAGCTTAAGTTTCTTTTGTATTCTGGTACTTTCATTCAATCTCTAGCTGAAATTTTCTTAAAGTAAGTCAAGAATAGCTTTTCTCTCTCTCTCTTTCCTTAGAAGAAGTATGTGCCTGTGTTGTTGTCCTCTGTGCAACCGTGTAAGGATAATAGTCATTTGTAACTGGTCTGTGATTTATTATGTAGGGGATCAGCTTGCTGCATTTTTGGAGGAAACGCTTCCTTTAATATGTATCAATATCATATTCTCTGTGCTCATGAATAGCCTACAACTTGGTACCCTTTCCTAAGCACTATGGAGAAAACGCTAGTGATGGCGCCAGCTGTGGCTGCGCTCTGCATGGCGCTGGCTCGGCACATTTTCTTCGCCGCTCAGTTTCTCAGTCGTGCCCGGCCCTCAGGCAGGAAGCCCAGAGAAACCCTCCTCGCGCGGCGCTTGACCAGCTGTGGGGAGGTGCCTCGTGCCTGGGCAGCTGCCTGGTGGTCTGTGCAGCGGGGCCTGGCCGGGATCCCGGCCGCGCTCCGGAGCGCTCGGAAGCAGCGGCCGGGGAAGGCCGGGCTGGGGTGCGCGTCTGGCCTGGGGCCTTGGCGCAGGCTGGGGCGGCCGGGCGGGCAGGCCGGGCTTGGGTGCCACCGGCAAAGCCCCTCCTGATCCAGCCTCGCCGTGTGGCCTGGAAACTTTTAAATGAAACAAGATGCCCTTTAAATAAAAGCTAAGACTCTGATAATCCCATGTAGCCACAGAATGTTAAGTTTTCCTGTCTTTGTTTGGCTTTTGTAACTGGTCAGAAAGTCTTTTGGGACCAATAGTAATCATGTAGCCCGTAATTTTACAGTCTGAAATTCTAATTATTAGAATAATAACAATAAAGTAGCAATAATAACCCTTGACTTTAAGGCCAGATCTTTCTCTTACAGTGACTGATTTCTCTTGCTTGTGGTTAACTCCCATTGCTTGAAATCCTACTCAACACTCACGCCGTGTGTTTGTTCAACAGTCCTGTGGGTGGAAGCCTGGAGAGCTGAGCTTGGCTCCTGAACAGCTCCTTGGAAGGCGCCTTGGCCCTTGTGGGCTTCTCAATTTATGATTGTAAGGGCAGGTAGTGAGAAGTCTTTCTCGCTGCTTAGGGAGCTTTCTGAAGGCTGTGTTACTTAGAACAGACTGAATTTTGTAAGGATTAAACTCACTTGGATTACCTCTCATTCGTCACAAGCTAAGAGCACATCTCACTAGGTACAGGCCAGCCGCTTCATGGAAAGCAGAGTCCTAGAACTGGAGTTTTGAACTGATTGAGCCTTTGGTAAGGAGTTTGTCTGGGTTTGATTCCAGCTTGTTTATCTGGTTGCTGTTGCAGAAGCTCTGCTTTCCCTGGCATTGCCAAGGCACGAGTTGTGACCTGTCACTTGCTGGGTTTGTTTCCTGTGGAATTGGAACCTGCCCGTGGTGAAGCGTGCTCCAGGAATGTGTTTATTTTGCTGTGTGCTGGAGGTGACGCTGAACGGCCGATGCCCCAGCTCGGCTGGAGGTTCAGCTCTGACTTGCAGTGTGAACGTAGGAATCGCGTCTGAGGAGGAAAGCTGGTGTGTGTTGTCTACAACAGAAGGCCGAGAGCCTGTCGCTTGGTTTTAGCTTCCCCGTAACTGTGGCTTTCCACAGGCAACTGCCCGTGCGCGCACAAAGCTTAGAGCAGGAACGGCGCTAGAAATCACCAAGGGCAAATTTACAGCTCCCGTCACCCTTCCACAGGGGCTATGGGGCTTCTCCAAGCCACATTTGCTGAGAGTTACCTTTGTCAGCTGGGAAATTTTCTTCAGATTTCAAAATACTCAATAGCTTTTAAGTCCATTTACTCCTTTCCAAAGAATTTATGAAATCACCTCAAATAAACAGCAGAACTGAAACAAAACCACTGTTCAATGCTGCTTGGTTGCACCAACAGTGCAAAACAGGATCCCTTGCTTTGCAAGCAAAACACTTCCTCTACTTAAAATAATTAATTGATGGATTAAAATTTAAGGAAATAAGCTCAATTACTTTCAGGATAAATGACAAAATGAGGTGTTGAGAACTATTTTTTTCTTCAAAGCTTGAAGAATGGAGAGTTTATAGAAACACCTGGGTTCTTTATTATCTGTAATCTTCCTTTTTTAAACCCAAGGTTATTCTTAACTAAATGTTTTCAAAGTCTGTGATAGGCAGTACTGGAGAGAATTGTATATAGCAACTTGCCAATCTATCTAATGTGTATTTTAATTGTAGCATTCTGTACTGTCAGCGCTGAGATTTGTTCTGTTACTGACATGAGGGCAAATGGCGCTCCATCTTTCTCTAGTTTCAGTGCCCTGCTTTGGAGGGATTGATCTAGTTTGTGTTGTGTGTGTGGCAATAGTCAGGGGAATCTGATGGTAGGAGGTCTCTCATTGTTTCCTCGTAACAAACAAAAAAGCATCTTCGTAGTTTTGTTGCTTGCAGCATTTTAGTGACAGGATGAACGTGTCACATTTTCCAAACCCCGGGTCACTTGCAAGTGAAGGTCGTGTGAGTATCTCTCTTCTAAATCTGGGTTATGTGCATTATTTATGGCATGTAGCCAACAAGCCACTACTGAGGAAGCTTCTTTCTGAGTGAACACGTGAAGATGCGAGGTTTAGCATTGCTCCAGGAGAGGTCTCGCCTGAGGTCTGGGTTCCCGAGGATGAGCAGGAGTCAAACTAGTCTCTCTCTCTACAGCAGAGCTCCCGTGAGTTTAAGAACTTGATACGGCAACTTGCTGGGTGTTGTCAGTGGCAGATTTTACCAAAGACTCTTCTTTGGCTCAGTGGCTGTCCCCAGAAGCGCTGTTAGGCAGGGAGGTGGCTGGCTGTGCTGGATGCAGCTCCACGATCCTCTCCCCAGGAAAAGCCCCGGTGCAGTGAGCCAGCACTGGTGTCTTTCCATTTCCTACAGTGAGAACTGCAGCATTCTGGAGCAAGACACCTGCTTCACCTGCTTGTGTGTGTTTATGGTCTTTGACCATATGATAAATGCATTCCTAACTAGACAATAGTACAAGCAATTGATAAAGATGGGCAACAATTAGGGTATTTTTCCTATTCCCAAGGCTGGTTAGGAAAGTTGTGTGTCCTGTATCTGGTTCCGCATTCCTAAAAAAAACTCAAGCAGCTCAGTGCACAGGATTGTTAGTGCAAGCCTTAGTTAAATGCATGTATATCACTGTATACATTAAAACAATGCTTCATACACCAGCAGTTTTACTAGGCATGTGACTACGTAATGCCATGCCTCGGAGCAGGACCAGCTCCTCTGAGAAGTATTTTAATTTTTAGCCAAAACTTTTGGCTTTGGGAGAGCCCCCCAGGAGCAGCCAGAAACAAGGCCCTGCTGGGGGGCAGCTGCATCGGGCCTTGGGCAGCAGAAACCCAGCCCGGCTGCTGGAACCTGCCTGCAAGGGGCAGTGCCAAGCACAGGGGCACCTTTCTGTCCCTGCCTCAAGCACAGGTAGGAAACTTGGAAGTCTGCAAGTTTAATTTCCAAAAATTCCGCCCAAAACTAGTAAGTGGGGCCAATTGGTAAGAACCTATGCAACCAATTAGGAGTCTGGTATAATGTAACTATATTGACTGGCATTTCTATGGTACTTTATTAGGCAAAGTCATTCTGCTCATTAATTTTAGCATGAAATAGCTTTACAGAGGCTTTTGTGTATTAACCTAAGTGATTCTTCACTGAAGAAAGAAATCAGTGTGTCAGTATGGTGCTGGACATCTTTGAAGTTAGGAAAATCATTTAACTGCCCAGATGTTTCATGAAAGGCTTTTCCTTCAGAGAGCATTTTCAGGCTGGCTGCCTCCCAGAACCATAAATACTCCTCAGTTTTCCATGGAGCCCGGGCACCTGCGGGCTCTGCCGGCCTTCCCTCCCTGGCAGCGCTAGGCAGGAGCTGCAGGGCCACCGTGTGGGCGAGCGCGGCCACGAGCCGCTCCAGGCAGCCGCAGCAGCCGCTGTTCCTGTGTCCGCTGCTCTGCTCTCGTCCGCGTATTGAAAGCCACAGACTAAAAAAAAAATCACATATTAATTCACATATTAACACAAAAAATCACATATTAAAATCATGTTAAGAGAGAAATATATAAAGTAAAAAAGAATAAAGAACTGATCAAAGTAAAAGTAGCTATCCAATAATCCTGCAAATCAAAAAATAAAACTAGCACATTTCTAATTTTGTTTTACCTTTGCAATTATGATTGTCAGACAACTTTTAAGAAAGGCTTCCCATATCTCTGTAGGGAAGAAGTATTTCAAGCTTTGTGAGTTGCCAATTCCGTGTTTGTGCCCTGTTTCACTCCCTCTATCCTTTGCATGTTCCTTCTCAGCAAGTCCCGGCAAACCTCAGAATAAGATTGAGCTGGATGAGTTACCTCAAAGCAACTACCCTCCCTCAGTTTCCAACTACTATTTTAAAATAGGATAATAATAATAAAAAGCTAATAGATTAGAATCCTTACCCTTTTTTCCAGTTAATGAGTTTAAAAAGCATTGGGGTGAGCTATCTGCTTTGGCTGGTGTCAAGCATATTCACATTGTAAACTTTCACCTGTCATTAGAGCCTAGATCAAAAACAGTTCACAGTCATTGTCCACCTGTGAAATATTTATGGTACTGCCCCCCGCTGACACATCAAGGGCTTTAAATGGATCAGAAAAGCTCAGGGGCTCACTCATGCTCAGTGATGAATTACTGAAGCAAGGTAATAATAAAATGGCAAGATCCCGTGGGAAGCAAAAAAAGATGACCCCAAAAGAGGGATGCCAACACAAAGGGGCTTTTCCCCACCTTCCTTGGACTAGTCAAATCCTTTATGCAGCTGTGACTTTACAGGTGCCTGGTGTATGACAGGGGAATACTTTTAGCACAAGAGATAAAGCTGGAAGACAGATACCAAGTTTATGATCAAGCTGCTGAAAACTGTCAAATAATGAAGTTAGATAAAGGAAAATATATGAAGAGATGTGCATGTTTGGTAGCAGCAATTTTGGGAACAGATACCTTGCTGACACTGATCCATCTCCTAGTGCAAGGAAGCACTAAAGGAAGGATAGGAAAACATCACAAGAAGACAAGTAATTGGAAAAGAACAGATTATAAATGAAACAGATTTGAAGCAGGCTAAGCCTGTGGCAGAGCTTGCTTATTAACTAACTGCTGTGCCCGTTCAGAGGAAAGAAACACCTTAAATACTGAAGCCTAAGGGTATTGACCAAGAAAGGCCATTTCTGAGCACGACACTTGCATGAGCACATGGCAAGATTCACATTTCAGTCAACATGAATTGCCAAATCCTTGAATAAGAGAACACTGTGAAAACTGGCCTTTCTCTATTTCCTATGAAATCTTTTTAAAGAGAATTACTTATTTTAAAATAAGTGAGAAATGGCAGTGCAATATTCTCAGAAAAATGAATGGTGTCTGCTGAGAGAAATAGATGCAGCTAGACTTGAGTCCACAAGTATCCTGTAGTTGGCTCAGTACTTTGGGAAGAACTGACCCTTCTAATACTGTGAAAGTTTTTATTTTTTGAATAGTTTGTCCAATATCAAATCTCTTGTATATAACAGCCTTCAAACTACTTTAATAAGATGGAGGACAAACAAACTCAGTCCATTTTTTGCCTTAAACCTAAAGATTTTCCCATAGGAAAATTTCCATAGGAGAACCTTTACAATCTGCAGAAATGAACTGTTTCTAAATTAAAAAACCTGGAAAAAAAACTAGTTTATATTTCCTTGCTTGCCAGTACTCTGACCAGCAGCCATGGTACTAGAGGCAATGGTGATGTAATTTATGCAATTATTTCAACCAACAGCAGGCTGATTTTTATTATAAAGTAATTCCCTCCACTTGCAACTTTTGTAAGAAAGCTACTGTAAGTTTGCAAATCTTCTACAGATGTTCAGTATTATTAGCCTAGTCTTTTGTGGCAACTTCAAAGTCAATGTAATAACATTATTGGTAATAACAGCAGTCTAGCACTTACGATACCGGTGGTATCGAAGCAATTCCTCTGGCTGTTGATCCCCAGAAGAGTGTGTTTGAGAACTGCGGAGGGGAAGAGGACTGGGAGCCTGTTGAGACACGTTGTTGTGTGTGGACGGTGCCTGGGGCACAGGTGAGGATGCAAATTTGCGGGCCGGAGTGCTGAGATGGAGCCCTCGGTGCTGACAGGCTCTGGCACCTCCAAGAGCAAAAGCTAGAGGTGTGGAGCAAGGTGTGGAGGGGAAGGGAGGCCTCGTCATAGGGATAAGTTACTTGGTAGCTTAGAAGTGAGTCCTGTCAAATCTGTGGTTTCGGAGGCGGGCAGCACACGAGTTATTCTGCCTCCCCTACATCTGGTAATTTTTTTTCCCCCTACAGAATTAATACACTGACATCACTTCGGAAATGTGTTTTCTAGGTTGAGGTAGTCATTCTGTACCAGCAGCTAGGACACGGACTCTCTCATGCTGGCTAGTGCCTGCTGGGTCGGTGTCCAGCTGCTGGCTTGGTCCGATTCAGTGGTCAAAACAGCCCATTAAAAATGACACACTGGTAAAACCCAGCCAAGCACTGCGCTGGCCTCAGCTGCTGGGCACAAGCAGCGCCATTACCTCCCTCCACAGGCACGGCAAGCAGCAGCGCTCTAGGGTAGCCAAGAGCCAAAGGCAGCGCTTCCCGCCAGTGCCGAGGGAAGCTGTAGGTGGCTCAATCGGCAGCGCCCGTGTTCCGCAGAGCAGACTCACGGCAGGGCAGTTTGCAGGGGTAGGGAAGTATTTCTTCCTCTGCAAGGAGGACTTGCATCACTGCTAACTTGGCTTTTTATTTCAGAGCTACTCAAAATGAGAGTCATGGTTTTAGGCATGAGATGCACCACCCTAGCTGCCCTCAAACACTGGAGAGTGTTACCGTGCTCATTTAGCACTCCTCTTTCCTAAGAGGAAGAGGATTGTGTATTCAGAGCTACAACTGCAGCTCTGTTACGTTACTATCCTAACACAGTGCTTGGCTGTGAAGAGACAGGCTGGTAGTAACAGGCTGCTACTCTTAAAAAGAATCTGTCTTCAGCAGTGTTAGCACTGTCTTAGTGCAGTGTAGTTGGACTACAGTTCTAGTAAGGCTAAAGTATTCAGCATGTCCCCTATGAGGAGATGAATGTCACAGTCTTTTGTACTATTAATATTACAAGCTACAACATCCAAATCTACCCAGTTAAGGTTTTCTTCTCAGTTTATGGAGATCTTAAATACCATCTAACCACTACAAAGAATCTGCCATAGCAGTTGTTTTCTCTGCCTCCGGTTAACAGGTTGCTTTCTATAGAAGCAATTTCAAAAAGTACTTCTTGGCTCTACTGCTAAATGATTTTATAATGTAACAGTCAATACAGATATTTCCAGAAAAGAGAATTTAAGAACGGTTCTGCAGAATACGATGCCAATGCCCAACTAGCATTAGACCATCTAAAAGCCTTATTGGTTTAGAAGAATGCCTGCTAGTGCAGTACTTGCAGGTACCTGGGCAGTAGGCAGGCTCACAAGCAGCTACGATGCAGAACGTCATCACCTAACGCTGCTCTTGTCCCAGCATCTCCGCTCGCCCCTAGCTGTAGGGCAGGACTTTGACAGACCTCCTTGGTCATGAGCAGCTACTCTTCCTTTCACACGACCAGTTTAGAAGCCTGAGGCCGTCACTGCTATCCCAAACTTTGCTGTAAGCTTTAGTTCCAGAACGGCTGCAGTTTCTTGGTGCTTAGACCCCATAAAACATAAATAGTAATACAGATGTTCATTCCTATAACTAGGATTTAGAGCAAATTGAATCTTGAGCACTGCAGATAAAAGCCTACAGTTAAATCTACGAGCCTGTGCTTCATGAACAGCTATGTTTAGGCTAAAGTCATCCGGAGTTCATTCTGCTGCTTCTCTTCTAGTCTGGCAGCCTGCCTCTACTGCTGTATCCTAAAGCCTCCAATAGAGGTAGAAAGCAGGCATGTGGAAATACAGTCAGTAATTATTTATTGTATATACCTGCATAAGTTTCATTTGATGTTCTCTCAGCACTCTCATGTGCAAAAACAGGTGCTGGAGAGCTTTGCTAAGCTCCTTCTCTAGTCCCCGAGAAACTGTAGCCAGAGTAGCAGCTCCATCTATGATGACAGTTCCTAGAGCAGCTGTGTTAGGTCAACATATTATTTGACTGCTTCTGTAATGAAGACATTAGTTTCCTGATTCAGGAATAATCACAAAGGCTTTATCTTTAACAAGAAAGAGAGGAAAGAGGGTAGTAGTAGCTGAAAACAGGTCCTGTTAAGCATTTATACATTGGTACAGAGCATCCTCATGTAAAATTTAAGTTTTCCTACATTGTCTGTCCTGGGAGATTCACAATAAGCAGTACAAAACACACTTGGATTTGTTTTTTAGAGTGTCTGGAGTTTAGAAAGAAGTTTCAGTCCTTTTCTGTATTTAAAGCTTTATTTATAGAAAGTGTACTGCAGTACCAACAGTGATATTTGCACTGTGGTTAAGGTGAGCACTAATAGGTTAATATTTACATTTAGATAACACTTAAACCAGAACACACTAAATACAGCCACAATTTTAAAGCAGAAAGACAGACATAAAAGTTAGACAGACTTAACAGTAAAAAGTCACAATTATTTTCACTCAGGTTGATTTAGTCCAAGAGTCTAGGCTTTCTTGATCAGATTAGCTGGAAGTGTAGATTTGTCCAAATCATCAAAATATGGATGGGTCAGGGCCATTTTGCCAGAAATTCTTTTTGCAGGATCATAAATTAACATTTTCTGTAAGGGAGGAAAAGAGACATTTAGTCCTCATGAAACAGGTACTTGAGTTTTGTGTTAAGTACGCAGATCTATAACCATAATAATATTAATAATGTAACTAGAAAAAGATAAGTTCCCCTCCTATATTTGGTAATTTCTCCTGACCTAAGATCATTTCCAGCAACACCTCTGACTGGTAATAATTCCTATCTCAACGTAAAGAAACATACTTATCCTGTTCAGGTCCAGACAACAGGTGACAACACTTACTACTTTCAACTTCTCAGCTAGGGGAAGCTTTGTTGTGTTTTCCTCAGATAGTCAAAGCTTAAAATCATTACATGGGACAAGGGGTCCAGCACCTCCCCCCCCCAAAGTATAAAATGTTAATTTCTTTAGCAACACTGGTTTTTACTTCCATACCACTAGAGCTTTGTCTATAAAAGTAGTAATTGAAATTTTCATTGTCATATTTGAGCTTGTGCTATAGAATGAATTATTAGTTTTCATTGCTTTTAAAGTTATATTACTGCCTCGGATTTCAGGACTACAGGATAAATAAATGGATTCCAGATGTCCAAGAATCTAGGCACTCTTATCAGGCTCAGGTTTTGTAGGAGGCTCAGATTTCAATTTATGGGGAAGCTACAGAAGGTTTGGGAGACATTCAATATGGTTTGAGATTAGCATTGTTCAATACATTAATACTATTTGAGGAAGTAGGTTGCTTTTTTTCTTTTTTTCTTTTTTTTTTTTTTATTTGTGCCTGTGAGTAGTAGACCCAAAATGTTTTTTTTCTACGATGAGTCCACAGCCAAGCGCAGACCGCTTAGCGGGTCAGTTATGTGGGAGTAGCACCAGCATTCACTCACTCCCTTCCCTTGATTTTGGTCTGTAAGGACAATCAGTAGCAATCCTACTTCCCACGAGGATTTAGTGCTGTTGAGCCTGTTAGAGCAAGCGGCAGTTATGTTCCCACAAAGAAACAAAAGGGGATGGTTTTGTCACTTGAGACTCCTGAGTAACACCCCTTCCTTCAGAATGTTTTGCTGTGGCCCTACCAACATGGCTAACAAGCAGTCACAGGAGGAAAAAAGCAGTTTAAGAACATGAACCAGCTACGAAGGTAACTGCAGTACAACGTTGCCTTTGCAGCAACGTGGTGTTGAAGCTCCAGCTTATTTCAAAACAGAGAGCACCTTCCCCATATATCAACACAGTGCAGCTTTAGGATAGTCAGTTGATGAGACACCAAGATGTCCATCTAAACACACATAAGTGATCTAAAGTAGACTGAAGTCAGCACATGAGTAGGCATAGCACTAAATGAAGAAAAATTCAAAAATTTCACCTTTTTTGATTTAAATGTTTGGCATGGCAGTTTAACTGCTTGGCCACAAGATTAAAGTAAATGCAACCTAGCCACAAAATACACCAGTTAGCCTTTGGTGGATTAACTAAGTCAAAATTGCAAGGCAGTTGAGTCAGTCACAGTGGGCCATCCTAAACTAAGCCCTGCTTTCACAGCTGGTCAGTTAAAATAGCAAACCTAACAAAAAAAAAAAAGAAGATGGAAAACAGCTAAAACCACCGTGAAAGACTGAGGTGAATCCTTAAACATTAACCCCCAATGCTACCATAACAGAAAATACATTTCTAATTAGATGTGCCTGATACAGGCACATCACTATTAATGCGGCCCCAGGGAGGTGACAGCTACAGTTTTGGGGCAGCAGCCTTCATTAAGACATGCTGCTTGTAAAAGCTCATCCTTCCCTTCGAGCTATAGCTGGCTTGTTAATATAAAGCAAGCTCTGAGGTATAATTGCTTAGTAAGGAGAGCAGTCAAGTAGCCTAATCCCTTAGTTTGCTTTAAAAGCTTTTCAAGAAACAAGTGTATTTCATCCACAACCTTACAGTTTTGCTAGCAGAGCAACTGCCCATTCCAACAGAAAAACTGCTGATAGGAGTTTGAACATCCATACCTCTTAATCCACACATCCACTCAAACCTGAGCGTAGAAGAGCTTTAGACATTGTTGAGTATTGAAACTACCTGTCCAGTCTCCTAGAAAACAGTTTAAAGACAGACTACTTACAGACAGCAGATCTAGTCCATCTTCATCTAAGTTTTTGACATGTGTCCCCAGGCTGCTAGGCTTCCATTTTGGGAACGTGTTCTTGTAGTCTTGCAGAGATTCCACTTCAGGCCATACTTCATTGTTGGGGGTCCCTAAAGCTCTACGCAAGAACCAGCAAAATGCTAGTGAGTTTAGTGTAAAGCTCTGTGCCCACGGCAGCTGTGTGAGTGCACAGCACTGGCTGCACAAACAGCAGGGGTGGGTTTGCCCCGACATACCTGAAGATCCTGAATAGCTGATCGATCTCAGAGTCCCCATGGAAGAGAGGCTTTTTAGTGGCCAGCTCAGCAAATATGGTACCTATGCTCCATATATCCACTGGAGTAGAATACCGAGCAGATCCCAGCAACACCTCTGGAGACCTGTACCACAGGGTCACTACCTAGGCAACAAGGACATTCTTATCAGTTTATGGACTCAAGTTCCCTAGATGACTGCAAATACAGTTACTCATTCAGTATTAAGGAACACTCGCACCATTCTTTTGGTTAAAGTATGAGCCAGGACTAGAAGTCTTAGCTTGAAAGAAGGGTTTCCACTGTCGGTAAACAAGCATAACAAATCCCACTAAAATAAAGTACAAGTTGTTGGAGAGCAGGAAGTTCACCTTTAGTAGCACCTATCTACTAACTGCGAGCAAACAAATCTGAATATGTACACACTGAGAATATCCTTGCAAAAGAAAGGTCAAGTTCTGACCTGACTCCTTCATAATAGTGGGATTCGTAAGATGCCCTAGTAGCACCTTAGGGTAAAACATGTTCAGGAAAATTTATATACCCCTTGCTCCCAAGGAGCGAAAGGCAATTCAGTTGTAGTGGACATGAAAAGCCATCAAATAAAGCAAGTCAGAGACGCATAAGAGTCTTCTACTTTACAACTACTTTAAATTCCTGTTACCAGGAAACTAGTAAGCTTTGTCCTAACCACTGAATGTTTCAACTCACTTCGTGTGTGTATACCCGCACGGGAATCCCAAAGGCTCGAGCCAATCCGAAGTCTGCTAGTTTAATCACTCCTTTGTCATCTATTAAGAGATTCTGAGGTTTTAAGTCTCGGTGCAGAACTCTTCTTGAATGGCAGAACACAATACCTTGCAAAATTTGATACAAGTAACTCTGTGGAAAGGATGAAGAGAAGGGAAGAAAACAGGAGTGAGCTTTACTGCAAGTTAAGTGATCTGCAACATCAAGCTGTTTCCTTGCATTAGCTCTCCCCACAGGGGTATGCAACTGAGATCTAAAGTATTAGGTATTGAGTTAGTATCAAACCAGTAAAAAAAACATGTGAAAGTTAATGGGGCTGTTTACTTAGTTATAATTTAAGGCAATTTAATTTTAGCAACTATAACAATTGAGGCGTTTTAAAGCAAAACTTAAGATTCCTGTTGTGGTAGATACCTTCTCTGGCCTTTCCTTTTTCAATGGGTTAATTATGCTGAAGATGATTAATATTTGCAGTTGCTTATGGCTTTGTAGGTCTTCTTTACATTAATTCCTCTAATACGCTAGAAAAAGTGCTCTTACTTTAACACGTGCACGATCTAAGTATTCACCAGATGGAATAGTATCCAAATATTTCTTGAGATCCATGGAAAGGAATTCAAAGATGAGGAACAGTCTTGAGTCCTGCATAAGTACATCCTGAAGACTAGAAATGGAATAGACAGTCAACTCCATGGCAAAACAGCAGAATCGCTGCTAACATTTCCCCTCTCAACAGGGACACAAGTTGACATTTCTAACTTACTAATAAGATAATCTTTAAAGTTTTCAGTCTTTAAAGATAAACAGATTCACTGAACTGCACTGGAGTTTGGGAAGAAACACCTTACACTCCCCCTCTTATGAGCATTCCCTCCTACATAGTATCTAGTTGCCATTCAACAACTGCTTGGTATCTAGCTTCCATTTGAAGCTAGTTTAAAGCAATGCCTGCATTGCCAGTAAGGGTGAAGAGCTCTGCATTAAGATAGGAACCAGGCAGGCAGAGCAGGATTTGAACATGTTTTTAAGTATCCCTTCCATCACTAGCAGATGAAGAGGACCTAAACCCAAACATAGAACTCACTGAGGCACTACTTAGCTGCAGCCTGGCTAGTTCTAAATAAGATCCAAGAGACTGCACTACCAAAAAGCAATTAAGAGGCAGGAGTTGTGATCAGGCCTACATGTCAGACACTCCCTGGTGGAAGTTTCAGGCATAGCCCCCAATACATGTCTGCTAAGGAGGTGTCACCTTTAACTTTCTACTACAGAACAGCAAGGAAGTGATAGGTGGCAGAAACTTGCAATATTAAGATCAGGTAATCTACTCCAAAATGACTAACGAAGTTTAGAGGCTAATAAATAAGTTTAATCATTTCCAATAAACTATATTGTCTCCATCCTGATGGATATGACACAGCTTGCATAAAAATCACAAAACTGGCAAAGGCTCCAACATTAGATTCCCAGAACAGGAAGAGACAGCAGGAAAAACTCAATGTAGAAAAGCAATAGACACAGGATTTAGGACTACATTGCATTTGTTGCAGATAGTGCATTTGGCAGAGAATCCCACACCTCACTACAAAAGTGGAAAAAAAAGAATCTAAGAATTAGTGTTCTTTAAAAAGCTTAGGCAAATACAAGTATATGCATACCAGACTATATTGGGATGATGCAGCTCTTTTAATAAAGAAATTTCTCTGATAGCAGTACTTGGAACACCTTCCTCCTCGCTTTCTAGACGTATTTTCTTCATGGCAACCACTTGGCCCGTTGCTTTGTGCCGACCTTTATACACAACGCCATAGGTACCTGAACAGCAGCGACAAAAATACAAGTAATAAACACCTTATTGTATTTTTTTTTTATGCACGCTACTTGCAAGCACCTTGTTCTAGCAAATTAGGAGCATAAGTCTGAAGTTTCATGTGGAGAAAAAAAAAAAAAAAAAAAAAAAAAAGAGAGAGAGAGAGAAAGGTAGCTTCCTAAATTCAGAAGCCAGCTCCAGGTCTTGGAACACATCTTTCCCCTTCTGCGGGAAGGCCGATCAGCTGTTGCAGACAGGTGATACGGGCTTCCACAAAAGGACAATCTGAAAGTCTTTGCATGTGAAGGTGGCTACTTCTGTAAGCCACAGGTCCATTTATTTTGTCAGTTAGTTAAATCACAATAGCTGGAGCAGACGAGGCTTCCATGACATTTGAAGAATGAGTCTGCACAACAGTACTAGGCTCATAGTTCTCCTTACCTTCACCAATCTTCTCTATTTTTGTATAATCATCCATTGCTGTTTGATATGATTATCCCTGAAATTATAATGGAAAAAAAAATAAATAAGACTAAACAGTTGCTTTCCGGAACACAGCCAAGTTACTGAAATCCCACTGACAGTCCCTTCAGAAGCTAATTTGCACCTCGACCTGGGATTCACCTCAGAACAGTGCAGTTCTGCTCTGCAAAGAGCAGAGCCAGGTTTATTCATAGCTCCACGTAGCACGAGCGGGCACCAGCTCCAAGGAGAAAGAGTTTCTTTGCGGAAGGCTGCCCGGAGCAGCCCCTGCTCTCACAACACGTGCTGAGGAAGCGGTGAGAGCTCCACCTGCTCCGCGGGCTTCGGCGTGGGCCCGGGGAGCCCCAGCCCAGCTCGGGACGGCCGGGCTTGACACCTCGCTGGCCGCCCTCCCCCGGCGCCCTCCT
>NW_010587908.1:47025-104340 GCF_000705375.1 Tinamus guttatus
GCTCGGGGAGGATATTTGTCCTTTGGGCTTGTGTGGGAGGTGATGGTGAGATTTCTTGCTGCTTGTAATTGCCTTTCCAAATATCTGCGTATCTTGTATGGACAATAGTCCAGCCCCCAGTTTTGACTGTTATGAATTGTGACTAAACTTGAATATCAGTATGTCTGATGGCTATGTGCCTAAACTGAGATAAACAGTGCATTTATGTCTGGATATTTCTCTGTGGTTGAGAGATGGCCCCTTGATTTTGAGGACTTTTAAAGTAAGAAATGGTTGGGGATGGGTGTGAGGTGTATGGTAAAATGGAATAAAAGAAAATTTTGGGGAAGGAAAATTGAAAATTTTTAGCTTTCTGAGTCAGTTTGTAATTGTCACCTGAAAAGAAATCATGACAAATATAAGAAAACAAGAGAAATATGATGATGAGAAACACTTAGCTATGGACATTAAAAGATTTCAAACATCCCTGAGACTGAATTTAATTTGGGGGAAGGGAAGGAAAAAAAAAAACCACAGTATTTAGAAGGTACTGCTTGACTTTTAGTCACTAGTTTTATAAATTTTGTGTCATGTTTCTGTTCATGCTGCTCACGTGGCTTAAAGCATAGAGCTTTCCCACCTATAACAAACAGGGGCAAGCAGTTGCACGGTATAGCTGCATACTTTGTCATGTCTTGATACTTAAAACACTCAAAGCCTTTGGTGCTAGCTCTGAGACCCTTCTCAATTTAGAGTGAACTTCTGTATTCATGACCGTGTTCCTAAAGCTGCTTTCAGCATAGACCTTGTTTTCTAAGTTTGGATTCCATGGCTTTTGAGTAAAGTGAGGAACTGCCCCCCACTTCACAGAATCTAAAATACTCATTTTGCCGTTGGGAGCCAAGCACTCCGTTACTTCAGAAAGATCAAGGCTTCTAAAAATCTTCTGCTCCTTTAGATTTTCTTCACTGATGTTTTGAAGAGGAGCAAATAGTAATCTGTAGCTCAGACTTTATTGCCATTCATAAGTCAATCAGGATGTCTATGGTACAGCTAAAGAGAGAATTTTTCTCCAAGAGAATTGTAATTCTAGGTAGTTTTCTCTGTAACTGCCCATTAAGTTACATGTTTCTAGTGTGCTGTTCTTACTTTGTTGCTTATCTATGCAGCTTTCTCTCCCTGTTTTAATGGTTGTGCTGTATTTCTTTTGAAATTCTAATGTAGTTTTGTTGTGATGCTTTGACCATATTTTAAGTCCCCCACATTTTTTTTGGCTTAAACTTTCACTCCAAGTGGACTGTTCATGTACATGCAAATAAATCATACTTTTTTTTACAAGCAGTTTAGATTTGCTTGCTAAAGTGATAGAAGTAGGTAACAATTTGCAACTTAAAATGGATGAGAATTGCCTAGTGACTTAAGGTCTTAATTCCAAAGATTGTATTTGCCAATGTTGCTGCTTTAGTGAGGTATGTCTCTCTACTACAGTCTCTTTCCTGTTTCTCTCCGTTATCCTAAATAATTTATAGAAGAACATGATTTGGAAGAATATTCCCTTGATCAAATCAGAACAAGATACTATATTCACTGGCGATCTAGAGCTTGGAAAGTAAACATAAAAAGATCATTATTCTCATACTGAGGTCCCATATAGTCTGGAGCGGTAGAGAGGGAAAGAAAATAGACCAGATACTGTTCTCGCTAAATTTACATGTTGGAAAGAAAGTCTTGGAAATGGAATGTGTTGTATGTATTCACTATGGAGTTAAGTTGCTTCATTAAGTGAAGTATATATAAAGGAAAATATGCTCCTAAATAATATAAAAAAGAGGTAAAGGTTAGGCATTCTATGGTTAATGTTTCTTACATTCTGCTGTTCTTACAGTTAAGATAAAGCCAGCATATTGCAGGGGAGGAGTCTATGGTAATTTGTAATTTTAGTCACCTGTGCAGAACTTCTAACCAGATAGTCAAGCGATGTGATAATCACCAAAGAAATCAATACCATTCATATTGCTCTATGTAAGGAGAAGCAATAGTCTTGAATATCTGTAACTTTGTCATCTGCTTATTTTTATGCAAGTTCTACACAATGCAGCTGATTTTGGCAGTTTAGCATAGTATGTTAACCTTTCTGGATGAAAGACAGTAGTATCTGAAAATCAATGCTAACACAAACTGCTTATGTATGTTTTGAGTTTACAACTCCTTTGTTTCTGTAACAGTTGCTGAAAAGCTTGCTGAATGCAACTGTACTAGTCCCTTGGTCTTTACTTTGTTAAAATTGAATACAGTGTTCCTTGGAGTTTGCATTCTATGGGCTACTAAAGTTCAGGAACCTACTTTCCAAGGTCATCAAACTTTAGTGGCAGCTGATACACCTATGTTTATGTATAGAGTACCAACAAGTTTGGTGTTCCTATAACTGCATGTTGTAGCTTCATGGAGGAAGCACTACTCAAAATGATGGTGTAACAGCTCAAATCATAAACTTTGCCTCTAGCTGACCAAAGGATGAAAATAAAATGTTATGTGACTGCTGCTATATATAATCACTTGAAATGGCTGAAGTTAAAATGTTATCCTGTTATTTCTTAGCAAAGTGACTAGATGAAGAAGCTGAATATTTATTTAACATGACCACAGTCATTACTTATTATCCATGCACATCTTAGTCACTCACCAGTGTATGCCCTTCTTTATTTTTAGTACTGTGGCAGAGTCTGTACAGCTGAAGGGAAACTGGCTTTTCCCTTGCAGGTGCAGAGCTGGTGTCTGGTTAGAGTCTTCATAGATCCTGAGTAATAGGGGCTCTCACTGGAGTTCAAGAAATGCATTAACTCTGTGACAGACCTGAGCACTGTAAGTGCCTGTTTTATTGTTATTTACGTGAGCAGATGTTATCTAGGTGAGCAGGAAATGATAGCAGTATTCAGAGTTGGCAGCTATCTTTAAAAAGTCTCTTTACTTCTGAGATTTGATAAAGGAAATGATTGAAGCAAACTATAAAATACCTTTTAATGTTGTAGCTGCAGAATATTTATAGGAATAACTGCAGGTTTTAAATGCATTTATATATAGTATATAAAGAACATAAAATTGTGAAAGAAATCTGATTTGAGGGGAGAAAGGATTTTCTGATCTTGAGATTGTTAGTAATACAGACAACACTCACTTGTAATTTATTTATTCTTGTCAGCTTTTGATCTGTGTTGACTACTTAACTTTTGGCACTCATCAGCACAGATGTTATCTGTATTCAGCGTCATGCCTTGGGTAACCAGACAATGGAACATGAAGCAACAATATAGATCTTAACATGGAGGAATGCACGTTTAATCATTCAGTGTGGTTAGCGTATTGGGCCAGGTAAGTGTAAATGGAGTCTGAATTTCTCCTCCAAACTTTTGGGCAGTTGCTGAGTGTAAGCACTGCTTCAAGGACTCTGGGCAATAAGTAGATGTCTTGCACTTCCCCTGTAAACCTGCCCAAGGAATGTGCTTGCCATGTATCTAGTGTTTGTCAACAGAGTGGCTGCACTGCCAGCTGATGATTTGTGATCTGCCCTGTGTTTGGGGGCGGGTTTGTCCCTTGTGTCACAACTCTCCTGCCCCACTTGCTGGCAGAGAGCGCATACGTACTGCATGGCCCCAAGCTCATTGAGTGCTGGTAGGCATCCAGTCCAGTGGGGGCAGTGAGCCCAGCAAAGCATGGGCTGTGCTTAGGTGATACTCTCATTACACTGAGCATTAAAGCTTTTCCATTGTGCAGAATGTGCACCTTCCTATTTGGGTTGCCTTACTGCTTAATGACTATGTTGCTTATAAGGATAAATGCCTATATTGTTGCATGGTGGTAAACAGATCTTTGATACATAGTAGTCTGGATGTACAATAAACTTGGTGGAAAATTTAATAGGGACCAACAGTTTTTATTGCTGATGATGAATGGGCCACTAAACTGTGTACCTACCTTAAAGAAAATAAGTTTAATTAGAAAAATGGATCCAGAGGATTGTTTCACTTCTAACACTTAAACCTGCTTCGAGCAAATAAATTAAGTAGCAATAAACTATTTAACTTTTTTTTTAAAGTATGTCTTAGTGTGATATAAAGATTTTATAACTGTATTCAAACTCAGTTAAAATATAAGCTATAGTTGGGCATACAGAGTATTTAAACTACTGAAGAAAAGAATGTGCTGCACTAATTTCTGCTCTTCCCCCATTCTCTGCCATAGCCTGGGAAAAAAACTTTGAAGAAAAGTTATTTTGCTCTAATACAAGTCAGCAGCAAAACTCCATTTATTCCCTTTCATTTTGACAGGGCTGACATCTAATAATTGAGCTCCATGTTCTTCAACTGAGATTGTGATGTGCGTATTTTTGTTCCATAATCATATTTAAATGATTAGCCAACAAGAAAATTGCATGCTCCATAGAAAAATAGATGTAAGAGGGTATGATTTCAATATTAATCTTTCATTTCAAAGCATTTTACTATGTGAAGAAATTTATGTATTATAATGTTTTATTAGTAGCAAAGAGCTCTAATGTGCATTTGTATACAAAGGTTTTTTCCTGTGCTTAATTAGATGAACATATTAAACAAGTATCAATTTAGATACTGTGTAAAGTTTGAAGACCTGTACCCACATCCAGTCTCTGGGTTGGAAGTTGCTTTTAAATGTGTGAACTTGAAATATCCCAGACCTCCTTTTTGCTCATCCCCTCCCATCCCAGCGCTTGTTACTAAGTGTCAGGTCTGAACAAGTGCTTGTTGTTTGCTTATCTGTTTTCCCAGTCTCTTCAGGATCTTTGAGTAGGAATTATAAGATAGTTCAGAAAGGTGTTGGCTTTGACAGATGTTCCAGTGCTTCTGTTAGGGCTAATACTGCATCAGGAATGTCGCAAAGCACCCTGAAGTCTTTTGTTTAGGACACTAGCCTAAAAGCACCAATGTTTATGGACACAAATGGTTTGGGTGACTGGTGGTTGGCTCAGTCAGGATTACAGGGCAATCTACTATTCTGCATCTTGCTAATACTGGATATTTAGGTCACATTTTCAAAAATCCTTTTGAGGAGTGAAAATAATGGCTTCTAGTGCAGGCCTTGCCCTTACTCCAGGGAGTGTGAGGTGTGTGTCTGTTTTTATTATTATTTCTTGAATTTTGAGCAAGACCCTTATGTAGTAAGCTGCCTTATGTATCTGTTTGTTTTTTTGTTTTGTAGAGCTGGTATCTTCAATTCAATAGTTCTAAGTATTCTGTAGTACTCAAATGTTTGCAGAATGACCTTTTCTTTGGACAATGTAGTGCCTTTGGACATCTGAATACTAATGCAATAACAGAAATAGAATTTGGCGATGTGTTTTCAGTGCCTAGGAACCTTGTTTAGGATTTCTCTTAGGAGTGTTTCTAGAACCATTTCTTATGTTCCAAGTAGTTCTACCTTATGCCATGAGTTTAGGAAAAACAAAGTAAAAGGTACTCTGCTTATATCTTAGTATTTCTACAGTATTAGCACAGTGTAACCAGTCATGTTAGTATTGGCAAATCTTAAGCCTTCTCTTGGAAGATATACAGATGAGAAGGAACTCTAGGAAGAGAAGCTGAAGAAAGATTTGCCCACTTCTGAAGTGAATGGAGAATAGGATTGTTCATAGTAGTGTTTTTTTTTTTTTTTTTTTTTTTAAAAAAAAAAAAAACTCAACACTTAGACTCGTGAGTAACAAATTAAAAGGAAAAGCAATGCCCACTTGCCTAACCTACCAAAGAGGAAGTTGTAAGCTTAAATTTTGAAATAAACCATGTTATGTGGTATATCAGGTGTGATGAGAAAGAAATGGCACCTTGCCACTTTTCATCTACCTTGGCTTTCTTAAATGTGTGTATTTTGTTTCTGTTAAACTGAGCCCTAGAATAAAATAAAGCTAAAAATAAACATGATCCAGAGCCATAGAGGCTAAAAAGTGGGAAATGCTCATCATTCATTAGTAAGAAAATGTTCTTTAAATGGGGAATGGAAAGTGTGTTTTTTGGTACAGAAAACGCTTATCTTGAAGTAAAGGCTTTATAGGTCTCCACAGCTGACTGGAGCTTGCTGAATTTGGTCTTGGATTCCAAATAGTACAAAGAATTGCCTATAACAGCTTTGTGAAAAGGCAATTTGGGAGCTATGAGTAATATGTGCATTTGTCAGGATGGACTTCCCAGGGTCAGATTTTGGAGAAAAGGAGAAAACAGGTCCGCGTTCTGTGGTCTCATCTCATTAACATATTTGAGCCCATCTGGTTCCTTTTACTTGCATCAGTTTGTGGCTTACTCTTGAAAACATGAGCAAGCTGTTGGCTGCAGAGCTATAGCCTTTTTTTGAAGGATTAGGCCTTTAGAGGAAGCATGGGAATTACAGAATAAATGCCATATCCCTCAGAGCTTTGTGTGGTATCTCTTGTGTGTGCGTCTCCTCCCTTCTCCTTCTCTCCCCTCTAAATTTTGCGACCCAAGGTTGTGCTACCAGTGTCCAGCTTCCTCAATAGTGCTGCAGAGCTGTGGGAGGGCTGGTGCTCTTACACTGCTGTAACTGGTAGGTTCTGGATCGCCTTCTACTCTTCCTTTTCCCCTTGTGCACCCTCAGCAAAGTGTCAGTACTTCTATTCTTTGGTAGGGATAACAAAGCAAGGTAATTGCTACTCAATTAAAAATAATGTAATGCTAATTTTATTCAGGTGTCTTCCTGAAAGCACCAAAAGGGTTTGCATTTTGTTGGGTTTTAGTGCATGATGAATTGCCCGGCAGAGAAGGGTTATGTTCCAAACTTAAATAAAAAAAAGCAGTTGCAGTGTTGCAACAGTAGATATTAGCTTTCCTGGAAGATTCAGTGTAAGATGCGGAAAACCAAACAGAAGTCCAAAGCTGAGGCTAAAAAAGCAAATCTTGCACCAAGCTCATTAATGAATAATAGGGCTGTTACTCTGTTACTGTAAGAAAGATTTAGCCAAGTATTACTAAACAATCTTTACTTGTTTTTGCTGCAAGTTCTTTTCTTCCATTCTCTGCTGGAAAGTTTTAACTTTTTTTTCTCAATACATACATGTTTCAAGAGGTGCAAGGTTATACAGCAGCAGGACTAGGAAATTACAAGTTGCTTTTATTGTTATTTATTGTTAGCACTTTGGGGGATTAAGGATGCATAAGAACTGTTCCAGCTTATACAGTTTGTAGGTTTTGGAATCCCAGCGCCAAAATCTAGCTGTTCTGCTAAAGCACTGTTCAGTTTTGCAATTGTTTCCTCTGGAGGAGTGGCAGGTAAAAAGTTCCCTGGTAACTATTTCCCTTGTGTAGAAGACAAGCTCTCTCTCCCTTCTGTATGCACTTGTCTCTGAAGCATAAGTGGTTCATATTGTTAAAATGTTTTGGGAAAGCAGTGAGGGTATTAGAGGAAGAGCTGCATTTGCAGTTCTTGTTTAAGCTCTTGTTCAAGAAGCACAAAGTGGCAGGCAGCTCCTGTGGGATCAGCACTCCTGTTGGGAGGCTGCTGGGGAGGAAGGCTTCGTACCTGGCTGGCAGGGGCTGATGTTCCTTGGGACGGAGCTGCTGCTACTTGCTCTCCTGGATGTAACTTTCGTGGTCTCTGTTGGCTGCCAGGTACTCCAGCAGTAACTGCTAGGTGCAAGGGGGACTGGGATGGAGGGAGTGGGCAGAGCAAAACACAGGGAGAAGCCTGGATCTGAAAACGCTCGTGGTGGCTTTGCTTATGGAACAACTGTGTAGGATAGCTACTTTGAGAAGACAAAGGTCTGACTCAAAACACTTAGTATTTTCCTATTTGCTGAGAGTGTTATTGTACGATCCATTAAATACCTAACTTGGCAATAAGCTAACAATGTTTTTGATGAGACAGAGTGCTTCTCAGGTGGGTTTCCCACACAGTAATCCTATTTGTCAGTCTCCTGCTCAAGAAACTCAACTTTGTGATTGCTTTTGATTAATTTTGACAGAATAGAAAGTTCAAAGTTAATTTCCCCCAAGCTTTATGAAAATAGAGGGGCAGGCAAAGGAGAGCTAACAAATTGGTGTTCCTCGGTAGCATGAGCTTAGCCACATTACTCCCCAGCAGAGCGTGTGAGGGGGTGGAGGGCAGGCAGGGTAAGTTCCAGTGCACATGAAATGAGTTACTTAATTGTGTCACATGATTGTAAAGCAGCTGCAGCGCCAATCTTTGTTAAAGTTTATTCAGAAATGAGAGTGAGAACCAGCTCAGAGCTTCTCAGTTTAAAGACACAAAGCACACTTGAGAACCACAGTATCTTTGTGTTTTGTTTTACTGCTTGCATGTTCTCTAGCACTGTCTGCCCTGTGGAGATGTGCTCTTCACCTTCCCAAAATTGGGTTATGGCATAGGCAGGGGTCCCCAGAAGGATGAAGAACAGAGCAGGGCCTTCATGCAGCTCTGCGTGCTAGTTTAGAACCTGAGCTGTTACTGTCTGGCAGCTCCAAATTTGCTCTGCATCTTCCAAGGAATGAGCTAGTGGTGCTTTGCAGCGAGTATCTGGGGACCAGCTTTCCTTTTCTGACAACTCCAGTTCCTTGGTTTGCTGCTTCCCCCTTTTCATCTGCATCCCTCTATCTTGCTTTGCTTTAGTCAGAAAAAGAAAAGCGTGATTAATTTTTTATTAATGTGGAGTTTTAAGAGGTCTCCCCGAGCCCCTTCAGCAGTGATATTACCATACAAGGGCAAGATGCCAAATAGTTTTACAATGCAGGCAGAGGTCATCCGTAACTGCTGACCTGGGTTTAGGGGTTTAAATAAAGTGTAATCTCAGGATCCTCCAGGAATCACTCTGAACCCACTGGAGGTTTGGCAGTGATGTGCAGACATAGTAACAGGCACAGGGTTTCAGCTCATGAGAATATACCCTGTGTTTTGGGTGATAATTCTTTGGATGAAATGGTATTTACTGGGCCACTGGGAGAGACAGGCTTTTTAAGTTTATCTGTAGGTGAAAGTCCATTTGTCAGTGTTCCACATGTCAAAGAACAGAATTGGATTTTATTTAGAGATAATTAGTGTAGTGAGGCTTTGCATACATATTTCAATGAGACTTTAATAAATAGTGATTAACTCCTAGTGATCTAGGAAACTTCTGCCTCTGGCAGTTTGTCATTTATTCTGCCTCCTATCTGCTTTTAAAGCTTAAAGGGCTGATTTCCGTAAGGCAGGCTCATATCAAATATTTCCGGTAGATCAAGGTGATGCTAAAACTGATTCATTTAATGATTAATGATGAGCTTAAATGATTGTTCAAATTGTATTGTGGTGGGTGGGTGTGTTGTTATGGATACTTCTGTAGGCTCTAGGTAGGTCTCAGTTCCTAAACCAGACTTTGTTACTTTTGCCTTCAGAAGTCAAATATTGTACTGCAAATGGATTATAAGGTGCTATGAATCTGTAGTCAACAGTATTACTAAACTTTGTCTTTTTTGGTAGTAGTTATCTAATACCAGTCTAAAACTTAGTTTTAATTTTTCATTCTAGTCCTTCAGTTCCACCCATGACTTCAGTTTCACCTGAAGTCTTAAAGGCTTGCTAGAGTTGCTGTTGCCATCTGACAATCACTACAGAAAAGCTCTGCTTCATGAAAGTAAGAGGGATGTAGGCTTTTGGTTTTAAGCTTTAGCTGCTATTTCCATCACTTCAGACTTGGAATAAGTTTAAAATTATCTGCCACTACTGAAGTAGTATATGGTTGCTTTGTCTTGTATCAAAAACTACCACGATATGGGGAGGAAGGTATAATGTGCCATATGCACACACTGTGAAATAAATTCTAATCCAAAATTGTTCCTTTTGAAGTTGCTAAAGGTTGTGAGACTTTTCTTAAAGAAGGGAAGGGACTATAATTTTTTTTAGTCTTTTCTCTAAAGTAAATTATAATTAAGAATGATGCCTTAAAGTATGGCATTGTATCAGAACAGTAGGTCACTCTTGTTTGTGCTTACTTCACTGCTTGTATCTGATTCTGTTTTGCATCTTATTTATCAGTGCTCTACATACTCTCTTTATTTTCAGTTATATTAAAATCTACCCATATATTTCACTGCCAGGCTGCAAAATCATATTTCCTGGTACATACTAGCAAAGCTCATAGTGTTTAGAACATGAGTACTCCAAATCATGCAGGGTACTGTCATAGGATTGTTACAAGTTAGCCAGATATCACTTGCATTATGTGATGCTGCAGAGCAGGCATTCATGTGTAGGAATCCCCCTCAGATCAAATATCCTCGAGATGAAACGTACTAAAAACAAGCTCAAGAAATGCAAGTCCTGGAGTTACTATCTTCCCTCGAGAGCAAAGGTAACTCTGGCAACAGTGTTGTAGCAAGAGTGATTCCAATATAAAGACCGTATCTTTTATGCAAACTGGTATAACTTCTAGCTTTTGCAATATGTAGGAAACGGAAAAAAAACCTAGCATTTTAGTGATATAAATGTGTCCTTTTCCTTCTTATTCTTTACCACCTATATCATTTGATTTAATAAAATACAATATTGGTCTAGTTTGTTGTTGGAGCTTATAACTATGTAATGACTCTGAAGTAGGTATCTTTGGGAAATGAATGAGAAACGTGGTAGGAAGTTTCATTCAATAATAACTGAAAACAGCAGGAGCGGAACTACGCTTGTGTGCAGAAGAGTTCTGGTGATACCAAGGTACCCAGCGAGCACAGAGACTTTTTTAAATAGACATTTCTCATGAGACAAGACATGCAACACTATCCATAGTCCAGCACATAAGGGTTAGAGGATGCTTGCCTACACATAAACATTTTAGCACTATATGCCCTGACAGCTAGCACTTATTTGCAAGTTAAAAAAAAATTGAGGTTGAAAAAGATTTGGCCAGTAGATGGCATTCAGGTCCCACACTTGTAGGAAATCTAGCATGCCAACATCTCCCATATACTCTTGCAGTTGCATGATCATGCGGCTTGACTATATTTTTCCATTTGCCTGGACACTTTAGATGTATATTTTAGAATAACACTTCAAATATACTTGTTAAACAGGATAGAACTTTGTTCTTAACTTGATGTTTTTCCAAGAAGATTTATGATGTAGTTTCTAGAAATTCCTTTTGAATAGGAATTCCTTTTTTTCATAGTGACAGGTTTTGCTTTTGTATGTAGGGAGTGGAGTTTGTTAAAAGCAGTATTGTTTTTGCTTGGCATTGCTTTCTAGGAAGTCTTGTCCAAAAGTAATTGTTTTGAGCAGAGGAGCTATGTGCTGCGGAGGGGTATAATCCGAGAGCTTTACTGAACTGGTCAGCTCTGCAGTTGAGATGGGTTTTGGCTCTGGCGATGTCCAGGATAGTCTTTGCATAAATTTAAGCAAGAACATATTGGTAAATGGCATATCTCTGATGAGACTTTTAGATCGTAATTAGTAAATAGACGTTGCATGAAAAATGGGCAAGAAGGGAAATTTATTTTTGTCAGAACCTGCAGTTCCTTTCTCTCCTCCTGCCCTCAGAGGCTCCATTTGTAACCATTGCTCTTGAGTTACTGTCCTGGTCTAAAAAGGGTGTGTTGTAGCTGCAATAGAGCAAACTGTTCTGAGTGCTGTGTGTTTGTATGGCACTGCTTGTATGTAACTAAAGGCAGTAAAGCACTTTATTCTTTCTGCAGTGTGTCTGTTATATGGCTTCTATGCCAGCTTTATTATAATTGCTTCCTTGGAGCGTTTAATAAGTTTAGCTGGTATCCAGTACTATTTTTCACGTTTGTGACTCTTCAGTGAAATAAGAAGCTCTCCACATAAAAATCATTGTAAGTTGTATTAACTGAGAGAGGCTTGAAGAGGAAAAATATGGTAATATGTAAATTCTTTATGAGAAACCACAATCTAAGTGTGGGAGTGGCAAAGAGCAAGGCCACTTAAGGTTTCCACACAGTGTAGAGACTGAGGTACATCTTAATTGCATTTATTACATGGTTCTTCCCTCAGCTTCCTGTATACTGACCTTTTAAGTTACTGGAATCATCTCAGCTATAAATCAAGTGAAGATATTCAGACATTCTCTTTTGGAATCTTTGGAAGCTTAAGAGAAACAAGAGCCTAGCACTTTGGGAAACCGACTCTCTTACTATTTGCAATTTGTCTTGCTTTCCTGGCTGCTATCTTCTGCAGTGCAGCCACATCTTTCTGGATAAGACTGGTGCTTCACTGGATTTGCTGAAGTAACGCAGGGAAACCTGCAGGCTATTGTCTTGCATCCACAGGGGGACTGGTGCATCCCACATCCGAGATTGGTTCTCTAGGTGTGCATGCCCCAGCCTGCGAAGAAAGTGATAAGTAGCTCTTTGTATTTTTGAATATGTTAGCTTTGAATCAGGCATGGCTCAGAGGTAGTGTCCTGCATGTGTATACAAGCCCAAGTGGACTTTCAGATGAGTTGCCAATATTGTACAATCAGAAACCGAAAGAATCGGTATATGGTTGTGTGCAGCTTGTGTATGTTGTATATGCAGTGTTACATGTGACTAGCAGAGGCTTAAGAAGTTTGAGGGGGTATCCTGAGGATAGTCCTAAGCAGGCCTGTTAAAGAGGCTTCCCTGATAAGAGGCTATGTACAAAGTGTTTCAGTTTTGGTGAAAAGGTGGAGGCAATTCCTTCCTTTACATCTCAGTTGGAAAGATGCTTCAGTCTGCTGGCTGGAACAAGTATGTCAGTGCTTTATATACAGCACAGCTATTAACTGTTAAACGTTTGTCTAGACCTTTCATTTCTTTACAATAATACCAACATTGGAGCCTTAGTTATGCAGGACTTATTGGGCCTCTTAGAACATCTGTGTTTTAGTGTCATGTTCAGAGTTGATAATGTGTATCCTTGTACCGGAGAACAGTAATATGAACAAATTTCCTACATTTCAGATTAAAGAACCAAAGAAGTTATGAGTGTACAGAGTGGTCTTTGGATAAGAGCATTGTCCTTTCTTACTGGTTGTTCTTACAACTTTGTGTACAGAGCGGCCTATCCTGGTTTAAAAACTCTTTAGTTTGAGTGCTTTCAAGACTGGTCTCCCCAGGTTAGTGAAGATACTTCTTCTAGCTGTCTTTGCTGTGACTTTCTGTTACTGCACTTCTGGAGGGGTGTCATCGCCTTTCCTTAGCCCCATGTTCTTGGTAGGAATTTTTGCTGCAGCCTCAGGTCAGGTAAACTTTTTCCTTTGTAGGAGATACTGCTAGTTACATCCCCTCTTATAGTAGAAAACAGTCTCCCCCAAAAGCAGGAGGGTGAGAGACAAAGGATGATAAATATGATCTTGAAAAAGCAAAATACTGATACAAAATAGGGACTGAGTAGTTTCTGCCATGCAGATGCTTGTATGTTGCTGCGTAATGTTATCACTTTATGTAAATCCCTTTTCCCCTTCTCATACACAGTTCCTATTAAAAGTAAATCTATGTGCTGAGAGAATAAAGATCTGGTTGTATAGTGTGATATTTAGTGATACTGAAAACTTGGATTCAGTCACATGTGGTCAGGTTAGATATGAGGCATTTTGTGCTGAGTAGAGCTGTGTGCTGCCACAAGAAGAACACAGGCCCCGGCCCTCCTCTGCACATGATTCAACATGGGTTATGTGTCTATGGGGGAAGCAGTTCTGTTTGTTGTCATGTTTGTGACAACCTATACCAATTGAAGCTTGTGAAATAAAAAGATTGATTTAACTTGATAAGCTGGTTGTGCTCTTTGCTATGGCACCATTTTGCAGAAACTAATTTTAGCATTGCATACCATGCCATGGTTCTCAGCTGGTAGTGCTATTTCATCCCAAGCCTTTTCCTCAGATCACTCTGTATGTGCCAATTAACAGGTTTCTGCAACTCACTGAAGCCTGAATTTGTTCCGTTGGTGCTTACACCAATTTGATAATGCTGTATGACTGTGTGTGTGTGTTCCATGCAGTACGACCATTTGCACAGAGACTAGTCCCTATTTGTGTGCTGTTACTGAGAGCTTTGTAAAGGTTTGGCCCCAGATAAAGAAAGTCTTTCCAGTTCAGCTGTTTGGAGATTCCTACAGAAATCTTGCTAGAGAATGACCTCTTAGCAGATGCTGTGGTGAGATGATTCTTAGTTCAGGCTGCTTCTTTACACTCATCTTTGTGGTTCCTCCTGGTCTCAACCAAGCCAGAAGTGGATTACTGGGTGGGTTAACTAAACTGATGCACCTGATCCAGGTCAGAGAGACATGCTTAGTCCTGTGGGTTGCTGCCTTGGTCTGAAGTGATAGCGGTTGGGGGTTTTTTACCACTGAATAGTGTCAGCTGCTGCACTCACTCCAGCGTGGTGGGAATCTGACACCTTGGAAGTTTGCAGCCATGAGGCTATTGTGAAATATCTTGTATGAAGCAGTTTTTTATCCCCCAATGCTGACTGCAGTGCTGTATCACTTAGGAGATGTGGTAGCTGATCTGTTTACACCTGGAGCGTTGCTGATGAATGTGTCACAGATTATCTGCACAAGAACATGCCGAATGTGGAGAGGGGGAAGAAAAACAGGCCTTTCATCTAACACTTACCTGGTTCTCTATGTTAGAGCGTGAGCTCACAAAGAGGCTTAAGTTACAAAAAATGAGTCATAAGATGTGAGAAAAATCTTAAATATCAGTCTCTTGTGTTCTCACTGCTGGTGCCAGCTAGAATCATGGGCTTTGTGTTCCCTGAGTGTCTTCCATGGCCTAGCCATGGTGTCTCTGGATATGCCTTATGTAAGAGTGCTGCTATGACAAGTAGCACTGGCTTTCCAGATGGTGCCACTCTTCTTTTCCTTTTTTTCCCTCAGTGGCAGGAGGTTGCTGACAGGATACCCGGAAAAGTCTGAAGTCTTTGATTTTGATCATTTCTGATGATCAGAAAAATGCCCTTAAGTTCAGATTTTTATAAAGTAATTAATGCTGTTACACTGAATATCATTTAACAAAAAATATTTTAATGTGAAGATTTAGTTAGTTGGTAACTTCCAACCATGGATTCTTTTTTAAAAAACTCAGTAAACTGAGTTACTGGAACATTTTTATAAAACAATTAGGATTCTTTTCCTTTCTTAAATCCTGAGGCAATGCTGCCTGCCTTTGGAGAATGAGTTGCAACAGTTGCCATAAGGAGAATATGTGCTGATTACAGTACTCTGTATTGGGAAAGAATAGCACCTTTTTCAGTGGCCATAGTTACTTATATATGGTGTTTTCTGTGTTCTGTATGATACTTGGTAGGTTGACAACAATCTTTACATGCTAAATGACAAACACTGGGAATGCTGACTCCAGACTCTTTGTGGAGCAGAATTTCAACCTTAATGTAGCACTGACATAAGACTTCCCATTTATACTACCTCTGTGTAATTTTTGCACTTTGTAATATTGCTTCAGATGCAAGGGTTTGCTCCAGAAAACATTGGGTCTTGCCCAGGAAATGTACAAATATATTTATAGCTTGTTATAAATGATACATGAAGTATTTGGTCTCCAGATATCTCTTTAACTTCCAGTTGCCATGGGCACTCATTAGTATTCCATGGAGGACTGGTTGTCATGGCAAAGTGTGTAGTGGTACAGGGTTTCCATGGCAACGCCCCACCATTCCATCCCTTCAGCACGTCGGCTCGGAATCTGTTTGGGGAAAGCTAAAATGATCCTATGGCAGCGTTAATGTTTAAAATAGCGTTACCAGCCTATCCCTAGGTGATTAACACTGTAAATGTCTTTTGTTATGTTAGTATGGATCATTATGTCAATATAACACAGGGAGATTGTCAGCAAAAAGCAGCAGCAGGTATAGCTTGATGCTTGAAGAGGTTGAAATAAAACTGTATTTTTGAAGTTGTCTTTTTTTCTTCCTTGTGTTACATTTTGAAACAGAAACACTTTTGGAGCTGCAGGCATTGCCTGACTAACCTTCATCAATAATAACCTTTCTATTTAGGTGCATGAGAGCACCTTGGTCTCTGAACCTTGTGTCGGAAGAGAAGGCAAATCACCTGCTGTGCTTTGCTTGGGGAGGAAGCGGGGGGAGCACTGCTGTAAATAACTGTTGGCATTTTCCTGATGAGATGCTGTTTGCTTCTTGCTGTCCTCTGGTCCCCATTTGTGTACCACAACTGATGAATAGTCTTTTTAATGTGCTGGCAAACCTGTAGCTGAATAATATGCTATCAAAGGTAGAATATCTCTAGCCTGTTTAGATGGGGTAAATTTGGCTGCTATCTGTACAGTATGCTTTGTTCAGTTCTAGAATGAACTAGAAAAGGATGTAATTATGTAGAGTTCAGTTTTTAAAAACAAACAGAAATACCAATAAGGAAACTTTCCTGGAGAGGGGCAACTTGGCACAATTGGAAGAATGTTGTTCCGCTTAGCTGTAGAGCATGAGGTTTTCTACAGCCTTCAAGGGCACAAGAATTCCATTGGGAGCAACCACTTCCTTGCTGTGGCTGACAGGTTAAAAACTGTGATTTGAAGCCAAGCACGTTTTCAATTAAATTATTTTGATTAATCACTTAAATCCTTTGAGCTTTAGATTGTCAAAAGGGAGTCTGACTGGATTTCTTAGCATATTTCCTAACTCAGAATTTTATTTTTTCTTGGACTGCTTTTTTCTAAACTGTTTCCCTATCTAAATGTCTATGCTGAAAATGATTTTTTTATCCCTTCCTCAGAACATCATAAAACTAAATGTGAATTGGTAGTCAGACAGCCAAGTTAAGTTTTCAAGCAACCATATGTTTTGATATACTGAAATCTGACAGTCAAGAAGGCTAATGCTTTTTGTGCTTTTTACATTCCTTCAGATTATATTTACTTTTTAATCTTGGTCAGGCTGTATGGCTTAGGTCATGCTGGTGCTTTTGAAAATGCTTTCAGTATATTTAGTTGAACCCATGAAGTGTGCTTTAAGTTCTCCAAGAATTACTGGGTGATGGAAGAGAGTATATTAATTTATAAGTTAACACATTTTAAAGTCTGTTTATTCCAACAGTGGTGCAGCTTTGACTTGCTATGTCTTAAGCTCCTGATTTGTTGGTAGGTTTTTGTGATGGGTGAACATGTATCTCCATTGAAGCCAGTAGTACAGTCAATGCATGTAAAGATGAGCATTTGTGAAGGGCAGGACAGGCTTCAGCCTGATTAGGGCTGATTCTCCACAGATCTTACTCTAGATGGAATTTTTGTAATAAAAGGAAGAGTTATAGCAGTCTTAAAGGCAGGAAGTGCAGTATGATTAATCAGCACAGAGAAGAGCTGTGCTAATATGAGCAGACATTTAAGCTGCTCCTGCATTTAAGCCTAGAACAGAACAGTAAAAAGTGGGAATCTCATTTTTACAAATTGTCTTATCTGTCTATCACTTCCCCTCAATAACTTTTAAACTAGTTCAGAGAAATTAAGATTAACTGATGGAAATCTGGAAACAAACACTGTTAGGAGAAAGGAGACTGGAATAAATTGTCAGAGTTGCACTGGAGTTGCAAGAGTTTTTTGCTGGCATAACTTGCGATGACAAGCTGACCCTGCCAGTATGTGTTGGTGACTGAGCCAGGGGTGGTGGGCAAGAGGGGAGGGATTTTTGTTTGCTTCTGTCCTTTATACTCAGCCCCTTAGATTAAGGGGGAAGAGATTCTTGAAGGGCAAGATTCTTCTGTCAGCTTCATAGATCTAGAAACACAAAATTCCAAAGCAGTCTCCAGAGCAACTAACAGTTTTGGTTTTGCAATTCAGAAGGTGAAAATGCTGCTCCAAGTTTGAGCCCTCCTCAAAGAGCTTCTTGATGCTTCAGTTTGTCAGCAATACTCAGTACGTAGTCGGAATGAATTCTATGTAGTGCCTGTCCCTGAAGCACTAGCGCTGACTAACATAAGAACAAGAAGGAGGTTCCAAATATCTGCCAGGAGATATGGGTGCCCTGTCCTGCTATATGTGTTCTGGTGCTCCTAGCCTTGCCAGTGCATGCATTGGATACTTGTCATTGGAAATACCCTGTCTGGGATTTTGCATGTACAGATCTGACACAGTTGCAGAGCTGAATAACCCAAGCTATTGCTTAGGAACTTTAAATTGTGAATTCAGTTTTTCTTGTGAGCTGGTATAGGATATTGAAAGTAAAACTATTTCAAGACTAAATTTTGGTCTGTAGGTGGTTTATAAGCAGTCGATTTGCAGTGTTTGTTCTTCAGAGTATGAACAGTGTTTGTAGAATGATCCAATTCTCTGCCTGGAAGAGCATACTGCTTAAGTGTTCCCATTAAAATTAAATTTTAAGTTACATAATTTAAACTTTTTGAAGAGCCTGTCATAATCATTTAAAACAATTAACTGCAAAGGAGGTTTAAAGTTTTTTTCATGCAGCCTGATGTACTCCAAGTAAACCTGTCTAAAAATGTTCATATGTTTGTATGAACTCTTCATCTATCTCCAGTATTTGCAAACATGCCATTGCCAAGTGCCTTAATGATTAACTTTTGTCATTAAGGACTGTTTTTTTAATGAAATACTAATCTAACCATAAGTGTAGTGACTGGTAATAGAATAATAGAAGGGATTAGTAACTACATAGCCCCTTTGACAGTAGAGTACCAAGCTTGTCTGTCCAAGTTACTGCAGCAGAGAGTGGCAGACCTAACACTTATCTATAGTCCAAGTCATGGTGGTAGCTGAAAGGTGTCTGCAAACAGAGCACTACGCAGATCTAGAGCCTAAATGTTCAGCTGTGATTTTAACTTCTTGCTGAGCCCTTTCTGCTTTTTTCCCCTTTCCTGTCCCTCTGTCCTATAGCAATAAGTAAACCATGAGCTTTATTCCATCCTTATCTAAAAACAGTTTTCTGTCAATGAGCGTATAGGGTTTATGGCATAAAGTTAAATGAAGTCCTGTAATATGATATGTGAACTCTCTTCTCTTAAATATACTAAGATTTTGTGCAGGAAAAAGGAATTTGTGAAATCTGACAACCATGAAATTTGCTCTTTGCAACTATTTCCACTCTGCTGATATTAATGATACTGGCATACAAATAAGTTCTGAACAGAAGCTAAATATTTTTTGACAAATATTTGAAATAAATTGTGTAAAATCAGATGACCGATTGACTTTCACAACTTTTTTTTTTTTTACTACAAATCATCAATTTAAATATATCCAGCGGATTTTTTGCTATTCTACAGATGTGGCAGTTGTCTGGCAGACTTGCATGTGTATGGCAGAGTAATGCTTTGAAGCTGATTTACAGAGTGCTGGATGTGCCAAATACACTGATAATAAGATTGGCATCCTCAAGTCTGGTGAGCGGTGGATACAATATGTGCATCTCTACAATTGCCTTTAACCCTTTCTTAAGGTGAAATACTGATAAAGAGGTATAGAGAGAGCAATAAGCTTTGCAGGAATCCTATTTAAAGCAGCTGCATCATGGAGGTGGCTCTGTATCTGTGAGGGAGCACAGTAATGTGAATTTGTTGTCTTGTTGATGAGATTACCCTACAAAAATAGAGCAAGAAAATAACTTGTGCCTTGGCTGGTGACTGTCCAAATGTGAATTAGCGTCACCCCTTTTGAAGTACAAAGACAAGTTGGGGTCTCTACTATTTTTGATGGATTGTTGTATCAAAGCTAGTGCTGCTCTGTTAGCAGCCCTCTCCCCAAAGCAGTAGAGGGGCATGTGTCATAGGTAACAGGTGACACTGCACAGTCAAACTGGCCCAGCTGGGACGTAGTTGCATATCCTGAGCAGGACGGAAGCATGTGGTTGCTATGGGCATCTGAACGTCTTAGGTGCCTGGGCTGCCACCTTGCAGGGGGCACAGGAGGGGATCTCTTAGCTCTCATAGCTCTGACATGCAGCATCTTCCTGCTGGTGCATGCAAGTCGGGGAGGAAATGCCAGCTGGACACATGGTCCTCAGTCACTGCCTGCCGGAGCATCCTCTGACCCTGTGACTTTGGAAGTGCTCCCTTTTTCTGGGCTACTTATGGGGATCCTGTTTCCTTCTCTTTGTACGACAGGCATGGAGGTGGCCTGGGCACTCTGGGGCAGGTGACTGGAAAACAACTTTGCAAGGAGTGCCTGTGTAATGTTTGCACAGGTTTGTCATCTTTTTCCGTTTAACACTTTCTCTAGGTCCTTTACTTGCTCTTCTGCTAGGAAGCAGGGGGGAGATGTATTGCAAAAAAAATCCCTTCATAAAGGAAATTCTGTAAAAACTTAGTTAAAAGGAAGCAAAGGACTTTGTGGAAAGGATGTAACTGTGTCTAGGAATAAATCTATTGGATACGACCTGCATCAATTAAATACTATGAGATGCCTCTATTCTCAAATAAATGGGGACCTAGAAATAGTGTTATGAACATTGCTGCTATGTACTGCTTAGATTTCTCCTTTAGCCCAAGCGCTGGGCAATAATGAAAGGAGGTTGTTCCCTTTGGGATTTGAGCCCTTGATTCTAAATGTTGTTTAGCAATTGAGTTGAAGGAGAGGATCCATTAGCTGCTGCTAATAGCACTTGTATTCCCTCTGCAGGATTCTAGCTACAAAATGACAAGACATAAAAATATTAGAAAAGCCTATGCTGATATGGCAGAGTAGGTACATTGTTAAATGCCTAAAATTCTGTAGCAGTTCTGAGTGATGAAGAGAATCTTGGAGTTTGTATCAGCTCTTTGCCCTGTACCAATTTATGAGGTAAATTAGTCTTCTGTAGAATATGTGAATTTATCAGAAGAATTACTGATGCTGATATGCCTTTTTTGTGTTTTGTTTAACTACATTAAAATATCTGCCAGGACTAACTTGGGCCACCGCAGCTGTGGCTTCGCCCAGAGCCCCTGGTGCATGAGCGGAGGTGTGCAGGCGGCCGCAGGGTGCAGCCCCAAGGGAAAGGCTGCCTTAGGGACACTGCAACATGTCGTTTCACTCTGGCTTGTCACTTGCATGGAATGAAGATACAGCAAGACAAACAATTGCCTAAAATGTTCTTGGCAGAACAAATTCAAAAGCATTCCCAAATTTTAGTTTCTTCTTTTTGAAAGACTCTTGAATCACTACTGAAAGTCCTGAATATTTCTTTTGTGTGCCTGAAAAGATGGAACTTGAGCCTGTTATGAAATGTCAATTTGTATGTGTGTTGTGTATGTACTGCTGTGTTGTGTGGTTTATTTTTGCTCAAGCTATAAAATAGGCATTGGTGTGTGGCCTCACTTATCGCTCTAAGATCTAAAGATCTGGGTGGAGTCTGTGTAGTTCAGTTCTTAGTCTTGAAGACTAAAAAATTTCTCAGGAACCAAAAATTTCTGAGTCAGTGTGAGAGGCTGAGTGGTTTCTTCCTGTATTTGTATCTGTTTATACATTGTTAGCATTTACTCATTATTGCATTGCTGAACTCTCTGTAATAATGTCCTTGCTGTTGTTGGCTGCCTTTGATTCTTTTTGGCAATTCATTAAACTGAGTAATTTTTTCTCATAAAGATTTTCCCACCAATTACCTGATGCATTGCAGCAGCAGCAGATTTTTTGAGGAATGTTTTGTAGATCCCCAAATGTCCTGTTAATGCTTCCATTGATAGTCCCGTTTGACTGGCACTGTCTGGCAGACATTGGAGTTGTAGCAACCTATTGCAGGTAATGTGAAACATCCCAGTGTTCCTAACCCCTTCTCAGCACAGAGCAAATGAGAAGGTAGAGCTTATGTCCGAGTTGCCTAACCTGCAGCCAAGCTCTCTAAAGGCATGAAGTGCTGAATTTTCTCTCTACAAAAATGCTGTCAGAACTTGGCCTACTGTTGAAGCCTATGTCGTCATCTCTGCTGTTTGTTGTTCTAGATGCATAGCTGCCCCCCATAAACAGCAGCAAAGCGGGTGCAGCTCTGCGTGTGGGTGCGTGCAGGCGCGTTGCGTTAACGCCGTGTGCGCGCGTGCGCCTGCTCCACGCGACGGCAGGAAGCTCTCCCAGCAGCTGCTGAGGAGGCTCTGCGGCTCCACCTTGTCAAGCAGGCCTGTGTCTCAGACCAGGTGCACAGCAGATGCAGAAAGTGTGGTCAATTACAGAAACTTCAGTGTAGCCTAAAGGGGTAAGAAAATGATCAAGAGTGAGAGGAATGCAGCCTGAAAGTAGAGATGTATTCTACTCTTCCCACCTCTCTTCTCCAAATCCCATTCCAAATCTCTGAACTTCCATTCAGTCAGATACAATTGTATAAAATTCTGGATGGGATAATGCCAGGACCCTTGATTTATCAAGTCGAAGAGCCATTGCCAAAGCAATGTTTTGCTTGACTGATGCAGGCTTTGGGAAACATGGAGGCTGACATAAACATTTCTGTACTTACATACACAAATACTTAACACATATAAAGAAGTAATTAAATGTTTAGTTACCATGCAACCTCTTGTTATCTCTCATGCCACTATCATAAATATAATTGCTGAATTTGTTTATATGCTAAGTATGTAGATTTATGTATGGGTAAGTATGTAGGCTGTAGCCTGTATGTTCATACTAACTAGCTAGCAAAGTTCTTGAAGTGTATCCTAAAATGCTGCAGATGAATTTCTTGCCCCTCTGAACCTTGTCTTGGCAGTGCTGTGAGCATTAATGTATTGCATTATCGCATAGACTACAGAAAATACTGATTATGGACTCTTGTTTAGCAGTGCCTTGGTGGTTCTTGTGCTTTTCAGCATATAAATTGCACTGATATAGCAATTGCCTTTCATTTTTTTTCCTAGTCCTTCATAAAGTTTCTTCCAATTACATGGAAAATAGGCAAAAGTTTAATTGTTTTAACTGGTCTGTATTTTTTAAGTCTAACCTGCTTATTCTACAAAAAGGGTAATAACTGTCAAAGCAACATATGTGAGTGACATGAACGGTATTGTAGTAAACAGCCAGTTACACTACCATCTTAATTCATCACTCAGTATGGGAGAGTGACAGTTCAGCATATGGCCAAGCTCTTCAGATGCTGGTTTATTTCAGATATATTTAGGACTATTACATTCTTCCATTTGGGAATTGGATCTAGTTTGCAAACTTATTATTCCTTGTGAGCTTTTGACCTTTTTTTTTTTTTTTTAGTTATTCCTTGTGAGCTTTTGACCATTTTTTTTTTAATGGTGCTCTGGTTTCATAAAGTTAGGAATAACTTGAATTCACTCATTGTTCTCTCTGCTATGAGAGAATGGCAAAATGAGACTATGAATTATTTACCAAGGATTTTGAAGACCTCTTAATGCACATTAAGGATGTATTGGAGTGATCTGTGCAGTGTTTTGCATAACTTATAAATTAGCAGTGGATTAGTGTTTATATAGGCAAACACACTGTTTGTTTAGAATTATAGCCAAATCATTGCAAGGGAATACTATTTGACTTTCATGATAGGAGAATTTAATGAATGGTTGGATAATGCTGTTTTCTATTTGTTATCTCAGTAATTACTAAAACATTTGTATTAACTAAACCTTGAAATATGAACTCTAGAAACTGATGTGAAAATACTTTATCACTCCTCATTATTGTGGTTATTGGGCAGACCTAAGCTGTTTGGCTTTCTGTACCAGGCACAGAGATATAGCGGAGCTCTACGGGTTTTTTTTTTGTTGTTGTTGTTGTTAATGATTCCTGAATTCCTACTGTGATTGGAGAGGAAAAATGTTTAGAGCATAGTTTCCCTCAGTGATTTGGGTTTCTTGAACTAGAATGTTAGGAACCGAGTGCTCCCTCGCTTCCCGGGGGCCGTTTGCACCATGAGGAGGTGGTGCCGCTCGGGCGGCCTGCGCTCTGCGTGGTCCCTGGCAGGGCAAACACACAGTCCCTCCAGCTCAAGTGTGCAGCATCACATACTGTCCTCCCAAATGGAAAGAAGAACGCACCAGCATTTTGAAGCTTGGATTAATTTTTCATAATGACTTTGAAAATCAAGGAACTCGGAGCAAACGACTATTCTGTGAGAAGGTCTAAATATTTCTTCTGGAATGGAATGCAAGACACCAGAACTCTGCTTTTCCTGTTAATAGGTGGGCAGCTGAGAAAAGCTTTAGCTACTTTGCAGTGCTTACTACTCTCTTACTGTAATCTTAGTCTCACCTGTATTAAATCAAGCAGCTGTTTCTCTTTAAAGCATCTTAGACACACTTCCTGTCAAGTTCATTTTAGATGCAATGTCTTTCACTGGAGTTGCCCTGGCATTAGGTGTTGCAGGGTTTTTGGAGGCAGACCTAAGACTCCAGAGTTCTGCAAAGTAGTAGTGCTTCATAAGACTGACAGTTCAACTTTCTCTTGCTTGTTTGCACCTGAAGAATGAGTAGTTGGCTAGTCCTAACTTGGTGGGGATCAAGACAAGATACTGGGAACACCTCAACCCCATGAAATCTGCCTGTCCTCGTTGCCACCTCAGCCAAGTAGCCATCTTTGTGTTTTTGTAATCTTTCTCTTGCGCCACGTATAGTTCTGTTCATTTAAAAAAAAAAAAACTTAGATTTGACACACATGGATGTCTTTTATGTAAAGTCATGGGTTGAAGCAAGCCCACTGGTACATGTAATATCCCTGTCAGATACAGTGTGACCTCCTGGTTCTGTGGATGTGGTGCACACCATGGACGTGGTGCTGGTCCATGGCTGCTAGCTGGGCTTGCTGGAAGGTGCTGTGTGTGTGTCTCCAGCGTCTCTGTTGCAAAGTAGCGATGCTCTCTGCATTGCTTCAGGGCACTCTCTCTTAATGCTATATTGTATTTTCATGCAAGCGTTATTGTTATTTTTATACTGCTACATAGATTGTTTTTCCTACTGAGTTTAATTCTTTTCATTTCTTTTAGGTAAACCACAGATTCAGCTCTCCAGGAAGCTCTAGAAAGGTAAAATCTAAAAATCCTGGATTAGTGCTGTCTTTCAATCTTTTTGAGTCTTTATGTGCTAGTCTGGTTTATCCTGCTCTATACAATATAATACACAGCTTATCAGGGAGGAAAAAAAAAAAGTACCCTGTGCAATCTCTTGGGTTCTCATCTCTTAGAAAAACATGTTCAGTAGAAAGGTTCATCACTTTACATTTTGGCCCTTGCTTTTCTTTGGAGTCTTTTGTAATCTTTTTTGCTAGTATTCTTATTGCTGGTATGCTTTTGAAAAAAAAAAGAAGTTCCCTACTACAGAGACTGTTTATTTTTATAGAGACTGCTTATTTTTATTTGCTCCATAGTATAAACACTATTTGTTTGAGAGCTGCTCTAGTGACTCATTTAAATAAAAAAAAAAATATAAAATAGCTGGTTTATGCATCTTTGATGCTACAAGAACTTCTTGAATAGAAAGCATCTGCTGTGAAACTTGCTTATTCTTAGCAGACAAAATTCTTAGCTGGAGAGCCACTAGAGCTGTGCCTGCTTGTGGTTAAATGTGATTTGGTTTGATGCCCAGGTTTGATACTGTACTCTATCAGTGTACAGTGCTGGTATGAATCATTATTCCCTTTCCGTCTAAAATATCAGTTCCATATAGAACTCCCTTCTAACTGCTGTCATTGTTATCCAGAAAACTCTTTGGTCCGCTTCTCTTCCCTGTTAGTTCATGATAGAATAAGGTGAACAAAACAAAACTCCAGCAAGTTTGGGTTAGGAGAATGTCTCCTACTGCTCTTATTTCTTCTCCCCTCGTGTGTACTTTTTTATTTTTATTTCTCCTCTTGTCTGGGTAACCTTTTTCTTTTAGGAAAAGCCACTACCAAAATATAAGGTAAGGTGTTGTATAGAGAATAATTCAAGTTAAGATTGTTTTGTTTTTGTTTTTTTTTTACTGCAACTGGATGAATGTCATTCCTTTATGGTTTTAACTGTCACCCACAGAAGCAAATGTAAGTACTGGGGATGCTGGAGTTTAAAGAGCTGTTGTCATCTAATCACATGGTTGCTGTTGCTGTATGACTCTCAACTTTGTCTTCCCTCACATGTGGAAATTCAGGCCTGTCATCTAATTTTCTGTAGTGTGTTCTGTGTGTGTGGTGTGTTTTTTTTTTTTTTCTTCAATATTGAGGTTTTAGAAGTGCACTGACTTTTGCTGTTATGAATTGTGTGTTGTCTTCAGAGCTGCTTTCCTTAGCATAGACTGGTCCTGAAGCTGTCACCTTAAAGAAAGCAAACGTTTTCCAGTCACGCTTATTCCTGAATGTTCCAGGTGGCTGAACTGAGCTCTCACATTGACATTGTGAATGGCCATTGGAGGACATGGTCTGGTACAAGTGTTTTGGCAGGACTGCTGGAGCTCTAAAAATGTAATTAATTTTACAAATACAGAAAATTTACGCTGAACTGGAAAGAGAAAAGAAGGGAGGAAAAGGCTGAAGTTGACACTGCACTATGCCAATCTCATTTTCCATGTTCAAACTAGAACATCCTCAAATGCCCTAGGCCTAGCTCATCACACTTAAAAGCAGGACTGTTTTCCAGCTTCTGGGGGCTTGAAAGACCCTCTGATGTTCTTCTACCTATGAAAAGGAAGGGAGGAAAGGAGGCCAGAAAAAGAAACTTGTGCCAAAGGCAGCTGGGTAACTATCCGATTGTATGGAATAAAGCTTTCAAATTGGACAAACTGAATCCAGTCCTCAGCCAGCGGTGCACTCCCAGAAGGGTTACGTATTCAGTGGCTACTGTTTCCATGCTGGCTTGGGCTTATCAGGCACCCAACCTGACCTCTCTAGAGGCGCAGGGAAATTGAGCCCTGTCCAGCCCACAGTGTGCAGGGACACTGAATGAACAGGAAGATTTCAAGGGAAGAGGGGGAATTGTCCTTTCTACCCTTTCCACTTATCCTATTAAGACCAACCGTAATCAGTGGCAGCAACTGCCTGGTAACTACTTGTAATGGGAGCCAATGAGCTATCCTGACCACTGAGCTTCCAGCCTTTTTAGGTTTTATATCCCCACACTCTGTAAACCTGCATGAGACCTGGATGATTGCTGAGCTCTGTGTGTAATATTCAGTTCCTATTTTTGTTCTCTTGAAGGCTTAAAGTGTAGTGCATACTTAGAAGTATGCGCCCAGATGAAATTACACCAATGGTTGTACTGATCGTATGTCTTCTAACCTGAGACAAATATTTTCTTTTAAATTTCAACAAAAATAGTCTGCACTAACAACCTCCTTAGTTTTAATTCTTGTGATGGAAAAAGCTGAATGTTAAAAAAAAAAAAAATAAAAGAATGAAACTCAATTTATTCAGTAGAATCAGATATTGCGCAAAGACGAGAAATCATTCTATTATCTATTATTCTATATTTGTAAACTGACCGTCTGCTTTGGAAAGTGTAATTGCATTCTGCGTCATGTTAAAGATGTTGTTCAATGTTGTTCAGAAAGTTATTTCTTATCTCTGTGGCTTTAACTTGTCATGACTCAAGTAAAATGCTGGGATTTTGATTGTTTCAAGGGCCTTTAACAAGCTGATGTTTTAGACTAGAGCTTTTTTCATTACTTAGATTTCATATTTGTGTGGGATGAGAATCAGATGGCAGCATTTTAAAACTGTAGTTGACTGCTTCAGTCTTCTGTGCCAGTTATCTGTCCGGTCAGAACTCTGATATCAAGGCTTGGAGATTAGAGTTGGCATCTGTAGGCCTTTTTGTTTAAAGATAAATTAAATAGAAATAGTTAGGAATAAGGAATGAAACTCCCCTTGCAAAACTCTGATGCTGAGCCTCTTGGTTGGAAGGCAATAGCGTGAACTCAAGCTGCAAGGCACAACAGGAAGGTGCAAAGCTGCTGGAGGAAAAATGTTCCTTCCAGAAACTGCAGTATTTACTGATTCAGAAATCTCAATGACTATCTTAGAAATTTGGGCAGCACAACCTCTTTGTTTCTTGCATTTAATAGAATGCTGGATTTGTTGAGGATCCTGTCAGTCTGCGTGTGCAGGAACTCATGGCACCAAAAGAAAAATTGGGAAGTTGGATTTGAATATGTAGCATGTTCTTGGTGTTTTTTTTAACTTGTATATTTTGCTTTGTAGTGTCTTACAAATAGAATTTATACTCATGATGAGCTACAGGTGCGAATCTATACCTGAGCAATATTTGGCACTTAATAGAAAAATATTAGGGCATCAGTTTTGATTCTTCAGCTTCAGCCACAGTGTCTTTTAACCATGTACATGTAGTATTGACTCTTTAGCTGTGATTGTGCATAGCCTTCGTGTGCACCAAGAATGCACATCTGAACTTTTTTGAGCTCATATATGAAGATAAAAATATTAAGTAGCTACATATTGAATGGCGGAGTGTCACATAAACCCTCTGTTTCTGCCCCTTCTATGTTTATATAACTCCTCCTCCGCTACCCCCTTTGCCCCCCCCAAAAAAGGCTGTTTTCGTTCTTCAAAGACATCTGGAGTGCAGTTCATGTGTATAAATTGGTCTCTTTACATTTTACAAATTCTTATCTAAATCAGGTGCATGTAAGAATTGGACAGGTGAGTGACTTTACTGCAGTGTGTCAGATTGCACTGCAGGAGAGTATTTCATAACTATGACTAAAAACATATGAGAAGTGGGATTTCCAGTTTAACTTATGTCTACTGTGTAAATGTATCTGAAAAATGGCAACTATGGCAAGAAGCAATCTGCTTTTTTCCTTCTGGAGTACAAATTAGTCCACCAGTATAGCTATTTTTGACAATCAAATATTGATTGCTAGGAGTCTATTGTACTCTATTCTTCTTAGAACAATTTCACAAATATGTAAATCACAATAATGGTTCTCAGCGAGACAGATTGTTCATTCAATTTATATTTAAATACGCCTTGTCTTACTGTAGGCAAACTGGCCTGATAAAATACTATATAGAAGTGAAAAGGGAAAATAAAGCCTTAGTTAAATACAACTTAAACAGCACTAATGGTGATTAGTGGCAAAATCGATGATCAATAAAACCCCTACCATTTTTGCTCTTTTAGTATCGTTGATCTGTGTATTTTGTATTTGCTACTTGTTTCAATAGTTGATTTACAGTGTAAGAATTAAAAAAAAAAAAAAAAAAAAAAAAGTTAAAATTTAATGCTTGATAGATTTCAGCTTGAATGTATTTCTGAATATTAACTTCCTCAAGAAAAAAGCACTCGCAGAGGAGCTTGTTTTTTAGATATTAGTAGACTTGAAATGTACTAACTACAACTTTGAATTTCTCTCATCTGACCACCCAAAAAGTCTGTATTTCTTAATGGAGCAGCTTTATTTGCAAGCTGCCAGGAAGGAGGAATGGGCACCAATCATTCTATTTCCTGGCTTCTGAAGCAGCAGGCCAGAATGCTGCCTGGGCAGAAGATGACAAGGCCTCTGGGCTTGCCTCCAAACTGCCATTATGCGATTGCTTTGTTATATCTGGCCAGCACCTGTTGGAAGAGGGGTAATAAATGAATCTTCAGTTCAGGCAACGACTGCTTGCAGAAACAGTCAGCTAAGGACATGGAAAACTCACTTGAGCAACCCTTGCATGTTTGCAGCAAAGGGAAGGGGTAAGGAAATGAGTGAAGTGTGCTCGAAGTTTGAGGTGCCGGTCACTTTGAGGTGTTCTTCATTCATCATGAAATGATGATGACTTTGTATATCTTGTGTGCACCGCTTTCTACCATCTTGCTAGTAGCAGAACTTCCTGGCTTCTTCAGAGCAGGAGACTGAATTCTTCTGTCTAGCAGAAAGACCTGATGTGATTTGTTTGGAGAAATGACTTTAATTTGGAGGATTTTTTTTTTTCAGTTAGAGCAAAAGGATTGCTTCTGTTTCAGCTATCCATTTGAAAATCTCAAGATAAAGGTGAAGATGTCAATCGGAAAAAATCAGAGAAATCAAAGGAGCATGCCCCAGAGAGGGTAAAGAGAAGGATAAACCAAAGATATTGGAGTCTGGGTATGTTAAGTATAGTGTAAAAAGAACAGATTAGGCTGTGAGGAACTAATCCTAGCAAGAGCAGCTATTGCAGATTAAGTTGGTATTGACAGTAAGAAAAATGTTGAAAGCAAAAATGACAAGCAAATTAGGCAACATACTAGTCTAGAAAGTGAGAAAGGAAGTATGGAGAAATGGTACAAGACAGTTACCAGCTGCATGTGTGCGAACAAATCAACTGTGATGCTATGTGGAAAGATATTGAGGGTGTATCATAGGTGCTGCTGCCCTGCGGAAGAACAGGTCTGCAGGGGAGGCCTTAGATCTGTCAAAATGCCAAGGAAGTGGAGGGGGAGACTCCATGCAGGGTCACAAGTGCTTTCCAGGAGCAGGGAGGAGCGCTGCAAGGGGGTGAGAACCCCGGGCAGGGAGGCGGGTGTGTGCAGGGGAGTCGCATGTGTGTGCGACCCAGGCGATATGTGGAGGGAGCAGATTCCTCTACAGGAGGTAAATGGAAGAGGCAGTTGAAAATCAAGGGATTCTATTTAAAATTAGCTGAGTGGCTGTGCCAAGAGAAGGAGCCTTTTGTAGAAATTGGGAAGAGGTAAATGACAGGATTGAAGAGAATGGCAAATAACACCACCTAAAAGTGTTAAGACTGTGACTCCTGATGTATATAACATAATCGGATAATTGTAGTAAAGGGAAATAATATTTTCAAAATTCTACTATAATTCCCTTATCTGTTTGGCATGATGGAATTAACAGGTTTATAAGCTGTCATATAAAGTGAGCACAGCTCTCATTGATCTCTATGTTGTGAGAAATAGTCACAGCTGTAATTCCCACAATTCTGTTTGTCTGCAAAAATCCCTAGACAATAGAGTTCCCCAGGTGCCTCCATGCTTTGCGCAGTGCGTATAGGAAACCTGAACTTCAGTCTGAAGTTTTTCCTAGACCGCTGTTAATTGTGGTGTCACCATGAAGCACTTAAGACCTATCCTAGAGTTTCATAATCAAATAAGTTCACTTGCTCAGCCATTAAAACTGAAAATGGGCTTCCTAAGAGGAACATTTCTGAATAATGGTCATCCTGACTTACTTGCATGGCAGGATAATGAAATTTAAACTGCTTTTCTGTCTATCAATATTGTAAAAATAGAGGTTGACACTTGCTCTGAAGAAAAAGATTGCTTGTAAACAGTGAAATGTAAACTTTATTAATGCAGCATATGGAATTCTGCTCCTCATAATGCCTCCTATCCCTGTTGAAGGTACCTGTGGTGACCTTTCTTGCAGCAAGAAGATGCACTGTGAGGCTGTAAGTGTTTCCATGCAACTTGCAGGTAGTGTGAAAGCAGCATAAGGATAGCATGTAAGGATGTGTCCTGAGCAAAAGCTGGAGGGCATGACAGCTGAGCTGGAAAGATGGAGCTGCAGTGCTAGTTCACGTGGCACACTGGAGTTACTCGAGGGCTTTGCTAGCAACTAGTGAGGGAGGTGAGAAGTAAAAGCGGAATTGTCTTAAGGTCAAAGCCTTAGCACTCAGTATTTTGTCACTGGTGCTCTCCTGAGAGTGGAAAGGTACATCTAAACAATAACATTTTTTTTTCCTTAATACGTGTGCGAGAGTGGAAAGGTACATCTAAACAAAAACTTTAACATTTTTTTTTCCTTAATACGTGTGTTTTTGTGAGGATTTTTGTTTTAATCAGAACAACTAAAAGGTTATAGTACAAGTCATACCTGTATTATCCCTTTTTATGCTCTGTTGTGGTTTCAGGTGTTGACAGAAGGAAAGAGCTTTGTTGTCTAAGAATGTTAGCTATCAGGGCTCATCTATTTTGAGCTTGCAATACTGATGAACTAGGTAATTTCCTGTATTAATTTTTTAGGAAAGCCTCCTCTTTGAGGCAATTATATCTTTAAGTTGACTAAATTTATTTTCATATGCAGAGTTAAACTGCCTCTTTGTGTGAGAATGTTTATAGTAGTGGAAATTGCAAATGCAAATTTGAACTAGAAAGGAGATGACTGGGCAGTTTAACTGCTTTGTCTTTGCAAATCTAATTAAGTTGAAACCAGTGCCAGTATGCTGCTTCATGCTCTCACATGTGTTACAGCCACCTCTGAGTTACTGTTTAACAAATTTTGACTGGAAGTTATAGGAACCCTTGTCCCAGATGCCCTCATGACTTCTACCTGCCATGGGAAATGATTCTAAGTGTGATGCAAATCTCTCTGGGGACTCGAGGGGAACAGATCCCTTCAAAATTCCCAGTACCTGGGTTCTATTTTTTGACACAGGAGGCACAGGATAACTGATTTGAGTTTTGCCTTGAAAGTGAGTGTTTTGTGAGCAGGATATGTTCAAGTGTAGATTATTTCTTTCTAATAGCTTGGCAGAACTAGCATTTCCAGTGAGCCTTCCAATCCCATGACTCATGTAATACCATAGCTACAAGCTGTGCAAGATCTGAATGATTACAAATTCTTCCTTTATGTCTTATGCAGCCTGGTTCATGATTCCAGAAAGCCTCAATTAATTTTCCTTTCTTTCAGCTTAGCATCACTTAAGTTAGGAATTTCTAAGGCACTGCAGTTAAAAAAAAAAAAAAAAAAAAGCCCAGATCTGGAAGTCTAGGCCTTAAGTGCATGCCAAGGGTAGCTTTGCATATGTAAGCTTGATATGCCATAATGACCAAGTATGTTTGTCTTAACTGTTTAAATAGGTGCTTCTTTCTCCTGCTCATCTTCAAGTTCATGAGAGGAATCACAAACAAACATCTTGGTACTAATATTCTACTGACTTCAGGGACTTCTTTTTTCTTCTTTTTTCCAAACGGAAAGAAAATGAGGAAACTCTAAGGAAATAAAATGAGGGATTAAATGAATGCCCATTCTTGTCCAAGGACACACCTCTGAAGAGAATGGCAGTACTGCTTAGAATAACTTTAATGCCCGTAAGTCAGTACATACTTGATTATAAGGGCAAGTGTTAAAATAACAAAACCACATGATCTATGCAGTGTTTTTATACAGTAGTGTTTGTTTTAGGATGGTGTTTTGTGGACTCAACTTCAAAGCCAAAATGAAGAAGAGCAGAAGAAGCAATGTTTAACTGTTCACTTCTCCCTCCAAAATGATGTTTTGCTGGCATATCATCTTAAAACTAGTTATGAATTTCAGGGCTTTAAGCGGGAAGGGTGAGAAACTTCATGTCCCGTTTAAGGAAAGAAACATACACTTATGTGAATGACTTGTACAGGTAGTGGGTATATTATGGATTCCCAGAGTTTCGTTAACTTACAGAAGAATACTTTCTTGGTGTTCTCCTTTTTACTTTCTTCACTCTTTTCAGTAAAGATAGTCTTAAAGAACGTAGAATAAGAGAGGACAGTTTTAGAGCTTGCAGTTTGTGTGAATGTGGAAGGTGAGCACTTTTAATACCTCATGTTGTACCTGGTTGTGTTTTAGATTTAATGCTAAGTGTTGCTTTCAGTTGCCATGGCATTTTTTTTTTTTTTTTTTTTTTTTGTTATAAGAGGTTGAAAATATCCTTTTCTTTTGAAGCTATTTTTTAAAATTGCCTCTTGGCTAAAACTGAAAAGCTGTGCAGTATATTCTGCTATGGAGAACACATTTGTGTTTACAGAAACTGGACAAGAATATAGTGTACATCTACTTTTCTTCTGTTTTTTTATGGGTCTTAATAGACATAATTTACAGGCATGATTTGGGCTTGATGATCTTGAAGGTCTTTTCCAACCATAATGGTTCTATGATTCTAAAATTTTTACTGTTTTAGGTGCACAGCTGTATACTATGATCTAATATAGATCACTACACTGTGCAAAGGAACTCAATTTTGATTAAATCTGAGGAAGCAAATATTTGACAAATCTCTATATCTGAGGGATGTTCCTTACAAGTTGTACGGAATTTGTTTTCACAACTTCAAATGAAAATATAACTTTTAGTAGACATTAGCCCAGGATAGCTTAAGAGACTCTGACAATATTTATTGTTAAATTGCTGGTTTTGTAGAGGAAATACTTTCTGGTAAGTGCGCTGCATATTGCCGTGTTGGGAAAAGATGAAATTCTGCATAGCTGCTCCTAACATGAGAGAAAAAATATGGAAAATATTTGTTGCTGTTTAGGCTGAGAATCTCTGGGCCATTTGAAACTATGGGAGCAGTGCTATAAAGAAAATAAATAAAACTGTCTTTCTCTTTTTCCTGGCTGATCAAATGTAATGTGTTTCCCTGTTTGACCTCTCTCCGCTCTGCTCTCCCTTTCTTATCCATTATCTGTGAATTTATTCCCAGCCACATATCTGTCTTCTAATGAGAGAAATCTAATCATGGTCAGCATGCAGGCTGAATATAAATGGGTTATTGCTTGTTATCTGATGCTCGGTGAAGTCATTATGGCTATCATTTCACCTATTTTGTATGTCTTGTGTCTGGCCAAAAAGATCATTGCTTTTGTTTTGGGAGATTTAAAAAATTTGTTTTTCCATGAAAACAGCTTCATTTTCATTTTACTCTTTCCTAAAGCATGGAGAGAAAGACAGGTACTGAGACAAGTGAGAACAAAAGCATCCTCCCCTTCTGCTTTACATACCTCTCCCTGCTCCCAGACATCTTTTCTTGATGGTATTTTCATCAGAATTGAAAAACTTGAAACACTTCAAAGAGAAATTTCTTCTGGGAGGGAACAGGTTGTAATTTGATTGCTTGTATAAGCTGGTCAACCTTAAGAGGAAGCTACAGTACAGCTATCTGTACAGTTATGAACACATGTACACAGATTTATGGGCTATAATGCTACAGTTACTGTTACAATATGGACTAGATCTTATCTGGGTGTCACAGGGTGTTTATTTTTCCTCATCTTTCTTTAAAAGCACCTGGGCAGGTGACACTATGGGGGGGGAAAAAAAAAGTTTGCTTTCTATGGGTTGTTAGCTTCCTTGTTTCAATTAATACCTGTTTTTACTGAGAGCATCTATCTATTCATTGAGTTTCAGATTATGGTTTATGTATTTGTGTGTTAGGTGTACTGCTTATCCAAGCACTCTTGGATATACTTATTTGGGGCAACTTATTTAAAGTTTTGGACAAAGTCTATATAATGCAGGGTAATGGCTTAAGCCTTTGTGTTGCGGGTATAATCATTAACTTAATGATTGATGGCCTAACTTTAAAAGGCAAATAGTCATAAATATTCCTCGCAGGCAGATCTCCTCCAAACCTATAAGCCTGTTTTGCTCTTTAGAAGAGAACTGCTCTGCTTAAGCCTGCTGCGGTAGTGTCACCAGGAAAATTTAGATGATTGTCCGGACAGAAGAACTTGCAGCCTGAAGCCTTTGAATCAGTGCTGAAGTTAGGCTGTTCAGCTCTCTTCGGTGAATTGTAAGATTATGAATAATCTGTCATGAAGGCTGTACACTAGCTTCACAAAACAAACAGTAGTGTTTTTTCCCCTGCAACTGTCAAAGCAAGCATTATTTTGGGGAGTAAAGAGGTTGACTATCCTTCCTTTGCCTCCCATCTGTGTCCAGCTGACATGCGGTTGGGTCTCATGCCCACCTAGCAAGGATGTGCTGTTGAAGGGCAGTGTTGCCAGCTAAGCCATTTAACAACCCTCTGGGGACATGTGGCTGAGGTGGCTGCCCTGATGGCAGACCCTGAAGAGCTGCAGCCGGGCAGTGCCGTGCTGCTGTGCCCCACAGTGAAACCCGGCCCCGGGAAAGGGCACGGCCTCTGCCTCTGCTTCTGGCACCTTCAGTGCCAATGTGGGAAGGCCCCGTGTGCTGGGAAATAGCTCGGATTGGCGGGCAGTTTTGCAAATCCTGCCGTAGTTTCTGACATAAGGGGATGTTGAAATACTTACCCAAAGTATTACTTGGAGCGTGGGCCTTTTTTTACTTCCTGCCTGTTGCCTTAGCACTTAATGGGGTGTTGAGGTGCAAGAACCCCGCTCACACTCTGAAGTGCAGCTGCAGTTCAGTTCACCTGCACAGCACTTAATGCCCCATAAGTGTGTGATGATATGGGACCTGTTAGCAGTTAATGAACTAGCTGCAAGGTGAGGAGTGTGGAGGTTTTGTTTCTGTAGATGGTTTAGTATGTTGAAACTCTGAAATAATACATAAAGCCATACCTTTAAAATACAGACTCTGATCTTGAAGGTCTTTTCCAACCGTTATATTTCTGAAATGAGTTGTAAATCCACTACAATCACATAATGTTTGACATCTGGCAGGTTATCCTTTTAAAAATATTTCAATGCAGGAAGCTAAAAAATAAAAGCAGCAGATTGTAATACTTATTGCAAAGTATTTTGTTATATATTCTTGAAACTTAGAAAAACTCTTTGAATTTTAATATGTTGGTAGTGTATGCAGCACTAATGCAAGACCAAGCATGGTAAGGATAAGGGAGTTCAAGTGCCATACCAGTATGTTTACTGTCTGGACAGGAGAATCCTATTCTGGAGTGACCTAGGTAATTTCAGCAGTGGGTTAACTGCTCTAGCTAATCTCATTGTTATCTGAAATTTTTTGGGGGTTAAAGAAGTTGTAGACATTTACGGTGGACCAGAACTCAGGAGATGAGAAGAGGTAACATATAATACTGCTGCATGTTCTTAAATGTTTAATATATTCCATGTTTGGCTTTATTTTTCTTAGATTATTTCTGCCAGTTTGCATGCTATCCATCCAGTACTATGCTTCAAAGAAGTCTCATAAAATATGAATTTTTTAAAATTCTGCAGAATATTAAGGGTATGAAATCAAAAACAGAATCCATAAAGTATCCTAAGCAGGTGCGTAGAAACCCATGTGCAGCTATTTCCAAACAGGGTTAGCTGACAGTTTGTACTAGCTAACAAATTCTGTGCCAGTTTTGTGGTACGACTGTGTTCCTTGTCTAGTTTTTCAATTGTAATGAACGGGAATTCTTATAAACATCATTTGGAAAGTGATGGTTCACAGGAAAATCATTTCCTTCCCTGAAGGGAATGAAGGAAGGAATTTAATCTCCTAGCTTTGCCTCTTAGAGAGTAACTTCCCAGCTACTCTGGGCTTCACTCCCAGACTCCCTTCAGCTTCATCCTTGAGGGATATGTTTGTCCTCAAGGAGATTAACTTCATTTAGCTAACATATGTTGAAATAGCTGAAGACATGACAGCTTGTTTTTGATTCATGTTCGTTATCTGATGTTCAGCCCTGGATTTCAAGACAATTTGATTTGATAACTTGAATTAAAACCTTGGATTGCTTCTTTCTTGTTGCTAATATATTTTAAATGCCCACCTAGGGTAGTTATTTTAAATGATCTACCCAAGGTCAGAATGCACCTTTTCTCAATGTGGCTATCTTTCCTCCTGAAAGAAGAGCTCCCTGCTTTCCTGTCAATGCTGGAGAGTTTGCTGCTGCCTTTGAGAGCTTCATTGGAAGGCTCTTCCCTATGTGTCTAGTTCAGTGCTGCTTTGATCCTACCATTCTGCTTCTGTCTCAAATATATACTTTTTAAAAGCAGGAGAGAAATTGTGGACCAGTGCTAGCCTGTTACACATATTTTGGACCTGAAAATAGAGTTTGATAGCTCTGCATGTAGTGAACAGACACAATTCCTCAGTAGTGGCCACCACTATTATCGGTTTTCAGACTTGGTACTTTTTTGGGAGTTCTTCTCTTGGCATGAGCTAAAAGACCACTACCTACACACACCTTTGCAGCTCATCAACACACATGCTTTGGGTTTTCATTAGACTAAAATTAAATATTTATTACCAGTTTCGTTAAATTGTCATGTGCTTTGAGTAAAATTTAAATTAATGAAGACAGCTTGATTGCAACAGGTTTTGCCTTTTATGTCTTTCCAAATCTGAAAATAAAGCATTTTAAGGACAATATAAATTCTATATAGTCTAAAGGGGGTATAGTAATTCTAGATGCGTGTTGGTATTGAAGTTTTTTTTTTTCCTTATAGAGGAATTTCTGAGCAGGTACTATTCCTGGCCTGGCAGTTCTTACTTTAACCTTGAATTTTGACATATTTCATGCAGTCTCCCATATTATACTGCGGGGAGGAGTACTAGGCAGTCCATCTGAAAAGTGGTCTTACACTAAACCTTGATTTCCACAAACTTTTATTGAATTGAGTTTACAGGTTTCTACTCAAAGGACAAGCTGACTGTCTCTACTCTGCTTTCTCCACAATCTTTTAATCCTGTAGATTGGAAAGTTATTTGAATATTTTGGTTGTTGAGGAAAGAATTCAGTTTACAATTTTTCTCTCTAAAGCCTTTGCGCGCAGTTACAAAACTGGCTGCCAATAACAAGTTGTGTACCCCTCGCTCTTGCATGCGAGTCATTTTAATTTATAAATAGAACCGCACTGATAGACTGAACTTGGCCTACACTGTTGTCCTCTTATGCGAGTTACTTTGGTTTAAAAATAGATCTGTCCTAGTAGATATGTATCAACGAGGCTGTGAAAGTTCACTTGGAGACTCTACTGTAACTAAGCAGTAAGCTGCAGGGAGCAGCGTGACTGCTCTCATCCATAGGCTCTCATCCATAAGCAATGACTGCTCTCATCCATAGGCTCATCCATAGGCTCTCATCCATAAGCACAACAAACTTAGGGATTTTTCAAGGAGCCAGGCTATTGCCAAGCGTGATGCTTGGCTGTACTGTTCCCTTGTAGCTGATCAACACATACCCAAAATGCCCACGTGCACTTCCACAAAGTAACTTTTGTGAACACTCTTAACACTTGCATGTGGAAGTTTTGTTTTATCTAGATTACAGAGATTGTTCTTAGGAATGTCTTGCATTAATCAGAGTGCCCTCTTGATTGTAGCATATTTAAATGAGGCTAGATTCTGGCAGTTTCTTCAGTAATTTAATGTAACTTTGCATCTGTATTTAACTTTTTTAATTCCTAGAGTTGGCTTTTAAAAGCTTAACTCTTCCTACATTTCTATTTTCCAGAAATATATATATTTTAATGAGTAGCATTTTAACATATGTAGGAGCCTTTAATGTGCGTAGCTCTTTAATTTTCCAGAAGTCCTGGGTTGATTTTTCTCTCCTTCTGTTCAGTTACCTCAGGCACATAAATACATAGATTTGCACAGAATCTGCCGAAAGCCTGGGTATGGAAGAAAAGTTAGCTTTAATCATTTCTTCAGTATAATTTTAGAAGTAGACTGGTGTCAGCACTCCCTTGATTAGGAGCTTTAGCACCCAGGATGATTTCTGTGAGCTCTCAGAGGAAGCAAGTCAAAAGTCATGACTCTTTAAGATTTTTATTTTTTAAACCTTTCCTAGGAAACTGTTATTGCTGATGCATGCTTTAAGTACATTTATATCCATTACTTCACTTCTTGTTCTGCTGTTATAGTAGCTTTGCTTGGAGTAAAAGAACTTGGCTTTCTTTTTTCCTTTTTTGTAAGGAGAAAACAAAGCCAAATTCATGAAAGGGCCTAGGTTTTGAGGTATAAATGATTAATTTAAATGGGAGAAGATAGATTGTCTTTCTCAGAAAAGTCACTATGCTTTGGTGTAGAATGGGGGGAAAAGAGTGTGATTATTTCCCTACCTCTGAGTGTCTTGTGGCTGTAAAAGTATTCTATTTTTTATTGATACTCCTTGTTCAAAACAAATTTTTGCAAAGCTGAAAAAGAGTGAAAGATGAAGAACACGGGGGATTTGGATATTGAGGTTACAGAAATAATTAAGTGCCTTGTATGTTAGGGGTAGAATATAAGAATCCTAAACAGCCTGGTCAGTTTATTTTTATCAAAGCTTTAATTTATTTTCAGAAAACACACTTGAATTATCCTGAATGCTGCCTATTATTCTGCCTACGTAGTTTCTACCTCTTAGGAAGCTCGTGTTGTCCAAGGGGATGACCACATGCTAAAATAGTTGTCCAGGAGGGCGGATGGCGAGTTGCTCACATGCTGGGGCAGAAGGCTGTTGTGTCTAAGCATTGTTCTACCTACTGTCAACCAGCAGAGAGCACTTTAGTTTGTAACATGGCATCTAGGAAAAATGTGAAATTGGGAGAGGCTGAGGCTTTTCTTTGAGACAACCATTAAAAGCAAACTGTGAAAATTAAATCCTTGGGTTTGTGGTTTATTAACTTTTTTGACATTTTATTCAAATAATTTATTTTGGAAGTATAAATTTTATTGTACATGGGTTTCAAGAGAAGATGATTTGAGATAAATCTTGTCAGGGATCTCTTAGTGTTGATTTGAGCTCTGCAGCATGTGAAGCAGTTTGTCAAAATATCAGTCGTACCAGGCTGCAGTGGATTATCTGCCTGGTTTGGAGGCAGAGGGTCGGATGATGCTAGTCCATTGCACTCTGTAAGCACAAGGACTTGTTGCCAACACGGAGGAAACAGCCTCCATGTGATGGTGCTGTTGTGGTTGCTTGCTGAAATTAATTTCTAGATGATACAAGGAGAAAGCTTGGAGGCAAGCAGCAGTACAAATCAGTGCTTTTATTCTTTTCTGTGCACGTATTTATCACCATGAGGATTTCTATGCTTTTGAAGGGGGTTGGATGGTTAGAGGTAAAGAAGGTGGGAGAGAAAGAGGTCTCATTTTAACTCAGAACAAAACAAACCAGCCCTGTGTTAACGGGAGGCTGCCTGTCAAAAGTCGTCACTTGGCGCTTCTGATGTGAGCAGGGTTCTCAAATGTGCAAACAAGGGTGTTGCTGCCTGGCCTCGGAGGCACGGATGCAGCCCTGGGGCTGCTGCAGGGTGCCTGCCACCTTCCCCGCACCCCCGCGACGGCTGTCGTGGCGGGGACTGAAAGAGGTGCCCCATCTTAAATGCTGGATTGGCATAACTCAGATGCCTTGGATGCCTGTTGTTGGGGCTGTTGTCTGATGTGGGGTTATCTGTAATGCCACTGAAGGGGCACTATGGGGGGAGGATTTTTCTAAGCAAATCTGTGTTCCTTTTTTCCCCTCTCTGTGAGACTTGTGCAGAACTAGCCAAAGCATTTGCTGGAGTAGGTCAGCAGCATGTGGAAACATGATCTGAAACCTGCCAGAGCGCCGTGCACACGCATGAGGCACGCAAGGCTTCTGCGGGAGCGCTGCCCTCGCGGGGAGACCATGCAAATCCTGTCAGAGGAGCAGGCACACGAGGGAGGAGCGAGCTGCTACAGGCAGGAATAGTTGTAAATACGGGTTTTGCTGAAATATCGCTGCTGCTTTTATGAGATGAATAATTAATGTTATAAACCTTACTGTTCAGAGTGGCAATTTGCGGGTCTCTTGGACAGGGCTAGGGAGCTGTCGGAAACGTAAACATTTCATCTAGCAATTTCTTGAGCAGCATGTTGTGCCTTTTATTGTCTGAATCTGCCTGGGAGTGGCTTTAAGATCCAGTAACCCGATCTTTTATCACTCTTGGAGGTTTCCTTTTCTGGTCTGCCCTGATGCATTCAACACATGTCGGTATTGTACCCGACCAGCTATCGGAGCGATTTAGGCTCTGTTTCTCTGTCTACAAGAAACAGCAAATCATCCACAAGTGAAAGCTGCTAGCACTTGTCAGTCAGCTGCAGCTCGTTTCTGCGTGGCTCGTCAACTCCATTTGAGAGACTGGGAATGCTCTGGATGACCAAGCTGGAAAGTGCTGTCCAGATCTGCTCTCAGGAATAAAGACTTCTTAAAAATGAAAGAAGAAAACGTTTCCTCTTTTAGAGGCATCGTGAACTGACTGATGGGAAGAACACCCAGTTTCTCAGAGGGAAAACAGCAAGGCTGTGAGCGATTCAAGTCTGTGCAGGAGGAGCAGAGACTGCCTTTGAATAGCAGTTATTCTGTTACTTGTCTGAGAAACGTCAGCAGATGGACTTTGCTTTCCGAGCCGTGAATATTTGCAGTGGCTTTGGATGTTGGAATACAAGCAGTGATCTCTTATTCCCCTTCCCCTGTATATTTACCTGCTGAAGAATGAGTGAGGAAGCAAAGGAGAAAAATGCTAAACCAGCTCACAGGAAAAAGAAGGGAAAAAAGGTAACTCCCTGTTATAGACAGTCTGCTGTTAATGGCTTGCTCTCAGTCATCTTGTATCTGAGGAGTTTGCTGCTGGGTGTGGAGTGGCTTTGCTTCGATCTTTTCCTTAGAAGAAGGATGGTGGTAGAATCGGATGGTTTTGTTTATGCTAGATGCTGATGGGTGTGTTCTTTGCTAGAATCAGTAATAACATCACAACTTGGTAGTTTTGCATTATTGAAATATTCCACTGTTTAAATACATTAGATATAAAATTGTAATATGGTTGTAGTCTTCATTGTGATATTTCAAACCCAAGGTTTGGGAGTAAACGGGTATCTAAATGAAGCTTTTTTTGAGAGACTGAAAATCAACATGTGCCCTTGTAAATGAAGATTAGTGATTTTGCTGAGATATAAGCAAGCTTTGGGAAAAGCTGTTGTTAAAATCCATGGTTTTAATTGTAAGCCCCTTCAATCAGCTTCATGTTGGGAATTTGAAATTTTGTGCTGAATTTTATTCCAGTGTTTAATTTCAGTTTCAGTGGATCTAATCTTTGTAATGGTTTATCTTTTGCTTGAAAGTGTACTTAGAAAGATAAATTTGCTAGATCAAAAATCGCAAGAGAAGGTTACGTTTTCCTGATATCCATGTAACTTCCCCCCTCCCTTATTGAAACATGATTTTTATGTGTTTACACTCAAAACCCCAGTGTGGGGGGAAAAATGCTTAAATTTATTGCTCATATTTAAATAATATATTAATTTATAATATGAATCTCAACTACTGTAGAAAGACATCTGAAAGGCTTATTGAAGAGAATAAATTGAGAAACCCCACCCTTTACTTTCTGAGCATGTTTGCATCTTGCCCTATGGAAGTGTATGACAGCCTCCTAGTTGATCCATTTCCTTAGTGAATGTATTTAATAGAATTTTGGAAAAGCAAATTAAAGTGAACCAATTTCCTCTATCCTCACAGAAATGGAGAACAGCTTTGGAAGGGAAGCGGGTGGGGGGGAAAAATCATCAAAATCACTTTTAATGACAAATTAGGATATCTCCTAGACTTACAAAATGCTTCTGTGAGGCATGACATGTTGCCTCAGGGATAGAGGGGAAAGGTGCGAATAAATTGAGATGGATTTGAAATTCAGAGCATGTTAATATTTTTCTTATATTATGCATATTTTTTAGGGCTCTTAACAATCCATCTGCAGCTTCATAGTAGACAGCAAATTTTATGCCTTAAGCTTATGCAGACTTAAGCTTGTGTATCTGTCTGTGCCTTGTAGAGGACCAACCCAGTAGCCAGCAGGGCAGCGCTGGCGGATGCGGGTTAGGCCAGGCTTGGCCTGCTGGTGGCTGCTTGTGGCATGGGGGTGCTGTCCTGCCTGTGGGCAGGAGGGTGCCACTGCAGGGGCCAAAGCTCCCGCTGGTGGCTGGGATCCAGTGTCCTTGCTCTCGGGGCCTGCCGGGCACCTCCCCACGAGCGTGGGTGCCTCGGGGCTGCGGGCGCAGCGCGTGGCGGTGGCTGGCGAGGCCGTGGCAAAGCTAACGTGCCTGCAGGTTTGGCTGCATGGGCTGCAGCAAACGCTGCTGCATGGCTGCACACCGGTGCCTCTCTTCCGAGAGAGGCCGAGAGCTTTGCAAACCTGCCGAAAGCCTCGTCACTGCTCTGGCTTTTTCTTTGCATCGGCGGCGGTGGCCGGGCTCCGCTGGATGAGCCTTAGGCGTGCCCCTCGTCGCGCTGCGCATCGAGGCTCCTCGCACAGCGGCGCTCAACGCCAGCCTGCCGCCACGCTGGGGCTGCTGGGAAGGCAACTGTGTTTTTCTTGTCTCCTTTAAATAAAAAGCTGACATTTTTCTGTTGTTAGCAGATTTTTTTGCCTCGTTTTCACAAGCTACTGGCTGCACAAAGCTTAAATGTATTGACTTGAATCAGGAGAAGATGGATCTGTCAATGGCCTGTAGCCTTAAGAAGCACTTAGTTAATTTGGGAATGCTCTCCAAGAAGAATATGGTAAACAAATGGTGTGTGGTTGGCTGAAAGCTCCTGGGCCAGGTGAAGCTTAACTGGGCCTGGGATTCCAGTGAGTTACACACTACCTGTCCCACCTGAAGGCATGCATCCCAAAATGGACATTTCCATGGCTGCCTCCATGTTTTCTGGATGCTTCCTTTTCTGGGCACTGCACTTTCTCCATATTTAGCTTTTCATTTGCCTCCTGTCCCACTTATCTTCAGAGCTGAGTTGTGGAAAGACTTCCTTCTTTCTACTCTGACTGCTCAGGTATTTGTTCAGATCCCTTGCCCCTTCATCAGCTCTGAGTGTGTTTTTTTATTTTATTTCTTTATTTTTTTTAAATACAATTTCTGAGAAAATCATCAGAGGGTTTAAATGTACAGAAAGAGCAGGAGGACAGTAATGGAAAGCTCAGTTTGCTATGGAAAAATCATGTCTGGAGGAGTGTTCTGAACTTCCACAGAATTACAATCAGTAGGGTGTGCCCAAAAAAGACTTAAACTGACAGTCACTTGCTTTGGGGCACACATTCATGCAATATCTGTGCCTTTAAAACAGATTGACAAGAGCAGGATGTTTTCTTTGAATATGTTAAAAATCTCAATTTAGCGAATGAATCAAGAGATGCTACAGAGATTTATTCTGAAGGATGGATGGACAACTTAGATGAAAGCAGAGCATACTGTATTTAGCACTATCATATTAAGGTGGGGAACTGGCTTTCAAAGCAAAATGGAAGGTGCTGCATCATTATTTGTTGCTAAGGCTGTAATGAAGATTAGTTCTGGTGGAATAGCAAGCCTAAGGAGTTTAGTCTTCTCTAGCAGAGCCTGCTGCTCAGTGAGTTGAGCTTCAGTGTGCTGCGATTTTCATCTGTGCTTGTATATCGTCAGTATTTGAAAACATCTAATTGAAGCCCATGGTTTTATGGAGCGGCCTTATTTATATGTTTGTTATTGCTTCTTGGTAAATCTAGGAATCTCAGTGAGCATGGAACTCTATTGTTATTACAGGTGTAAAATTTATTTAATTTTTTTAATAAATGTTTTTTTCTTTTCTACTGGAATGAAACAGGCCATAAAAAGTTGGTGGGCATCGCAAACTAATCAGAAAATTAATAAGAAATAACTTGAATCAAAGATTCCTATAGTATAATATATTTCATTATTTTTACAGATGCTTGCTGGACACTGTCCAGTCCTGGATAGTAGGAAACTTCATATTAAATTCCCATTGTGAAAACTTTAAAGGAAATATATATTTTCCTTTTCCTCACCCCTTCTTCCTTTAAGCAAAGCCTTTAGATGGAAACTGCGTAATGAACGATGACGATGCATCTCCCTGGGTGCGTGGAGTGTAATCAGTAATGGAGATTTCTGATAGAAAAGTGGAGAGAAGAAAAAAGTCATCTTATATCACGTCAAGCTCATAATCTGATGCTAGAGTAATCTGTGCATTAATATACCAAGTGACTTATTACTCAGTCAATGGTAGTCTGACTTTTGGCATTGTGTTTTTATGTATATATGATTATACCATGCAAAGAGGGCCTATTTACTTACGCAGCAGGCTGAAATCCATGCTTTGGGGTAGGAATGTTTAGATCCTCTGCTCTAGTTTGACTAACAGATCTAATGCAATCCACTACTTTGGAGGCAATAGCTGGGGCTCACTATCACCAAGCTGGTTTACTCCTCACAAACTGCCAAATAGAAATCTACATAGACTTAGGAAATTTTAAAAAGGCAAGAAAATGCTAGAAAGAAATGTCTCTTACTCAGTTTTAGCAGAAGGCTTACGTTTTCTTAATTTTAAGTCTCTGGAAAAATCACGATTGAAGTTGACTCTATGATTGTGATGTTAAACCTTGACAAGGTTTATCTTATCATCAGTGAATTAAATTTTCAGCATATCAACACTTTTTCCTGTAATTTTATCAGATTCTGCTTGTTGGACTTTAATGTCTTTGTGCTACTTTAACAACCCTGAGCTTCTGGAAGATCCTCCATACTTGCATGTCCAAATAAGAGTCCAACAGGACTAGAGCACAGAAAAACAGCTTTTGATTTGTTATGACTGTTTTTAACTGCATGTTTTATTAAGGCTTTAAGATTCTACTCCAAATCAAGAGCACTTATGTTCTTTTGCCATTCTAAAATTTATTGAACCGCCTCAGAAAATGGCAATGTACAAATTTGTCACATATGTAAGAATCATTCCATTGTGTTCTTGTTATCTTGAACAAGATAAATACGATGGCAAATTAAGTATCCTACTGTTTTGATATGGTTTATTATATCAATTATTTTCCTTAAAAAAATACATTCTAGATAACACGTGTTTGGTGCTAGTATTAGTCAACAACTAGTCAACTATTGTTGACTAATATTTCTAATGTTGACTATGTTGCTAAATGAGATGATTTTGTAAAGTCTCCATAGAGAATGACACAAGAAGGCACATCGTTATGGATTTTTATTGTAATTTTTCTGTGCGTGACAGCTTGTAGCCAGAAGTGACTGTGTGAGAGTCCTTCCATTTGCTGTTAAATTGAAACTCCCATAGCTATGTAAGAGAATAGATTCTGCTGTACTAATGCACTAAATAGGATTCAAACTGAATTTGTGACAAATATTTTGGGACTATGCCCTGTTTGCCTTTTTCTTCCTGTGCTGGAAAGAGATCTAAATTTTTTAAAATGTGCTTAATTTTATAGTGGAAAACAGAGAACATGAAACTTGAGGGAGAATCTTGGATCCTGTGGCATACCTTATCCTGTGGTTTCAAGATCTTTCCAGAAAATTCAAGTGTGAATAGTCTTTTACCTACTGAAGAATGGATCTAGGAAGTAGTGTGGCTGTACTGAAGTGAATTAGCTGATTTTCTGTCTCATCTTTATTTTAGAGTAAATTGCACAAGTGGTGACTAAGTATGGAGGAAATAAACATGTTCAGGGAAACAGAAAATGTGTTCCCTTTCAGTGGTTTGAATGGGAGTAGTCTACCATAGACAGCTTTATGGCACAAGCCTTTGCAGGTGAGTACAGGTGCTGTAAAGAGGAGCCGTTATCAAGCTGTATTCCCAGAAAGGGAGCTGTAAGGGCCTGTAAAGGGGTCTGTTTTCAGAGTGCCTTGAGTAGCATAGGTCATGTTGCATTTTCCATGGTTTAGTGGCTTATGTCCTTTGGGTTAAAACAAGCGAATAAACAAAAGCTACTTGGGCTCTCCTGCACTGGATATCTCCCAGTGGCTGAGATGCCTACCCCGCGCTGGTAGGGCTTTGAGCACAGCCTTTTACCACAGTTCATGGTTTTGGTTCTTTGTGAGGGTGTTTTTCTGTGCCAGAATGAGCTGTGCTCCCTGCTGCCATAGCAGCTGCCCTGGGTGGCACCGCACAGCTGGGCCCTTCCAGGCCAGGCCGTGTCAGCTCTGCAGTGATAGAGGGATGGATGTTATGTTTGCCTACAGAGCACGTGTTTGGGCTGCGAGAGGCACGGCCCGTTATCTTCAGTCGCAGACTTCAATTGCATATGTTCTGGAGTGCTTGTAGGGATAGGAAGCAGTGCAGAAGTTACTGCAATAAATTTGTTACATTAAACCACCATATAAATGTCAGCTTGCTCAAACTTGAACTTGGTTTAAATCAGAGGAACATCCTTTTGAGGTTCCCTGGAGCCTGCAGAGTTGGTGTTAGCATTTGGGATTTTGTTTCTCAGAGCCTGTAACAGAGGCAGTTATAGACTTCAGTGGGACTCGGTGTTGGCAGCTATATTGGTCTGTCAGGTGCTGATATGCCTGCTGTGCTAATGTAATTGTTATGTCTTAAAACTTTAAAGTACTGTAATTATGCTGTCTATTACAGACTGACAAAGCTAAATGTATCTGGGCATCCCACTTAAACTTCCAAACAAGTCGCCCTTGTAGTCAAAGTGCCAGTCTGTCCTAGTAGGGAAGAGATGTTAACTGGGGTAGGCAACTTGGGGCCTTTTGAGGTGAAGGAATAGAGTGATATTGTGTTTTGTTTTATTTATTTTTTTTTTAGTAACTTCATTGTTAACTGGAATCAAAGTGCCTGTTGACTAGTGCTGATTCCCCAGCTACCAACCAGGTTCAGGCTCAGGTTTTAAAGCTTAATGCTATCTAAAATGTGGGTTTTTGGCAGCTGGCAAGTGTTAGGTCCTTATTTCAAACACTGAGCCTAGGTCATGTGTAAATCAAGCTAATCGTATAATGGCTTCTGTGTTCTTTTCAACACCTCATGTTTTGAAGCTGATCAATAAATACCCTGTTTAGAGAGGTAATAGTAGTCTCTACTTTTTTTTTTCCCTGGCCGTTGACACACGTGCTGCTCCATCTAGCACGAGTCCTGGGCAGGTTGTTTGCTGGGTCAGCCTGTTCAAAATACTTGCTGGATAAGCTGAACCAGCCAGGAGGCTGCCTGTCCCTTCCGTGCCCCAAGCAGCATGGTGAAAATCCCTCTTTCCCCTAACAGCTCATTATATGCAGCCAAGAGGAAGGATGGTAGAGGGAGCTGGCAGGCAGAATGGGAAGGCTCCCAAGGAGATGTGTTCTTTAGCATTTCTTTAGGTAACACACACTGTGTCCTATTACATCTAAATTAAATGCACAGCTCAATATATTTAAAACACTTTAAGTGTTACCATCTCATGCTTGCTTCAGATTTGTGCTTACAAGAGGTTTTGGTTGCTGTTATTTGAAACAAGAGGTTTGGTTTGTGAATTCTCCGAATTCTCTCTAGTGTGTTAGTGACTTGTAAATGTAAACAAGGAATGATTTGATGGGGTGGGATCTGTGGGGGAATGACGTTACTTTGTGAGCAGGAACAATGTAAGGCTTCACGCTTTCACCAGTTAGTCTGTTTCATAGTTTTGTTTAAAACTGCTATTTAATGGGAGTATTTGCTTTCTTAGCTAATAGTAGTTATGCAACTCTTGTATTGCAGCCTCTTATGTATGTGCATGTTGACCTTTTTTCTAAAACTTATATCAGTGTCAGTGAACAGATCACTGCAAGCTGTGTTCTTCCTTCTCTTTTCTTTAGATGTGTCATTATTCATGGAATAATCCATAGCAAGCAGTTTTATTGACTTGGTTTTTCTTAAGTCAAAAGTCAAAATTGAACACCAGCAGTTAAGCTGTACTCATTGATATTTCTGTAACTTCCCCTAATGACATTTGTAGAGAGATGCTCTTAGTCGAGAGGTAATGTGATGCTTTTTATCAAAATGGCATCACTTCATTTTTTTTATATTGGTTTCTGAACTGGTAAGGAAGAATGTTTCGGCAGGGAACCTGGACATATTTAGGGTTCGGGGCATTCATAAGACACTGTTAATCTGAATGGCTTAATGTACTGTGAATGTACAAGTTGCATGGAATTGGTGTGGGGCCAGGAGTGGGACTCGTGAGAGGAGGCAGCCTGAGGTGGCCAGGGCTCTGGGCAGAACTGGCCTGGGGCTGCCTTCAGCTAAGGCTCGGCCTTGGCTTGTCTGCACACGACAAGCAGATGGAAACACTGGTCTCTTGGGCCCTGGGAATAATTCAGGCATGCTAAACCATTCTGGAAGAAGAGGTGCTGTATCAGCAATGGGGAAACTGGTCCTGGTGGACAAGGCCATCTTCACGAGCAGCTGAGGCTTTGCAGGAAGGCTGCATGCACGGAGGCCTCGGGCTGAGCGCTGTGGTGTTCGCGTGGGTGCCAATGGCGTAGGGCTAGTGCTGGCAAGTGGTGCAGGGGCACTGCCCCCTTTCCCTGCTGCTCTAAGCAGCCCTCTTGCTTCATTTGCTTAATTACTGATGTGTGTGATTAGAAAGAAGTGCTGTTGCTGCTTAGTAATTAATACTTGGTGTGGAACACCAGGGTGGAATTAGGATGAGGGAAAGCCTCAGTGAACAGTGTGGTGTCAGTTTAAGTGGCCTTCAAAATGAAGGTCAGCCTAGGGGATGGTCTGCCTAATCCTGGCTGGTTCCTCTTGCATGTCGAGTCTGAAGGGCCCAACTCTGAGAGGGGCTTTATTGACGTGTTCCGTTATGCAGAAATATAAATACGATGGAGTCTGTCCACTCTAAACTGTTGTGGGCTCCAGCTATTTCATCCAGGTCATCCAGGCACCACCAACATTAAACCTGTTTGGTACAGACCGGTTGCTTTGTTAATCTAAATTCAGTTTGCACACGAGCTGTAGTTCGGTGCATTTCTTGCTCTTCCTGTGCATCCACAGCATCCTTGCATAGCTTCTCTGAAAGATCCGATGAACGGGTGAGTGCCGAGGACAGCGGAAGTAACTCATCTCCCTTGCTCAAGTACTGCTTGTGCTGCACTTCCTCCTCTCCCCTCCATTCCCTCTCCTTAGAGCCTCTTCCTCACAATGTGCAGATGTCAGCTCCACCTGGTGTAAGGGACAATTTCCTGTCATAGGAACATCAGCTAAAGTGATCTCAGAAGGAAAAAATATGAAATATTTCATACGCACTTGAACCTAGTAGCTTTGTGCTTATAGCTAGAGAGACTTGGTCTATTTGACTAGCAGCTCTTCAAAATGTGCCTTAAATCTGCAAGGGGGAGAGTTCCAGCTGGACGTGGAAAAAAAAGTGTAATTTTCAGATGTGTTCATGCAACATAAGTTTGTCCTTGGACTTTCTTTAGAGAGATGCTAGACTATAGTGAGAATAATGTGCTTAGTGTTAGTTAAGTAATAGAAAAAGCGATTAATATGTACAGCAAGAGTAATATGAGTGTATCAAAATGTTAATCTAAAACTTTTTTTGCTGATATTTGAACAGGAATAGAAAAGGTATTGCTAGGATAGTGCTCCCTTCAGCAACGTTCTAAGCAACTACTAACAAAGTATGAGAAGGCTTCACAACAGCCATAGTAAGCTTGTGTTAACTAAGGTCTTCACACTCCTGTTCTTGCAGCAAATTTCAGCTGCTAGGAGTATTTTTAGATCTACGGTATATGGCAAAGACTATTTTGAAAATGTGAGAATTAAGGCATTTTAAGTAGCTGTTGAGGTACCTCATACTTAGTAACTCAGTGAACGAAAGTATTTGAAGATCAGCTCCTGGAAAATAAAATATAGCCAAATAGGGTGTCTGGTCATCTGCGGATACTGAGCAAGTTATGTAGAGTAACACAGTGCTGTATTTGTAGCCCTGTAGGTGATTTGCTTGTGGATCTTTCAAAAATGGGATGACGGCCTGAAAATACATATTGAAGAGGCACTTCAGGTCTGACTTGGTTCTGGATGGCACTAAAACAGGAACACAACTTCCTTGGTTGTGTTTGGAGTTACGTGCTGGGACTAGTCTTCGTTTTGCCCTGATCTCCAATTTGCAAGTCAGTGGGGCTGGCTGCACAGGTGCCAACCTTGCCACATCTGAGCATTACTGTCAAAATGGTAATTTGCCAGTAATACAAAAGTTCTCACTTAAAAATCTGATATGCTTGGAAACAAATTAAAAAAAAAAAAAAAAATCTCAAGCCTTAGAAACGGGAGTCTGTTCTGTGAAAAGCAGTCCCAGAGCCCGGGTTGTGCAAGCTGAAAAGTCTTCTGCATTGCCCCCTAGTGTTTTCAAAAAAGAAAAGAGGGGGACTCCCAAAATCCAAACAAAAATTAAGGTCGGAAACTAGTTGCTTCTACCTTATTCCTTTTTCTTCTGGTGAGATAAACCTTTGCACATATCCTAATGCTTGTTGTCCCTGCCATTTCATGCTTTCAACTGCTTCCATTCATTGAGTTTTTTCTCTTTACTTGGCTGAGTAATAAGAGTCTGTGACTACAGGTATTCCTTTTACCTTGTATTTTACAGGCATTTCCATTATATCCATGCCATTCCTTACAGTGATTTCTTTGCCCTCCATATCTCCTTCTTATTACAAAAAGAAGAGGAATATATTTTAACAAAGAGGAGGATCTTTTTTATCTTTGCAAGTCTAAGCCTTTTCAATTGTGTACAAATGTGCAGTTCTATTAAATGAAAGCATGTCTTTACTCAAACTTGCTCACCGTTTTGGTTATGGTGAGAACTTGAAAACACAATGTGGGTTGGAGTAATAAGTACAGAGTAATAGGGAGGATGATAAATTAAGCAATTTGAGAAGCTCATTCCTCTCTGGTTATATTTGAAGCTTTTCATGATCTGAAGACTATTGAACTAGTAGAGCTTTTCATGATCTGAAGATATTGAACTAGTAGAACTAGTAGGGATGAAGCTGTAAAAGGAATGTGTGTGGCTCTCAAGTTAGTGTCTCAAGACTGGCTTGTGTGTCCATAAAGTTTGCATGACATGCATCACAGTTGCTGTCAGAGGATAAAATTTAGTAACATAAAAACTGAATGTCTCTGTCAAGCCTTACTCTTTACCTTCCCTATTATTAATAGGGAAATTATATATTATAAAATATATAACAATATAGAATATAGAATGCATAATACATAATGTAATATAATTATAAAAATTTTAATTCTGCCTGAAATGCTTGTAAAGTTAAGTGCTAGCCTGTCTTATCAATGCTAAATCATATGAAAGTTGTTAAATAAAGTCGTTTCAGGAATAGTTTTGCAATCAGCAGCAAAACATTTTATTGAGAAAAGTCTTTAATTTTTTTGTGTTTTAAAATTCTTCTATTTGATTTTAATTGGGGGACACCATCATATCAAATAATTGCAGTATGGGCTGTGATTGAGACAACTAAGATTCAGAACAAAATTGCTTTGGTTGGATGACTTACTGAGAAATGATTTTTCTTACTTCTGCTTTGTTTAAAATCTGTTACAGCTTTATGTCAAACCGATGGAAAGAAGATTTTTTTCCCCTCCTCTTGTCTCATTGAAGGACAGTACTGGTGACTTTTGAAGAACAAAAGTCAATAAACCAGGAGTTCATGCTCTTGTCTGAACAAGTGCCTGATCAGTTGCATGTCATTTTGTGTTTGTTCATTTATCAGAAGTCCTGAGTTTGGAGAAGAGAAAGAGATTTTACAGAGGCACCTATGGTATTTAAGTGTTTTTTTTATATAGTCAAACTAATAAATGCTGGAAAGATCAGAAAGAAAAAATCTGAATTTTCTATTAACTAAATATCATCTCTTTAATTATAGCTCAAAAATTTAGACAATAAATATGCAATAACAGCTTGCCTGTGAGATTGTAAAATATAGTTGGAGGGCTGTATGTCAAATGCAGTTACTGTTTGTTTTCTGATGTTTGCTCTTTGTGCTTGAAGCTATTTCAGAGCTGGGAGGCACAGGACTCATTCTAAAATAGGCAACAAAATGTTAGCCCACAAATGGCTGGAGCTGTGGTGCAAAATGTCACAAAAAACGATTAGCTACTGTTTAAGCTTCAGAAATGTACAGGGATGCACTCAATTGGTCTAGTGAAATAAGGCTATACAGTAATTGTTTTAAAGGTTACTCTAATACAATGTGAGAGACCAGGGCCACAATACAGGTTGGTAATACGAGTTGTGAGTATTGCTCAGCCAAGTCTTTGCTCCCTCACCTGCCTTCGTGTTTCAAGCCCCAAGCCATACAGCTAGCATAAAGCTAAAATATCTAGATTAATGCAAAAATGAGTTAATCTTATTTTACTCTTGCAATAGGAATTAGGATTGAGTAAATGAATTTATCTAAAGCAAAAATTTTCAGAAGACAAGCCAGGAGCAGAGATGAGTGCTCTAATTCTCAGGAGTTGAGCCCTCGGAAGCTTTGCTAAGGAGTGGGAGTAGCTTGTCTGTTCAGCAGTTTTAGAATCAGGCTACTTGTTTAGCCCGACTTAGCCTGTGCGTCTTTATAAATACATTACTGCACATTCCTGTGAATGACTATTACAATGTCATTACGCAATTCCTTGCCATTCATAAGAACAGGCATACTGCAGGGTGCGTGCATGGATAAATCCAGAAAACCTGGGAAGGATTTATAATTGGTGCATGGGGGAAGGAGGAGGGGAAGGAGCTATTTGGGACGTATTTTCACTTCATGCCTTTATTTCTGAAAACGTGTGACACTTCCATCTGGAGCTGAGCATGTCTGTGCGCAGGCTGCTGGGAAAGGCACCACCGAACGTTCCGACAAGTCGCCCCTATCGGCAGCGTCTGTGCCGTGAGGAGCTCTCCCCTTCCCAACCGCATCGGTGGCTTCACCACGAACCTGCATGGAGATCCTGGCTGTAACTGAGAGTCAGGTTCAGGACAGAACAGACGGGAAAATCAGTTTTAACGTGGGCTTCTTCGTCCAGTATTCCCCTATTACACATATGGTCTGTAAACATTTAGCTTTTCTTCTCAACGGTATTGGTGTACCTCCCAAAAACACTGGCATGTGCCTTAAAGGGGTGGGCAACTACGCATGTAAATTGTATATGTACTTTCAAAACTCTCCAGTACAGATTGATCCTCTTTTCCCTGAAGCTGGGAAAGGATTTGCGATTGGCTTTGTGGAGGTAAGACTGACTTCATCTTAAAACAAAGAGCAAAAGACAAAACTTACTACATGAAAAATGGTGCTGGCATTACACGTCTGATATGTCCCCACTTGATATCAACACGGGGCTGAGTGTATAGTGACACGGAACAAAATCAATAGATTCTGCAGGTTAATTAGCAGCTAGATGTGTAAGTAGTAGTAAAGGAAAGGAGTAATGTTTTGCAGTGTTCTCATGTATTACTGACAGCAGTAAAGGAGCCTGCAGCTCTTGCTGAGGTTGATGAGGGCTGTTTAGCATCAGGCTGGTGGCAAGTTCAACCCTGATTGCCCTTTAGTCTTTTCCCTAGTTGAAATGGTGCTATCTGCTGCCGAGGTGCTTATGGCCATTAAGATGTAAAGAAACTGGTGTATCAAATATTAATGAGGAACCATTTTCATTGATCTCAGGCTGGAGATAAAGATAAGCTACTGAGGGCATAGAAGCAAAGGATACCCAGGTGCAGAAATGGAGTCATGTGCAAGCAGCTGGCAGGACAGGGGGCAGGTTTCACACTGGACAGGGATCTAAGCCATCATGCTATGAGTAATCCTGGTTTACACTGCTGGTCAGGGTTACTGTTTTAGCTCTTCTACATGTTAACTGTGATATGTAAACTGTTAGGCACCCAGCTCTTGTGCTGACTAGTCTAAGCTAAAGCCATGACAAGCTGAAAATGATCACACTGCAGGATTCAGACTATTTTTTGAAAATTTGTAGTCTGGATTCATTTTATCCTTGAAGTTATGCACCCTGGTGGGATTTTAAATAACCTTTAGGTTTTTTCATTAACTTAATGCATATTAATTTATGGAAGAATGAATCATATCTTGATTCATATTGTACACTTCATGGATTTAGTCACTAATGCAGGGATTGAAGTGGTCCAAAAAAAAAAAAAAGCAAATGTCATCTTATTCATTTAATACTATTATTACATATCTCTTAAGGTCAGGTTTTCATATAATGATAATATGATGCAAATAAACACATTATTCCTAGTCTTCAGTGCACAATTCAGAGGAAAAAACAAGTCTTTATCTCTAACCAATAGCCTATATCTAGAATATGTAAGTATTGTAACACTAAAAAGAAAAGAAATGCAGAGCTACATTGGAAACAAAAAAGAAACCACTCTAGGGAGGTGTAGACGGTAGGATTTAGGACTTCTGAGTCTTGGCTCAGAAGAATATTATTTGTGAAACCAGTCTGGGGGGAAGGTGCAGAAGAACCGAGCTCTTAATGCAATTGGATGCAGAGAGTGTTTCTCAGAAATACCCACTGTTTTTTTGTGTTTGTGTGTGTGTTTTATTACTATATTTGATAAGATGCAGTGTAAATGCTAACTTTGGGTGACTGATGCTTTTATTCGAAAGATAGAAATGTGATGACTTTTATAGCAGGAAAGCCACTAATATCCCCGATTTATAGAATAAGTGATGATAAACCTTCTACAACAGCTTTATGTCTGAAGGAGAGAAAATAGTATTTTGGAAATACATTAGCTGTAGAACCTACTCAGATACTTTCCCCTCCAGCTTTCAATGCTAGTGTTTCAAACTTGAGGTTTCTGAAACCTTCACACTTCCCCCAAATTGAACTAAGCCTATTAACAACTTTGTTTTTTAAAACAAACAATCAAAAAAAGCCCCACAATCTAAGCAGAGGAGCAAAAATATAGTCAATGGCTTGAAAAAAGAAAAAGAAAATTTGGGGTATCTGCCTGAAAAGAAGTGGGTTATTATCTAAATCTGGCATGCCGCAGCCTTTCTCTGTCTCTGCTGCAATGAAAAGTAGATGCATATGGTTTCAAAGCTGAAATGTGCCACACAGTTCAGTGCTCACTTTCAGTGGGTTATACATGGCTAGAATGTGTGGGACGGGGTTGGGTATCTTAGTATTAGTGTTTACTGCCCCACTTGTGTGGGGATACTGAATGACATGATCTTAAAAGCAGCAACAAGATCCTGTAAGAGCCTTTCAAGACAAGCTCTAATCGTTACTAAAACATATAGGATATAGGAAATAAGTATTTCTTGGGTTGTTGCGTGTGTGTTTAAGATCCATCTAACAGTCACAATCATACTTGCGTTTCCATTTAGAATTTATATTGTGTTCATTTGGAGCTAACAGCTTCAGTAACAACTTTACTGTTACGCAGCAATATTTATGTGCATTCCTATCCGAGCCGACTAGTAGTTAAAAGTGAGAGTTTAAGACCTCTATGAACGTTAGAGCAGCCGGTATCTTTCTGCAGAGAGTCCTATGGTTTGCACTAGCAGTCCTTTGATTCCATAAACCCTCAGGAAGTAGTAACTTGCTCCAGCTAGCACCTTTTATGACTTGTACCCTCATATCATGTTTACAACAACAGTGAGTTTAAGCTCAGCTGATAGCTCATCCGGTGAGGATTTAAATTTTTGACTTAACTCCAGCACTTCCGCTGCTTCCTGGGAGCATGAGTGTGCCTCTGAGGCCATGCAGGCCAGAGCGAGGGTGGTGACTTAAAGCAAAACCTAATCACTCCTTTCAGATTTCTCATTTTTACTATATACCAGGGGTGGTTGAATAGCTAATAGTGCTGAGTTATACTAATTTTGGGGAATTACAAGTTATGTACATACATACATCTTTGTTTATAGCTGCTGTATATTCATTTTTTCCTCACAAGGCTCTATTCATATTAACTCTTTAGGGTTACTCTTTAGAATTTTTTTAATGACTAGTTACGTAAGACCCAAAGTGACTTTTAATTTTAATTTTTTGTAACCCCATGCGGTTATTTAAAGACAAGAAACTATTTTCGTTAGCTGTGGCAACTTTGCTTTGATTTCTGCTAGAAACTGAAT
>NW_010587908.1:104385-143046 GCF_000705375.1 Tinamus guttatus
ATTACAGCAAGCAAATTTATTCCAGCAGCATGATCCCGTGCCAGGATAAGCATTAGCCCTAATGGCCATCTCATCAGAATCTTCCTCGGCAGCAGGGAGGCCGTGCTGGCAGGCTGCTTCCTGATGAGCTGTGCTATGAAACGCGCTCAGGTCCGCAGAGCTGCGGGGAAGCAGGAAAGGTGCCATCAGTTTGGGATGAAGTTGAGCAACCCGACCCCAGACATATCAAACCTGCCCATACGCAAAGTGCGTCAGCCGCTATGGCCACCTCGTGTGTGAGTGTGCACATTGGCACTGCATGACTCGTAGGGCCGCAGCTTTAGCTGCCCTCGGGCAAGACGTGGCCTAAGGGCCTTGGCATGATCCTCCTCAGGAGCAAGTTCTTACCTGCTTGCGGCCCTGAGCCTGAGTGTCCAGGGATAGACCCTTGGTTTGTCCCCTTCGGCAGCCTCTGCAGCAATGGTTCTTTCCAGGCCTTGCACCACAGGGCTGTTCAGTCACTTATGTGCGGCCTAAGGACAACCAAAGAACTGAAGCCTGGCGAAAGATCAAACCTTTAACCTGGGGAGCATAAGATGATGTGAAATCTGTTCTGCAGATTGAAGTTAAAAGCTAAAAATGCCAATCCTTCATGCACAGGAGTTTTATCTGAATAGGAGATCAAGATCATCATGATTTTCTGGGAGCCCTTTACCAGGTGGAAAATTTTCCCCTGGCTACTTCAGGGGACCAAGGTAAATGTCTTGTTGAAATGTTTGTGAAGAATCAATGCGACTTACTATAAATATATGGCAAGTTTATGGTACTGTGTAGAATCTTTCCTGTGAAGAGATCCCATCATTCACATACAGGAGGGACACTTTTTTTTTTTTTTTTTATTCCTTTCAAATAGGTTTCTCTCTCAGGTGGAGGTGGTAGCTGGCAAACAGCCTCAACGAGTGCTCTTTTGTGAGCTCGCACATGAGCACAGCAGTTGCTCCCCATCCTTTCCCAAAGACTGTTTTGCTTTAGCTACTGCATTTTTCAGTGGATGGACTAGAAAGTAGAATGCCCTTAAAAAGCATCTTTTTGGAGGGGCTTAAATAATGACCAAAGGCAGGTGAGGGAGATGGCAGTGAGGTGTGATGCTGTGGCTGTGTCTGCACGGAGCCCTGCCTGGGCTCCTAGGAAGGGACAAGTCAGAGCGGGTGATAGGAAACTGTTCTGCTAGGGTGAGCTTAAAGGTAGCGGGCTCAGCATCATGTCCAAGAACAGCAGGTATCGCTCTGGTCTGCTGTATCATCCATAATGAAAACTGGTCTCAAAGCTTAGCAAGGAAAGAAATTAGAACTGTAGTCACTCATGTATTCACTGCAATTCATCCATTTATTTATTTTGCCTACTGGCTGTTGACTGTTTATGCTTGCTTGAAGTGGTTTTCTCAAGTATGAGATTTATGAGGAAATAGGGTTTCAATTTAATATCTAAACATAGACAAATGTCCTTGCTAGTATCTACCAAAATTTTCTCATTATGCAGAAACATTCATGGTTTTCTGATGGAATGGGAGGTGTATATTGGTTAGAGTAGCCATTTTATCTATTAAGATATGTTTATAATAGAAAGGCCTTAAAACTTATGAAGATACCAGGTATATAGAACTTTTTTTTTTCTGGTTTATTTGTGCATTTGTGTATTTATGTTTTCTCTTCCCCTTTCTTTTAGGTTGTAATTGTGATTTTTCTGCTGTAAAAGAGGAATATTTCACCCAATTACAAAATCATTAGAGAGGCAGAAGATAAGATTTTCCAATATACATGCTCTATTTTATAGATGCAGATATTCTGTCTTCTGGTTACTTCTGAGAGGTCTGTGGAGGAAGCCTGCTTTCCTGTAGCATACCAGCCTCTATGCTCAAGCAGGCTGTTTTTAATTTCCTAGGATCATTTACAGGCAGTAATGATATGAATCTATTTGTATCTTCTTTCTGCACTTCCTTTACTTTGCGGTGTAAGCCCCTTAATATAGACTGCCTGGAGAGGAACCCACTTGCGAGCGGGGCTGTGGCGGGAGAGGTGACCTCGGGCCATGAGCAGGGCTGGCCGGGACACGGCTGCCTCGCTGTGCCGGCGCGGGGCCGCTAACGCCTGCTAGGGAACAGCTCTGCAGACAGTGCCAGAACAAGGTGTGCAGAACAAAACTAGTAATCTGAGCACATATTCATCAACATTTAATTATTTATTGATATAAGTATGTATTAATTCCCTCCACCTAAGAGGACAGGGAAGCTAGAACAGAAAGGAAGATTCCTAAATTCAATTAAATTGCATTACCAAATGTTGTAATTAGGGTGAAGTCAACTAATGCTCTAATGAAAATAAAGCAGGACTCTTTTTTCCCTAGATGTATGTGGAACATGTTCATCAGTCATCAGTAATGTTCATAGCAGTTATGAGCTTAAATTTCACAATTTTGAACTACTTGGCTTGCCTTTCTTAGTTTAATAGTACTAAAATACTAAGCTGGGTTTGAAAGTTTGTACTTTCAGGTACAGATGATGGAGCATAGAGAAATGGAAAAATCTCCTCCTAGGAGATACAGAAAGGAGAAGTGGCAGCAGAAGATAGAAAGTCAAAAAGAAGAGGGATGAGAGAGTAGACTGTAAGGGGCTGAGAACCAGGGAAATGTAGGACTGATAAGGACTTTGATCAGCAGGAGAAAACTTAAGAGCTGGTTTGGGAGCAGTAAGAACAGTTTGTTATGCAGCCAAAACAGAGCCAAATAGCAGGCAACAACTTAGAATACCATGTTAGTCATTTTGACCTTCTGTGTATGCTCATGCAAAATGGAAGATCCCAGTTGCTGCCTTGTCACAGTTGTGCACATCATGCACACCATTTCAACACTGCTGCATTGTAAGACTGCTATTGATTAAATAAATAGTGCTGTAACAAGCTGCTCTTTCCAATGCGTCTGACTTCAGCTTGCACAATTTGACAGAGATTACATGGAAATCAGTGGCCAAGATATGTGAATTTTACTTTTGCTACTCTTCTCAGCTCACCACAGTTTTGAGTACCTTAGTGTCTTAGGTTTGTTTTCATCTGTAAATCTGGGTAATTTTTTATCCTCCTCATAAAAGATTTGTAGCTCCATGGTTCATAAGCAGTCAGGGAGTTTACAGTTGCTGTAATACTGCTTGTTTCGTTGTGAATCACAAAGTTGAGAATATGCTCAAGAAGGATCATGTTGTACGTTAAACAGGATGAGCTGGGTAAGTGGAAGGAGAACTGGGCTGCTCTCTAGCCTGGCTGTGGCAAAATAGCACAGGACAAGCATGGCCTCAGTGGAAAAAGCTGCCCAAGTGGCACTAGCTGTCAAAGACCAAGACCCCATCAGGACCAGCAGCCAAAAGGGCTGCTATATATCCTCAGCTGTGTGTTTTCAGCACACGTTTGGTTATCTTGCTCTATCCCTGTTGTGGCCAAGTAATGCTTTAGTCCATGCTACCTAATATTGCCTGTCTCTGTTGCCTTCTCCTTGTAGGTTCCACTGTTTGTAGGAAATTGGCACTTTTGGGATTAAATCCAGATGGTTAGTCGTCTTCCCTCACCAGTTTCTCAAAAGTTGCTATATAAAACTAGCAGAGGATCTGGAGAAAAGGCGGTGACCATTCAAGGTACTAGTTCCTTCTGTACTCTAGGCTCTTTCAGTAGACTTTTTTTTTAGGGAAAATTATCTGTTTAATTTTAAAATAATCTTTGCTTTTTGAAATGCATAAGCATTCCTCATCCTTTAGAGAACTGGGGTGAGTGAGTCAGTTTTGCAGCTGAGGAAAGGGGAAAAAGTAGCAGCAGTAGGGAGAAAAATGGTTTATTTGAGGGAGTTGCTCCTAGGACAGAAGCAGTCATGACTCTTGTGTTTATAAGTCTGAGTTTGTGTAAGGAAGAACTTAAGCCTGGAAGCTTCTCACTGAAGTTATGGGTGACGTCAGTGCCTGTGCTGTGTTTTTCAAGGTTTTTCATACTGCATCTGTCATTGAACTTCATCTTGGAAGCCTGGCTTCCATTGATGAGGTAAATCAATAGCATCTACTTAAATTTGGCATGGGCATGCTAATAAGGCAGGAGCTGTGGGGTTTTTATATAGCATTGCAGCTTTTTGTAAGACTGATACGTATGAATGTTCTCATTTAAAAGAACTGGGTACATGAATGCTGGAAACGGTTTGAAAATGACTGCCCTCTTTGAGGCAGTGTGGGTATGGAAGATACAGGAGAGGATGGAGAGAGTAACTTTTATTCTTTGCCCTGTTCATTGTGTCTGGTGTAAAGACTTTGCCGAAGGCCCTGGTCTCATTGGAAACAATCTTCTGCTCTCCTCTCACAATGGAGAGCACTCGGTGCAAAAGTTTTCAGTGTTGTACTGTATCCTATGAACTTGATGAGGGTAGAAACACACTTGATTAACACTCTGCGGTGTTTATGTGCTCAGGAACAATTTGCCCATCTTCTCACTTCTCTGCCTTGCTTCTTCCGTTTGCTGCTCTTCAGTATTGCACATGATTTCAGTGCAGTCCTTTTTTAGTGTCATGCAACACATCTTTCTTTAGAGTAAAGGTAATGTTTTTAGTATGCCTCATAGAGACGATTATTTGTTTGATGTCAGAGATGGTATTTCAGTGTGTAAATAGTAACTTGGCCTCTTTCTCTGTTTGCATGCCTTAAAACACTCCACTTGTGTGAGAGGCAGCTGTTGTGTAGGCGCAGGAAGCCACTCCGGGCCTTGTCCTACAGGGAGAGAGGCTCCCAGAGCCACAAGTTGCCCGTGAACACTTCGGAGATGGCTGGTGTGCCAGAGCTTACAAGTGCATGACCCTGAAGATGTGGTGGCTGATGAGAAACTGGAATTCCCTCCTCTGAATGAGGCTAGCCCTTACCAGGGCTCTCTGGGACACTGTATTCTAGCAGGGGGATGGAAGCCTTTCCTGCCTAAGAGCCTCTTCCAAATTCCTGCTCCTCCCATTTCTCTCGGATGCACAGTAGTGTCCTGTGGCTCTCACTGCTCAGCTCTCGGGTATGTGGCTACCCTGTTCTGTTGGTGTGGAGGAGGCCCGACTGCCCTGGTTTTCCTGGGTGAAGCCAATGCTTGCTTTGATTCCCATTAGCTTTGGAGGGGCCCTGCTGCCTTCAGCCTTTGTCAGTAGCCTCTTCATCCCTGAATTCAAGCTGGGTGATGCAGGCAGAATTTCAGAAAATTTGACCCCAGGGTGTGTGTTCCCTCTGTACTGCCATGTGCACTCATAGGATTTAGGCTCCATAAGAGGTAGATAGGAAAACTAGCAGAATATAGTTCAAGTCCGATGTTTTGCTGGGATTTCTAACATGGCTTCAAAAATATAAGCCAAGAGCTGCCGAAATTTTACTCTGCCTTTGCTGCAAAACCCTCCATGACAAAGTAAATGATATGGAGCACCATAAAGGTATTGCAGCAAAACGTAGGGAGGGGCACTGTCCACTTCCCTCTCTTCTTGGTTCCCCAAGACCATGGGGTTTGGGTGAAGGGTTTCTAGATCTCTGCTCTGCACTAGGATGAGGAGAAAGGAGGCTGATGCTCCTTCATAGGAGGAATGCTGGTGTTCCTGCCCAAGGTGGAAGTAGATAGCATCTTGTCTGCCATTCGAATACATGGAGATAACCACCAGTGAGGAAAGGGAGGCTTTCAGCTGGCCTGGGCAAATGCACCTAGCGGAGTGGAAGAAGCAGATGCCCTGTGTGCTCCAGGATGCAGTTACTCCCTGGGGAGTTGTGTTTCAGCCATGTCCAGGCAAAGGAAGGCAGCTCACAAAGGGCCCACAGTGAAAAAGCAACTGATGACAATCTAAAAAAATGAAGAATCCAATTCATTTTTGTCACCAGTCAAAGCAGAGACAGTTTAATGTGGGGAAAAAAAGTACAGCTGGCTCTGGCTTATCACCCAAATTGCTTTTGCATTATTTCAACCATTGTTAAAGCTAATTAAAAAGGGGGGTTGGGAGACTGGCTCTATTTACTGTACAGAAACTCTTAGTTACTCTTAATGTGTTTGAATAAGCAATTACACTGCAGGGAAGGAATATAATGGTTTAATTCGCAATGTCTTGAAGCTTTTTCAGTTGCTGTCGTTGTCTCTTGCAAGGGGAGGAACTGTTTTCTTTACAAGTGGCATTCAGCCAGCCAGAAATTGTTAAATTTTTTTGTTGTCATGGTTATCTTGTGCATAAATGTCACTCACTGGACAGCCATCATAAAATATTAAATGTCAATACAAGATAGTTTAAGGCTGTTCTGGAGAGGAAGCCATGATGTGTTTACAGAGCAAAAGTCATGAAGAAGGCAGCTTGAAAAATCGTAGCCTCTTCTTTGGGCTACTGTTCTGGGGAGATATGGGAGAGAATTTCCTGTACAGTAAGGAACAACCATAAACTGCTTCTCAGTGGCAGCAGGGAAGCCATAATTTTAATCAGAGCCTTTGTTTTTTCTCTTCTCTCTGAGGTCTATGTGAAGTAAGAGACCTGCTCCTACTCTTCTACCCTTTTGCCATCTAAACAGTAAATGGTTGGGTGATGAAGTATGTGATCCAGCAGGGCACAATAAAAATTACTACGCTAGTTCCATTTTTCTTTCCATTTATCATTTTCTTCTTTGTCTTTTGTGTAGAAGGCCTGTTAGGACATAGGTATTGGTAGTAGGAACAGAAGAGCCAGGCGGAGAGCAAGTGGGGGAGAGGAGCTGTTGCTGGGCCGGGGAGAGCGGTCGGCCTTCCCCTTACTGTGCTGTCGCTGTAGCTTTTCGTGTGAAAAAGCATACATCATCCCTAGCTGAATCATATTCCAGCTACAGACTAAAAAGCAAGCTGTTTCCCCAGCAGTGGTCAGTGACCCTGACCAACTCTTAGGAGCAGGAAGGTGAGTAATTCTGAAAGCACTGACACTTTCTTTGTCTTCAGTGATGTAAGACCTGGGCCTAATCTAATAGCCTTCTGGTAATTGTATTTCCATGCAAGCCTTTTGACACGTATCTCCAGATCCAGACTGTATTACTACTGAGATACATCATCATACTACTAAAGCCTGCAGTGGAGTTGCTCAAATAATCTTTGCACCTTTCATAGGAATAGTCATGGGGAACTAAATCTGGCATACCTAATTATTTTTCTTCACAATGTTCCCATTTTTCTACCTTTGAATAATTCCTGTTCTGGAGCTCTCCGTGTGTGTGCCTACAGGAGCGGTGCAGATAGTTAAGCATTCAACCTGAGCAGGCTACGTGCAAACCGAGTGTATCATGGAAGCCCCGGAGCCACGTTAGTGCAGTTCTGTGCTCCTCCTCTGAATCCTGCTGGATTGCTACAGAGTATCCTCTTCATCCATTAGTGAATATTGCCCTCCTAAATCTCCTGTTGTGTCCCAATGAATATTCCTTTCCCACTCTTGGAGAACTCAGCTACAGGCCATCTATTACTACGTTCACTTTTAGCTTCTTGCACTATTACGTTTGTGTGTTTCCCAGGAGCAAATGAACACATGCCAGATGTTCCCTAATAGCTCATCAGGACTTCTGATGGGGATAAACCTGGTCCTGAGCTGCACCCTTATCTAGAGATATGTTTAGCAGGAAGGTTATTAGAAATCCTGGTATAGAGATTCCAAAACTTAATTTTTGAGGCTTCTTACATTGATGTCCGCATGAGAGGAATTGCAGGTAAGAGGATTGCTTTTTTATGATTCTGCTCAAACTGTGGCTGAAGCAACCACCTGGTTTCAAGCAAGCAGCTTAAAGGTAACCAGAAGATATAGCTGTCTTTGCACAGATGAACTTACACGAAAATTCTCCTGGTAACTTCTGACACTCTCATTTAGGAGAATTATGCAGGGTTTTCTTGAAGGAAGAAGAATGTCAGGGCAACTTAATCCTTTCTCACACAGGCTTTGATCACTTTTAAATATAAAATGGTTTTCTTAATTCTTTCAAAACTCCTCCATGATCTTATGACCTCTTTCATTTTGTTCAGTTCATTCCCATCATCTCCCTGGCAATGGTTTCTCTAGTACTGGTACCCGCTCATGTCTTTGGAGCTATTATAAAATTGATTTGTCATTTTGCCACTTGGTTTCTGTGCAAGGATGTGTATGTGTAGAAACAGTGGGTGCAAGCAAACATGGATGGAGCCATTTCCAGCTGCTTTAACTCAAGATGGCTTTAGCGCTGGCAGGGAAGATGCAGTAAGTGCAGAGCTGCTCCGCTCGCGGTGGCCCAGCCAGGCACTTCTGTGGTGTCCCACCTCAGATGGGGGCAGCCTTTGCCCACCTTGCAGCTGGCTGCAGGTATTAAGGCTAACACCTGCAAGTGCTTCAGCCCCTTCCAGGGCCTGTGAAGTGTTCTTAGCTAAAAACATTTAAATCATTCTTTTCTCCTAACTTTCCTTCTGTGTCAGTTTTTTTGTGTTAGCCTAATTTGATAGATGTGCTTGTGCATGCAGTTTAATGAGGTTGGCTTGGTATTTATTGAAATAACTGTGGGATACATGACACTTGTGCGCGCCAGTTCCGTGAGGTAAAGTTGGGTTCCGTAGCATAAAGTGCCGAGTGTTGTCTTCATGCCAAATAAGGCCTGGTGCTTCATGGAAAACTATGCCAGTGTTGTGACTGAAAGGGTAGGTATTTCCTTCCCTGAAATAAGTAGTGAATCAAAAACAAGCTCTTTGTTATTTTATTCAGCTGTGGAATTAGCTGGAAATGTACCAAAAGCAATAGAAATTACACTAGTGAGGAAATTCTTAAAACTACTATAGAGGACACTGTTTTTCTGAAAACTGACAGAAATGGAAAGTGTAGAAGGGAAAATATGTGAATGTGAAAACTATTTCTAATCTAGCACTGAAGTCTGCATTTAGCATTAGTATTCTCAGGTAAGTGCTGCTGTAAGTGTGCTTAAGCCGTACTCCATGAGTGTTTGAGTGTCCTTTGCCAGTCGCCATGCTGCGCTTTCAGCTTCCTCGTGCTTACGGAAAGAAGCCTAATGGAGAGGCACGGGTGTTGTTGGGGAGCCTTTTGGGGTTCAGGCCATGGATGCAGTGATCAGGTGAGAAACTGATCCTAGCAAAAGTGCTATCTTCATTTATTCCCCTGGAATCTAGCCTTGGTGACTGCCTCCAGCTCTCCTCTTGGACTATGGTACGAAGCCGCAGGGCCAGTAGATGAGATGTACTCTGGGCAGCAAGTGCCTGTGACATGGTCTGATGAGGAGGAATTTCTGCTCAAATGGAAATTAGGAAGCTCAGTGCTTTCATCAGGGATTCACTGTGAAATTAATTTTCTCATGGCCTAATTTCTCATAGTTTCAGCTTGTATGAAATCCTGCATAGATTAAAGTTGGGAGCCATCCACACCCACAGAAAAATGGAACTCTAGGAGATATCCATTACATTATGTTTTAATTTGTGTATCTGGTGTGCTATATGCCTTTACTGTGTTACTGGCTGAAAAAAAGCATTTCACCTTAGTTGGCAAGTGCCTGTCTTTAGTTATCTTCCTTACTGTGACTTGGAATGCCACAAAGAGCTGCTGTTTCTGCCAGAAAGGCATATCTTGTTTTCTCTTTTCCTTCTTTCAGCCAAATTAGGTGTTATCTAGGAGTTTCTATTTACAGGAATGCTTCTGGTGGTACTTGAGTTGCTTTTCCCTTTTAACTGACTACAGGGCTCCCGAGTTCCTGGGCCGCCTCCCGGGAGGATGAGATGCCGTGTCCGCTGTGGAGCGGTTGTGTTTCTGTTTGGCTCTGCCTGGATGTGGGCGTGTGGGAAGGAGGGCTCAGAGGCTGCAGTTAAAGCACACAAGCACCAGACCTAACCTGTCCTGTGCCATGAGGCAGGCTGGTTATGGATGGAAACACTTGAATACAGCGCGCTCGGGTATCTTCAGCTGAGCTGTTCTGATCCAGTTGCAGCGTGGCTACTGAACACAAGGGCACCGAGCAGCCATTTCAGCCCTGAAATGGCCACTGTCAGCAACTTTCATGACCTTGGACTTTTTTGAGGCAAACAGTGTTTCTTTCCTGCAGATGATGTTCCAAAAATCACAGTTAAGTCGCTCTTTTCTAAGAAAGTAAGCCTTCCTCTACTGACGAAAATCATTGCTTCAGAAAACAAAAGCTCATTTTAAGTGTTTAAGACTTTTCATGTCTCACATACTATTAGCTTGTAGAAATCCTTTATTTCTCAACCTTTTTTTAACTAATAGTGAATTGTAGGACACAGAAAAATGATGCCAAAAAGATGCAAAAGGTATTTTTAAATTTTGTGCTGTAAATGGAGCAGGGGGGCATTTCAAAATGTAAATATTATGCACATTTGATTAGGAAGAAAAAATCATGCCTGTTCACTAACTGCAGCAAATGAGAGCTGGAGCCTTCCTGTGTAGTCATGTCATCAAGTTAGAAAGTGGAATAAAAACAAATTTTACTTACCTGGCAGAATTCTGACTTGGTTTAGACATGCTATGTGGAGCTATCACTGTTGATAAAGATATCTTATTGTGTTGCATAAAGAGTATTCAGTTTCCTGTTTGCTATAAGTAAGTAAACTTTTTTTATTTACTTTTTAATAGCAGGAATAAGTATTGTCTGGAGGGCAACATTAATCAAAGCATCATAGTTAAGAGCTGGGTAGAGCTGCTACAAAGCATTACAGGATATAAGTAGTGTGTATTTTTTCTCCTTTCTCTTTAAACATCAGCTGTTCGTTCTTTCTTTGATTTGTGTCTTTTTGCTTGCGTCAAGAGTCATCACCTCTCTGTCTATGCCAGCATCTGTTCAAAACATCTTTTGACATCTCTTGCAGAATCCTGCATGTTTGCAGAGAGGGCACCAAGCCATCATTATGGTTTTGGGATCGAGCATTTCCATGGTGCTCAGAGTTGCGTGGGTCCTTCATCAAACAAGATAGGGCACTCTGTCCCCTTGACTTTTTCATATGGTATTTACCACTTCATTCTAAACTTTCTTTGATTACATCCAGCCTATCTCATACTCTTCCCTATTCTATAAAAATTGCTTGCTCTGTTTTCTAACCCTACGAAGTATTTTGTTCATGTTCGTGAGTGTTCATGAACATAGATTTCTTTTAATTTTGATACTCTTTTCCCCTCCCCCCCTCTATTTTGACCACTGCCAGGAGCTCATTTGCCTTTCCCTTCAACTAGCATTAAGTTCTCCAGCACAGATTCTGCTGTTGTGTTACGTTTTTGGGCTTTAGGCTTCCTTGCTGCTCTCCTCTCTGCAATGAGTGAAGAAGCTATATATGTATTATATATCAGAAATAAAGCCCTTCCCTTAGCTCTCATTATTGACTGTAGGGTCTCAGATGTGTCACTGTTCTGCAGTGAATCTGGTGCCAGCCACTTGTGCATCTGAGCCCAAGCTGGGGAGCCCCCAGGCACTGCCTCTGTCCAGGTGAGACCTGCAGCGTCTCCCCGAGTGCTCAGCCCTCTTGGCCTGCTCGGATCTCTCGTGTGAGCAGCACCTGTGGAGGTTTCCAGATGAACTGTTGAACAGCTGATTACATCTGTGCTACCACTGGGGCTGCAACTGGGAAATAGCTTCAGAAAAAGGGAAGGGAATGACCTGGTGAGATTAGTGTTGCTGGTTGCACCTGCAGTGATGCCTTGCTCCCCCAAAACTCGCTGTTGAGTGACGTGTTCACCTAAGGTTTGGCTGCCTCCTGCTCAGTGCTTGCAGTTGCCAGATGCTTGAAGGTGCAGTGTGCCTGCTCAAGTTTGGATTCCTGGCTCTGCAGCTGAACCATTTAAAGCAGTTTAATTCCAAGCGTGCTGTTTATCTGGAGGCGCCGTGCTGCCCCGGTAGAGGTGGGATAAGATAATCTGGTAGGACACTTGGGCTGTGTCCGTGTAACACAGTACGGTGCTAGGCAGCCGTGTCTCCAGGGCTCTGTACAGCACCTCAGCTGAGTAACCTACCTGTTAGTCGGGTAGGGTTAGGCTGTTGTTGTTTCTCATACTCCAGGTAGCTTGTGTCCTTTTTTTGGTCAGGCAATTTGTATAAAACAAATTCGTTTTCAGCAGGCGTCTTTGTAGCTCTAATTCAAAAAAAGCAACTGAGTTCCAAATTACTGTAATTCCATTCCTCGTCTAAGCAAGATAATGCAAGACACTTTTACATATAGTAAAATTAAGTGGATACAATTTCTGCACATGCAAAGAAGCTACTTTGAGTTCCGAAACAGAACTAGGCATTTATGCAAGCGAAAAGTAATAAAACATGTACACCCATAACGTATATTCATGCACACGTAATATACATTTGCATCTGTATAAAAAGGTGTCTGTAGGAGTAATGTGTTTACTAATGTACTACTTTAATGGTTTCTCTGTTAAGAGATTGTAGGTGGTTTTAAAATCAATTTTGACTTCATTGGTATAAAGCTGACATTAGTCGTCATTGAGATTTTAAAGTTTTGCTTTTGACTAAGCAGTTCTGTAGACTTTTTTAGTGAATGTGTGCCTGCTGCTGTCTGTGATCTGAGCCTGGTGTTTAATAACTTAACCAATATCCTTTTATTTGAGTAAGCATCCATATATATTGAAGTATATTTTATAGCTTTAATTTGATTTGCAAAGAATGCATAAGTTTTTTCCACATCCTCTCTGAATAATCGACAATGGCTAGTTTTCTCCATGTTATAACATTATATAAATACAGAGAAAATGAAGATATAAATGAGCCTGCTGTGTACTCTGTAATTCTTTTTTTAACAAATCTAATATATCTTCATGAAAGAAAATACCTGCTGTTCTTGCATGTGAACTTCAATGAAAATTGAAGAAAATTAAAGATTATATGTAATGAGCAAACATGAATGATGAATGTTTAGTTGTAGTGAGACATAATTAAATAATATATGAACTGATTATTCAGAACAGGCACATGACTTATTCCAGCACTTCACTTGCTATTTATTTTCTTACTAAATAAAATGCGTGAGTGAACTAAGTTTAATTTAATAAATTTATGATTGCATTGTAGGCTAAACAGAAATAAGTAACCATGCAAAATGATTTCAATAAATCTTTAGACTGTACAAGAATGAGTTTCCGTTTTCCCTTACGCCTCAGGAGCGCAGGCGGGCCCCGCGTTCCTGAGCCGTCCCGCGCGCAGGGTGCGCTCGGCTAACTGAGGTTTGTTTGTGTCACCCCTCCGAGGAGCAGGCTCTGTCAGCCCTGGGCGCAGCCTCGCGGGCGGCCCATGAGCGTGCCAGCCGCTGGGGCATGGCCTGGCGCGCGTGCCGCGCCGTGGCCCTGCTGCAAGGGGCCCGCGCCGGCTATTTGTGGTCCCGCGGGCAGCCCGTTGCCTAGGAGATCCCTGGCAAGGCCCGGAGCTCCGTGCGCCGCTCGCCTGCAAAGCCGGCGCTGCGGCGGATCCAGTGACGCTCATTAGACACTTCCTGAGAAAACACCCGCGAGGCTTTAGCAGGGCTTGTGTTTCCAGCACCTGTTTCATTGTCACATCTGCTCTTCAGCAAACGGGAACTGGTTATGATCTCTTGATTAAAAAAAAAAAAAAATTGTTTCGTTCTCCAATCAGTGTCTATTAAAAAACATAAGATAATACGTTCCTTTTCTTGCATTGCATAATCCTTATTTATGTCAGAGATAATTAGCAGCCATCTAATACGATTAGCAAACTTCTGTGATTAGTGAGCTCAGCCCTATGCTTTTCCTTTTCCAGGTAAGTGAATGTGGCACTGAGCATCCTCTCTGCGTTATTGTCACTTTCTTTGGCTCTTATTTCCCTGCTGATTTATGGAGTGAGAGCAATAGGAGAATACTGACATGCAGGTACTTTGGATGCTATTGGAGTATATATTCTGAGGAAGATGGTAAGTGGAATATTTTCCATCTTCACATACACCATGACCCGTAGCATTAATTTGCAGCTGATACCTAGCAGCAGCCTGTTGTGCTCTTAGTAACCTGCTCTGTGCCATGGCTGAAAGGAAGATAAGATGAGTTTCTTTGCTGTACTGGTAGCAACAGACTTTTTCCCAAAGTGCAGGGCTATTGAACATTTTGTATTGGAAAGCTGTTAGTATTTTCCTTTGGATTTGGACTTTTCAACTCGGAAATCAAATGCAACTTGAGATATACTGGAGAGGTAATTAAAGAGACTGTCAAAATAGGAGGAGAGGAGCACAACCAGAAACTGATACTGTGTACTCTGCTGCAAGTGAGAAGAATTTTCTTTTGAGCACATATGTAGAAAATAATACTCTTAGACCACTCAGAGGCTTTGCAATTAAATCTAATTTGAACAAGATAATTGCATTACTTTTTATAAATTGAAAATTAGATTTTGTAGGCACTTGTGCTTCAGCAGATACACAGTGCAGGAGAGATTTTTCCATGGAATGTTTAAAAAAAAAATTATTATTTTATTCAGTGTTATGGTGTATGAAGTTCCTAGTGAACATTTTTCAGAGTGGGTAAAATATACTTTGCAGTCTACAGCAGCACATGTTAGGAGTTTGACATACGAATGGCTTTCAGCAGATCTGCTTAAATCTTTATAAACAAGAACAAGGGCTATAACTGGAACAGGATTTTAAATGCCATGTGTTATATTAAATATCTGTGGAAGCAGTAAGATTGAGTTAATGGCTTTAAAATATAATGCCCCTTTAGTCTCAGGCCTACTCTCCAATACTCTGAGATGTTTCAAAATATTTTTGCAGAAATAAATTACTGCTCTTTCCTCTAGAGAGACTAATTCCTAATTCTTTATTGCATCCCTCCTTTTGGGGACTCAAAAACCCATAACTGTGGTGTTTCTTCTGCAGCCAAGTGGCCATGGCAAGTGAGGAGTTTTCCTGGTATGCTGTGAAGGCTCAGAAACTTCTGTGATGTTGATCCATTTGTGGCAGGGATTTACAAAGGGCTTAAAGCAATATATATTTTTTTCTTCTAGTAATGCCATAGCCTTTTCTTCATAATTTGCATGCCTAGGATTGCTGTGGCCTGTCATACTATTGCTTAGCCTTGTTGATCACGATTGCATGTTGCCCATATGTGTACGAATGAAACAAATGAATCTCCCTCAAATAAGAATTTTGATCATGGGGAGTTGGTGAGATTTGCTGTACACTACTACCAGTTAATTCACTTCAACATGTTTTCTGATTAAACAGTTCATTCTGGGAGAGAGCCAAAATCATCTCCTAGCTTCAAAACATAAAAACACATGATTCTTGGGCGCTGTCCTTGTGAATGAATCTCACTGCTTGCTGGATCATCTTCTGTCATCCTTAACATATGGTAAAATAAGCTGAAAACCTATTTACATCATCTCTTAAAACATTTGTTAAAACTACTTACCATTTTCACAGTCCTTATGGAAAATAAAATGAGGAAAGTCAAATATAAATATACTAGTTCATAAAGCAAAAAACTACAAGCACTGAATAACTGTGTCTCCAAATGTCTTCCTGCAGTTGTCACCAGATAATTTCTTCTTCCAAAGCCCTTGACTTGCGCACTATTCTTTTTTTTTTTTTCTGGCAGTCTGCATATGTGTATGTTTACATAATATTTTATATATCCTTGGGATATACATGATAGGTGTTCAATTTGACTCTTCAATCACATCAGCGTCTGTCGAATTCATGGCTTATGTTACATGGTGGGTTACAGTGTCCACTATTATGACCACTGCCTAGCTAGCATGATTTGAAAAGTACTAGTGTGTTTCTGTGTCTTCTTTGTGTCTTTTAAAAAAGAAAAAAAAATATATATATTGCTTAAATGCATGCATATTGTGTCGTCTTTGTGCCTTTTAAAAAGGAAATATATATATATATTGCTTAAATGCATGCATAGAGAATTTCTCTAAAAGGGTTGCTATTGATAACAGAAGTTTGGAAATATTGACCATAGTTGACCTTACGAGTCCATTTCTAACCTATATAAAATTACCTCAGTGCTTTTTCTGTAGCTTCAGTTGCTCTCATTTACTTAATATTTTGGTTGGCGTTAGATAAAGGGAGCGGGAAAAGGACCAGGTCTCAGATGTGCTTGGGTCAGGTGTACAGTCTGACATGTGAAACAATTTGAAAGTGAATTTTGGATGAAAAGTGGCAGGTGGGAGATGAAGGGAAACAAGGCTGTAATAGTACTGAAAGGAAGAACCACAACTGGAAAAGATGGTGGAGACTGCAGTGAGATGCAGGCCGAGGGAGCGCCCTGCTGCGCGGTGCCACCCTCTGTGCCTGCTTGCCACGGCGCGGTCACGCTGCGCGGGCAGCCAGACGTGTCCCTTGGCCTTCGTTGTGGGGCTGCCACCCCTGAGCCTCGCTGCTCCGCCTGTCCGGCTGTCGCAGTGGAAATGCAGGTTGTTGCAGTGTCTGAATTGCGCCCTGCTCTTACCTGGGCCTCGAGGCGGTCGGCCGCCTGAACAAAGCGTTAACCCGGGCTGTGCTAGTTCTCAGCTAACGCCCTGGGCTGGGTGAGCTCCCGGCCGTGGCCGAGGAGGACACCCTGCAGCAAGCACAGGCAGCGGTGCTCCTCGTAAGCACCCTCGTGATTTGAGAAGGCCCTGCTTCCTCCAGCCTGCTGGTGCTTTCGCTAATGGCTGTCAGACCCTCTCCTGTGGTTTTAATGAGGAGGAGGACTGGCTTGGACTTGGTCACACTGTATTCCTGTTGCATGCTGCAAAAGCTCCTGCAACCACTGGGCCTGATTTAGAAGAATAGCAGCGAGTTAAAGATTTCTTGCTGCTCTTGCTGAATAGCTTTCTTGCTGCGCAGGTGGCGTGCAATCTGCAAGAGGCCTTCCCCAGGGAGGCCCTGAAGAGCTCCGCATGTCACTCCAGCGCTGTGGTATCTCCTTGGCCTCTCCACCGCTCCTCAGCCGAGGCCTTGGCGGAGCTCTTTAATTGCCAGGGTGCATGGGTTACGTACAGGGCAGTAAGGCCCCGGGTGATTAATAGGTTATTAACATGGAGAAAATAAGGACTAATGTTTTGAACAGCAGGTGTACTGTAAATAGGTTAAAGTAGATGAGCGTATTTTCTGATGTATTTTATTAGCTACTTCTAGATTAATGTTAAAGATTCTTGGAAATTAGCCTTCTGTTAATACATGCGGGCTATGATAATGTGTCAAAAGGAAGAAAATTGTCAAACTGTCATCTTTGTGATAGCCCTTCAAAATCTGCTTTTAGCTATTGCAGATTACTGAACTGCCAGGTGCCATAGACGCTCCCCCTGCCCGACTGTAGAAGCTCCATCCTGCTGAGGGAGGGAGCAGGGTTCAGGCCCAGCCCTGAGACACCTCTGACTTGGCCTTAGTTTCTGTGGAACTTTACCTCACCTTCATCGTGCTAATTAACACAGTGCTGGTGCTGTCGCTCTGTCGCCCCATCTTCATTTCTTTGTGTTTTAACCTGGTGTAAAACACTGGCAATGTGTGCGGGGAGTCTGTATTTAATTTTATTCCAGCATAACTGCAGGCCACAACTGGTTTTGTTTGTCTTTTTTTCTTCTTTGCAGCAGCTTCTCGGTAGCTTCTATCATTTCTGACTGAGAAGAACTTAGTTCTCTAATGATGGCACAGCATTTTATGATGTGTCCAAATATAAGTACGGAGGTTTTTAAGTTGTTAAACTGTAGCTGCGTGTTGGTAGAAACTCCTTGTGCACCTAAACATCTTCCTATTGATTATACACCGTGATCTTGTTCGCTATTCAGCGGAGAAGGCATATCCATGCAGAAATCTTATTTTTAGCATTCCAGTGTTTTGTTTTTTTGTGTGTGTGTCTCATACCTCAGCGAATAAGAAGTTTCAGCTTTGTTTAGCTGGTAAAATATAAGAAGTTCAAGTAACTATTGCGATAAGGTGTTGCTTGTCTGATGTCATTGCTTTGTTGTTACTAGAAGGTGAATGTACTGTGGTGATCAGTATTGGTGCTGAACATGGAATAACGCCCTTAACTGACCCTCTGACCACAAGCAAGTCCTCCGTAAGTGGCTGCTGAAAGCATACTTATTTATGGCTATCGTACTGGACTAATAGAATTAAACTCCAGGTCAAATATGGGTTGGAAAGCTCAGGATGAGAAGTTCTAGGTTGTTTAGGTTAATGTGGTGATTATGATCTTGCTACTAAAGTTATAGTGGGCATGATGTGCAGTGAGGTTTGGAGGGACTTAGTATAGGGAAAAAAAAATTATAAATGACTAGCGGGAATGTCATGAGGTGCAGCTGCAATGGGCGTGAAAATAACCCTTGGTGTCAAAAAGAAGGTAGAGTCAGCCTGTACTGAAGAAGCATTTTCATGTATACTGAAGCTTAAATCCTAGAGACGAAGACTGTTGAGCTTTCAAGGGTGCTGGGAAGCTGGATTTATGCTTTTCATCATAAATAATGCATGTACCCTCTCTTGGAGGGAAGGCAACTCTACTTTAAAACCTGACAAGAAAATATCAAAGCCTATAAACAAGATGTGCTACTGTTGGCAACGGGGCACAGGAAGGAAAGCAAGAGTGAAGAGGCACCACCTGATAGCTTTCTACATCCTGACGATTGCCATTTGACCTCAGAAAATGGAGGGAATATTTCTTCATAAGAAGGAATGGGTTTCTTGAGGCTAGTAGGTATCGTATGCATCCTGTCTTGCTTCTCTGCAAAACAGAGCACAGAAGTTATACTTTATGCCTATGGTTTCTGATTAAATTGCAGCTAATCTCAAGACACTCATCCTTTAAAGGAGAAGAGACTGTTTCCTGATCTGAAATGAAGGGGGGAACCAGTGGGTTTGAGAGCTCAGAGTGCTCCCCGGAGAGCCTTGCTCCTGTCCTGACTGAAATCAGCAGCCCTGGGCAGCAGTGATGCCACTGTGCGTGTGGGACACTGGTGAGAAAGAGGAATTTGAAGTGGCTTTACCAGCAAAATTCAAATATTTAATTTTGGCATATGCTGTACCTCCTAATGATCAGCTCCTAGACTTAAAGGAGTTGGGTCAAGGGCCAAGGGAGCTCTAATTGCTTGGGTGAAGTTGCTTAAACTTTCAATTCTGACCTTGCAAATGTGGGAGAAAACTCTTCCCTGGATTCACATTGGTACAAGTCCATTTGCAGGGCTTACAGGATTAAGGCATAAAGCAGGTGTATGCAGAACCAAAATCTGATCTCTGTTTTTTGCTCCTGTGGTAATGTTTTTGTAACTTAATTTCTCATCTGTTAGTGTAGCTGAGTACCACATATTCATGTGTTCTGGGCCAGTATGTATCAGTATTACGAGCTCTGTTACCTGAGTCATTCCACTGATTTTGCTTAGTTCCCTTGACACCATTTACTGCAAGTTTTATTGTTGCTCTTTGCTTTAAAGGAGCAGGAAGAGATTTAGGGGATAATCGGTCTTTGGAAATCTGTCTAACTCTGTAGCCATTGGACCTAGAGTGACTTTACAGCAGTTGAGTCTAGCACAGGATTTGACTCTTCTCCTTAATATTGCATGAAAATCTAACCTGTTTAACTGAACTAGCCTTTCTGTTTGCTCCTGCTCACACAGGTTGGTCTAAAAATATATCTACAGATAAAGAGCTTCCTTGTAAGTCAAACTCCCGTAATATGCAGTGGATCTCAAGCACATTGAAAAAGAAAGTCATAGATCCACTTGCACACCCCAAAGTACTAATTTTGTATATATTTTTAAGATGGTCATTTCAGAATGTTGTACTGAAGCAGAATAAGCCATTTGTTTACTTCTGTTTCTGACATAAATCGTTTAAGCAGCAGAAGTCATCTTGACTACCTGTGATTAAACTGTTCCTTGCTGGCAGAAGGGAAGATGGAGAGGCTCGTTTGCTATGAAACTGCAAAGGTAAAATTCTCTACAGCCTGGGCTTTGTGATTTCTCCCATTCAGGGAGTTGAATAGGGCATTCACTTCATGACCTTAATGGACGTGTGAAATACACAGAGCTTTCTGCTTGTCTTAATCCTCATTTCTAAGGATGATGGTGTGTTGCTTCATACAGCCTGGCTTTAGGCTATTCTTGTCTGTGCCTCTTGGCAAAAAGTCCGTCTAACAGGACAAGTTAATTGGGTGGGGATGATCCATTCTTAAAATTTGCTAGCTGATCAGAGGCAATGTCCTTTATTTAGCCTATAGAACATAACTCCATGTAATGCCGTAGGCCCAGTGGCTTAAAGAAAGCACCTTAATATTGTAGCCAAAAACCTGGAAAATAATTAACAGCTCAATGTTTGTCAGAGCATGTGTGTGTGCCTGGTATGGCAAACAGCATTTTAGTGTTTGATTAGTTTTGAAAGTTGAGCAAATGTGTGACTGTTACTTCAGATATAGTTAATTAAGACCAAGCACTTAAGATTATACATTATACATTAAAATCCAGGTAAGATTACTGTTCTGTTTCTCAACTGTGCTCTGGATTTGTGAGATGGGGTGAATCACTCTTCATTTAAGGCAGGGCATTTTGAAAAAGTCTGGAGTGTCTGTGAAAGCAGATCTTTCTGTGTGTTTGATTCATGTTCTGCTTTGATGCAGTTTAGATCTTTGTGCCTTCAGCCCCTGGGCCGTAGCAGCTCCTCAATGCCCCAGTCAGAGCTGTGCTGCCTAGAGCCACCTGCACGACCCTAGTCCCTACCCTGGGGCTCTGTTAACAGCGGGTTCTGTTGGCAGCTTCATGGGCCTGCTCTTCACTTAGAAAACTTTGGACTTTCTCCTTGGTCGTGTTGCTACGTGTATTTTTAAGCCTTGAGGTATTTAGTACCTTCTCTTGGATTAAGAATGTAATTTCTCTGGTTCTTAAAATAAACAAAATGGAGGCTTTCATGCTTCTCCTTACTTTCTAATATAAGTTTGTTGTGACAAGTTCTCTGTGTAATTGCTGTGCTCTATTTCTCAATTCATTAAATTCTCTGGAAACTGTCCTATAAATAAGATTGCTTGTGTGCCATGTTTAAAGCTAATTTTCCTTTAATTTTATTAATATATATCCAGTGTAACAAGCTTCCCAGAAAAAAAAATCTAAAAAAAATCAGCAGAGATCTATAAATATGAAAAACATAATTATAAAATTATTCTTCGGTGCTGAATGGAAGCAAAAAGAAAGCTGCTAAATCATTATCATGCTATTTTCTTCATGGCAGTTCTTGAGAAATGGAACCATTGTAACAACTTTCACTGGAACTCTCCTTTGCCCAGATGCTGTGTGTCCTGATTGCAAACACTATATAGGGGTGGTGTCACCCACCACTGAGGTGCAACAACTGGTGTTATGTGCATAGCACTGAACACACTAGTCTCAAACAGGAAGAATATTATACTCTAAAGAAACCAGTGGGTGTCTATGTAAGTAGGTTAAATCCACGCTGGGAAATTATCTGGGTTACTGAGACTGGCATCCCAATGTCATGGGTCTGTCCTGATGGTAAGCAGTCAGGACCTTGTGTTGTATTTCACTTACAGCTGTGGCAGGATAGTTAAGCTAATGTCATGCTGGAGAATCAGTTTGACACTAACTTACCCCCTTTTCTTGAGCACCTTCATGTTCCTCAGAGCCCTTTTAAAATACCAACCCTGTGTGACCCTGTTCATACTGCCAGATACACAGCTCAGTGATGCGGTTTTAGGTGTGTTTGGATGATCATTATTCAAATATTCATTTGATTCTAGGTTTCCAGACATTTCCTCAAGACAAGACTGTCTTTCTGAATGATGGTCATTTAGCTTTCTTGAGCAAAGAGATTACCCAGAAATTATTTTTCATAGTAGAAAGTGTAGTCTCCATACAACCGTATATTATAGGAAAAAGAGGTCGTTCTCCTTGATATTACCATGACTCATTCCTTCTTAGCATTTTGATTTTACTGTGGCTATTGCATTTGCAGCTTCTGACAAATAAAGCCTGACAAGCAGTAAACCCGGATGTGTAGTGGTGAGTCACGTTTCAAACACCTGGAACTTCCAACACGTGTCTGAAACACCTTCAGGTAACAACGCTCTTGGAAACACTGACTTGAAGCAACCTGTGATTATGTTTTTGACTGCCAGTATTCCATTACTCCTGAACTATGATCTCCTGAAGTAATATTTTCCAAGGCCATAATACTGTCTAAACCGCTTTGTAGCTAGGACAAAAATAAAATGGATCTTACTCAGGGAATTTATTTACTCTGCACTTGATGAGTAAACAGCGTCTGCTGAATATCTATTGAGTAAGGTGTCTGCTGGCACAGAGCGTCCGCTCAGGATCTCCTGGTAGCTATTGCAGAGCGGCCAAGTATCCAGAGTCGGTCTCCAGTGGTTGTGGTAAGGTAGGGGTGCAGAACTAGTCCAGTCACTGGCTGCTGTCTGTTTGTCAAAGCTTCTCCTCAGGAAAAGGACAAGTCTGTAGGAGCATCTACCTGCTGGGGGAAGAGTACAGAAAAAGTATCCACCAGAAAATGTATCTGTATTGATCATTTATGAAGTTGCCCTATTGCATCAAAATTCTTGAAGTAGTACCAGATGATGTAGAAAAGCTATTGAACACAACAGTTCTAAGAAACCGAATTTTCAAATTAGGTTAAAAGGAAATTGGTTATCTATTCTAGAAACAGAAAAACTTCTGCTCTTAGAGTCCAAACACATCAGCACTTTCAGTGGAACTTAATAGGACATTTTTGTGCTGCCTCTGTATTTTCAGTTTATTGGTTAACTGCATTCGTTTGAGATAAATTAATAATAGTTTTGAAGAGGAAGAAAAAAAATTATTGAAAATTATGTTGGAGTTTAGAGAATGAGATCACATTCTAATATATCCATACTGTTACTGTTAGTGATTTAAAAACCTTATTCTGAAGCAAATTATGCCTTTGAGCCCTTGGCAGTCAGAACCCCCTTGTTACAGGTATGTTTGGATGAGATGGGCAGCAGGTGTTAGTGGAAAGCATCAAAGTCTGATCACTAAAAGCCAGATTCTAGCTAACTGCTTGACTCAACCTTTAGAAAGAGAACTGTACCTGAAAGAATAATATATTTATTCCATCATTGTTTTGCTTCAGATGTCCTTTGTCAAATCTCAATAGCGTAGTGCCATCATTACTTAATAAATGCCATTAGTCAGCTTTCATAAAGTGCAAATTTTTTAATCCTGTAGCATCATGCGAAGAGGGGTTTAGCTGCAGAGGGCTGTGGTCCACTACCACGCCAGTAAGTGGCCTCTCCTAGGTCCCGCCTGCATTTCCAGTATGGACCAAACAGAGCATCAGCACATAGACCTTTTGCTCTGCCTTCTGCAGAGTCTGACACAGGCTTCACAATCTCCCCCTCTGGGGTTTTTGAGTTACCCTGGAGGAGCAGAAACCAGTCATCATCTTGCTCCTTTGGTTTAGCAAAGGGTGTCCGAGGAGGAGACTGTGCTGCTGCCATGCACCTTCATGTAAGTCCTCCCCAAGACTTCTCCTTCTGTAACTGTTTTTTGCATCTCCTTGAATATCTCTTAGTTTTGTTAGGCTCTAACTAGACCTTACAAATTCCGGCGGCAAAGAGTAAACAGGGGAAATGAATCAGAGAAAGGGTGTAGGTTGGCTTGCCCTAATCCTCATCAAGGAATTGTTACACAGACTTCAAGGAAAAGACTTTTCTGTGCCTCAGTTTCAGCCTAGCTATCTTGCAACTGGACGTAATGTTTAGTTCTTGTATGGGAGTCTTGATTAACTGTTTTGAGGAATCCTACTTTTCAGTCAACTTCTGCTGTCTGAGGGCTTTAAATTGAGTTTTCATGTTAGCACTTTTCCCTCACCACCTCCTCTAGCAGGAGGTGGTGCCTTCCTGCATGTCACAAGCCATCCTGCTGAGTATTCGGAAGGAGCAGTTCCCAATGCTCTGTCTTTCCAGGATAATGGGGAAAATAAATATGGTCCCTTTTACCAATAATCCGACCACTTAATATTTCATTAATTGCCTGGCCTGTCACTTCTGCCTGTCTGTCTGGCTAGGGGCTGAGAGCTAAGCCACTGTTCCTTGCTCAATCTAAATAGTTGAGAGCGAGAAAAGCCTTGCCAGGCCAGCCCATGCAGCGTGTGGGGGTTGGTCTGGGCTTTTTTTCTGCTTTACGCATGCACCGAGTAAACAGCTTCTCAATGGTGTTTGCTTTCCTGCTCCGCTCTCGCATGAGATGTACGTGGCAGCTGGGGGCAGCCCGTGCTCCTTGCCGCTCCCTTAGGAGCGCTGGCCCGAAAGCCGCAGCGGTGACATGGGCCACCCTCTGCTTCAGCCGGCTGCCCGCCTGGCACGGGGGTCTCACCCCGCTGCGCAGGCACTGCCAGCGTAGCAATGCTCCTAGCAGTGACACCAGCCACCGGTCAGGAAGTTACTGGGCGTAAGGATTCCCCCAAAAAAATCACTCAATATTTATAGAGCATCATACTTGGGTAGCACTATTTTAATTAATCCTCTTTGCACCTATTGATATGATTACCTCTTGTTAATAATCTTTTCTTAAATAAATGAAGTGTTAATCTATATACATAATACTTGAGGAAAAAACAGCTGTGACTGCGGGGGAGAAGTCACATATGGCAAAATGGATTATCTATGGTTGGTCATCCTCAGGCATTCAGGAGTTGTTTGTAGACCCTGAAAATGGACTTTGGCTAAACTGGGCTGTGACGAGAGAGACCGAGGCAGTTGTCGCTGTGTGTGAGAAATGAGTGCGAGTGCTGTTCATAGGGCGCACGGTCTCTGAAGCCATACCTTTTACGTAGTGCTTCCTGGGTGAGCTGCTTCCTGCTGTTTTCTTTTGCGTGGGAAATGCGCGCGTAGCACAACCGCGGAAGGCTTGTTACTGTTCGGGCCTGTCCACACTGCTTATCCATGGCTTTGTGACAGATGGGAGTGCAGCTAGGTCTTGGTTTAGACTTTATTGAATATATTGATTTGTCTTTAAAAAGCTTTGTCTATCACGAGGATTTGTTTTATTAAAACAAGTAAGTGTTGATTGAGAGCACCTTGCTGTAAGAATTTTTTGAGATGGGCAAATTACTCCTCCTCTCCTGGGGTAGTGACACTCTGAAAGAAACCCTGGCCGAAGCTGGTCACACTCCGGCATTCCAGCACTGCTCTGGCTCTGCACGTGAAGCAGCAGCAGGTCTCCCTTTCTCCCCTGGAAAGCAGGAAAGCAGCATCTCTCTAAAGCCCTTCTCTGGTGTGCCAGGTTCGTGACGCATCTCACAACATGATTTGCTCTGCCTGTGCTCGTGCCCTGGACCTGCTGGGCTCGCTTCCCTTTTCCCTGACACGTGGAAGTGGCTAGAGGCTTCCTCCTCAGTGCACTTGCTGTCCCCATGCAGCTTACGCTGCTTAATGTCCGTGAATCTCCCTGCACCAGCTTGCTTTCTGTTTTCCTCTAAATCCCCTGGTATCCATTGCTCAGTCTAGTGTAGATAAGGTAGGGAAGTTGGTTTTTCTCTCCCAATCATAGCCCTTCCAGACCATAGCTCTCAGCTAATCTAGGCACAGGATATAGTGTATGTGATTAGGAACCCTTTGAAGCTGTTTTGTTTGGATTTAAATTAGCACATCTTTCCAATAACTCCAACTCCTCTAGCTGCATGGTACTACCCTGCTAAATATACTCTGTTGATTGGCACCCTAGAGCCTAAAGCAGCTCTGAGGGGGCCATATTCACCTGTATTAGCACCAGCAGTGCAGCTTCTTCCTCAACTGGGAGCAGCGAGGCCGTCCTTGCAGCAGTTAGAGTGGTCTGTGCTGGGCTGGCCCTCTGCAGGAAGGAGCATGTCAGGACCAGGGTGGGTTTTGCATGATGTTTGCATGAAATTTATGGAGCGGAGGGAAAGTATCGCGCTGAAGAAAAATTAACAACTGCCCAGTGGAACCAAAGGCCCCGCTGCTTGCAGGTGGCGACAGCCGCCCCGTTTCAGCAGCTGCCGGAGCGCAGCTGTCGTTGGCTTTGCTGCCGCGGGGCTGCAGCTGCTGCGCTGCTCCCCTGCCAGCGCGCGGCTCTCAGCGCCCCGGCACCGCCGAGCCCGCGGAGGCAGCGGAGCCGCAGCCTTCGGGTGATGCTTTGGGCCTCCTGAGAAGCCCCTTTCCGTGGCAGGTTCTCAGAAGCATCCGTAGCTAAATCGGAGGGAGCTCCCTGCAGTTATTTACCTGGGGGGCTGGCAGCTCACCTGGCAGGTGAGTTGGAAACGTGGCTTCAGTGACCACAGTCTAAGGTGTCTTCATTCAGAGCAGTGGTTGGGATACGTCCATTCCTCTGGGATGCCCGGGCTTCTCAACAGGATAAATAAAGCAACATTTATTAATAAAAGAAATATGTTAATGAGTATTTTAGCACAGTTTTTATAATCTGCTTTCAAAAAGCTATGCGTTACCAGTTGGTGAACTGTCAGTTGTAGCTTTTGCAGTAAATAAGTGTCAAATGAATGTGACATGGAGCAGTCTTACCCTGAGCATGGCAATCGTCTTCAAAGCTCTTTTGTAAGCTTTAGATTCTGCTTTTTAGAGTAGATTTGCAATTAATATGGGCTTTTAGGATTAACTGAAAATTGTTTTTCAGGTTAAACATAGAAAAAGAAAGAAACCTTTCTTTAAATATCTAGAATCCCAGTATGTCAAAGGATATACAGACAGCAGAAAATAAATGTGCAGATGGGGAGGCCTGGAAAACATCAAGTGCAGTTCCCGAATTTATGCGTGTTTCTGACATTGTTGGATGAAAAATGCTGCTCTTATCGTCTCTGGGTAACCATGGCTACCGTGTGTGACTTCTTTCCAACATGAAATTATATACAAGTGCAGGAGAGTGGTCTTGTCTCAGCTTGCACCATATGTATTTGGGTGATAAGGATTATAGTGAATGAATGTGTTATCTATGTGGCACATTTGGCTTTTTAAAAATAGCCTGAGATTCGCATCTTCATGTCTTCATTAGCGTTATAGAGGGGAAATGGGGCTGTATTTCCCTGAGTACTGTTACATGAGATTTAGGCCATCTCCTTTTGTGTTAAAATATGTGCATGTATATTCTGGTACCTGAGCCAGCATCAAATCTATTTTTTATCTTTTTTAAAAACAATTCCATAGGCAACATGAATGAATATATGAATGCTCTATGAATATATAGCATTTATAGTTTAGAAGTTCTGATGCCTCAGCATCATATCCTTGACAATCCCAGCCTTATTTTTTGGAGAATTATGTACATTTTAAATTAATAGTATGCTTCCCTGCCCGATCTGGTGCCTTTCATTCAGATTTTCAGCTTGCTTATGAACTTTGGAGGCAGAGACAAACCATGAATTCCCAACTACTGAAATCTCTGTGGCGCCGGGGGCTTTGTGGAGAAGCCGGTATCTTCTGTACGGAGCCGAGCTAGACAGTGATTCCACATAAACAAACGCGTCCCGACCAAGTGAGCGGGCCCTACCGCAGCGCGGTGGCTGCGGGACGGGTAGCGCCCCGAGCACCTGTGCCCCTCCGCTGGGCCGCGCGTGCCGGCGGGGAAGGCTGCCGGGCCTGCGCTGTGCGGGGCTCGCACCTTCGCGGGCCACGGGGCCTGCTTGGAACATCATCGTTTGCGTTATGGGTGCAAGTAATCAAACCTCTGTTCATGCTGCTTTTGACATGACTTGAAACATTTGAATCTATACTTACGCTCTTGCATTTGTTGCCGCGTTGGGGGAATTCCTAACAAATGGAAGAAAGGATTCAGTCAGCATATGAAGGAATAAAAAGGATCTAAACATTTTACCTTTCCTGCAGCAATCTATTTCTGCTGGAGCACAGCAAATTCTCTTTTTAGATTGTGATTTGGCTCCCAAGAAAGGATTGTGAAATAAAAAGAATGATTTTGTGAAACAAACCAATGACAATAATACTGGCAAGCATGCTGCAACTCCTTCCCTGGAAGCTGAATATGGAACACATCCCACAATCTATGAAATTCTGGTGGATTGGAGAAAAGAAATAAGAATAGCAGCACTAGTAGACTTGGGTGAAAATTGATGCATCTCTAGTAGCATCTAGATGCAGAAGCAGTAGGCTGGGAAGGACTGTACAAAATTCTAGCTTTCTGCAAATATCTTAACATTAGAAAAAGAATATTAAACAAATCATGGAAAAATATGCACTTATATATGAGATCTTTTGAATTGCTGTAATCCACAGCTTTGAGAAACAGAGCACTGTATTGCCTATTGAAAGATAAACAAATTCACGGAGAATTGTAACAAGGTTGAAAATGCAGGAACATTGACTGGAAAAGCGAAGGAAAATCACATTAAGCAGCTCTGAACCATAGCGTGGGTTTAAAGCTAGTGCCGTATCCCGTTCCCTGTGCAGGAATCACACAGGGTGCTGCAGGATGAGCAAGAAAATGAACTGCGCGGCAGCACACGCCGAAGTGCGGGGCAGAGGGGCCGGAGGCTGGAGCTGAGCCCCACCGTGAGCCCCGCCGTGGTGGCTGAGGGCCCTCCGCAAGGGCTGCTGGCAGCAGCGGGAGCAGGGGAGGCCCTTGCACTGAGGAGAGGGAGTTGTTTTCAGGAGATGAGCGGTGGGTGACTCAGAGGCTGAGTGACACAGGCACAGATGTGACATGGAAGCAGTTCCCAACAGCCTCGCTGGCTGCCTCTGGAGCTGGGATTAGCATGAGGGGCAGTGCTCAGTAATGTCACACGAGCAGACAGCGAAGGGCCTGGCAAAGCCAGTGGGACGTGAGCGAGCACGCTAGGCCGCAGGGACTTCCTCAGCGGGAAGCAGGGAAACAAAGCAAAGAAAGGGCAAGGCAGTGTCTGTACCTGCAAATCAAGAGCAGGTTTGCTGTCAAGTAAGAGGAGAAAACAACTGAGTGGGAGCTGTTGCTGGTGCCCGCCGGTGCCCCGGCAGCCCCGCTGCGCTGTGACTCACAGGGCCTGCTGGGCAGCATTGCCAGACGGTGACACTGAGGCCACTACAAGCCGGGCAGGGCAGCAGAGTGGCAGGCAGGCTGCTCCCAGGAAGGGGCTCCCAATTTTTTTATAGGTAACTTGTGCATGAATTGGAATGTGGCAGCGTGGCTGTGTCTGCTGGCCATGACCCATCAAGTGATGTCACTACCCCATTGGTGCTGCCCAAGGAGCCTCCAGAAGGAGGCCTCGAAGAGCAGAGCTGCTGATGGCAGCCGGCTCCCGCGGCGGCTGGTGGGAGCAGGACCCAACACGCGGCTCCTTGCGAGTGCAGGGCTGCAGCATTGACCCCAGCACAGCTGGAGCTGGGGCTGCCGCAGAGGGAAAGCGTCCTCAGATGGCTCCCCATAGGAAACTGATGCCTTCTGCACCTTGGAGAGGAGGTATGGTCTGCATCACACCTGCTTCCAAATGTGCTATAGCAGCAAGTCGCGTATATTGAACAGATAATCCTTGCTGGGTTTTGGCAACGTCTGATCTTATAGTAATCCGAAATGACTACGCCGTGTTCGCAATATAAAGACCTGAGAGCGCTCATGTTTCAAACTCAGAGGAAAAGGTCTGAGTATTTTTTAACTTTTAGGTTTTGTATATATCATAATGCTCAATGCTCTAAGAACATATAATAGCATATTAAATGTGTAAGCAGGTTAATAATCATGATTAATTTTGCAAACTCAAGCTGCCGAAGTATGACAAAATAGTTAATAGCTTAAAAAGGAAGGCACTTTGGTATATATGTGGCAAGATCAATGTCTAGAATGTTGAGGGATGTATGCTTTTTGTGAAGTGCTTGGTAAGAAAGGATTATATCCATAAAGGAAGAAATGCTCCCTGGGTACCCCACTATTCCTTGTCTCATGCCTAAAGACCGACCATCCGTCTCACCTCCCTTCTTTTGATAGTAACTTGTTTTTTCTTTTGGAAAATCCTCCTGCATCACTTATGCTGCATTTTTTTCTATTTGTGTTCCATGAATTCCAGGGCTTTAGAAGGTTTTTTTTTCTTGCCTTCTCCTTTGAATGGAGTAATCTCCTGAGCTGCTGCTCAGGGTAGTTGAGGTAGCCCCACCTTGCTTTCTCTGTGCAGCGCTACAGCCTCAGGCTTCTCTCTTGTACTCTCTTCTAGAAGCAAGTCCCTTAGCTGTTCTTTTTTCTTCTTTGCTGCATTTGCCTTTCTTCTGGTTAATGTTCTTTGTCAGACTTTTTCCCAGATGCCCAGTACTCTACATCAGGATTGTTTTCACAAATGCCGGTCACGTGCCTTGTGGCTCTTGTGCCTTCTCTTTACCCTTTGCTCCTTCCTTTCATCTAGCGCTTTTGAGCTCTCACTTATGATGCACAGACTTTCTCTTCCCTAGTGATTGAACTAAAAATGTGAAGAGTGTGTTTTAGGGGCTGGCAGATTTGTTTTTTCCTCTTTTAAAATGACTCAGCAGACTAGGAAACTTTGGACCAGTGTTTTGTTAAAGCATGTGTGGAAGTAAAACAGGAAAAGTGTTTCCATCCATTACCTTGTTGAGATACTAGAACTGGAAAGAAACCTTTTAGAATCTGTACGTGGAGAGGGAATAAAATCAAAGATTTACAGGTTGTCATCTTGGAGCAATTTTTACATTTGAAACTAACCAGCTCACTTTGGCCTTCCCTGTGCAGGTCCTGGGATCTCATGAAGCCATTTCTTCTTTCCATCTGGTGCAGGCTAGTAGTTTAATGGCTGTGTAGGAAACAGGATGCATTGTAAGGAACTTGTACCTGGGAGAGCTGTGCCTGTGCACGGAGCTGGAACACCATGCGTGATGAAGGATGCTTGATTCTGTGACCACAGAGACATTTCTCATGTCCTAACTATAATATCTTTGTCTATAAAGAGAAGTCCATGGAGTAAACCAAGTTACAGCTGGTAGATAAAAAATTCAGGGGTGTTTTGTCTATTGAAGCCTGCTTGGTAATGGACTTAGAGCAGCTCCTTGAGGTTTCTATGTAGGATACTGTGGGAGGTACTGTTTGACATCTGCCGTGAGAATATTATGTCTTTCCTCTAGGTTTTCTGAATGACATTGTGCTTATGGAGGAGGGACTGTGAGATCTGCTCTCAAGAATTGCCACTGATAAGCTTGAAGACTTAGTGAGGGGGAAAGAAGTGTGTAATCGAGGCTGCCACATCCCCATAGGAAATTATTAGTCTCTTGTAGCTCGTTGTGATTGTCCATTGCTTTTCTGCAGCCGTCCAAGATGCAAATCTTTCATTCTTCCTGTACCTTCTGACACGGTGAAGCTGGAACATCACAGTAATTTAAACTAGATTTGGATACTGCAGAAGAAGAAAAGGCTGTTGTTATCACCCCCACCTCTCTCCAGCCTCTTATTCATCCCTTCTTTACATTGCTGCTTGTGTTTGTGAAGTACTAGTCTTTTTTTTCTTTTTTTCTTTTTTTTTTTTAAACTGCTTAAATGACAGCTTCATTTCAGGTTGCTACAGTCAGTTGTAGTTTGACACAGCTGTATGGCGTACGACACCCAAAATTTCTCTGCCTGCTTCAGACAGCTTGTTAGAGATGATTGCCACTAGGATTGCTGCGCCTGTTCCCAATCAAAGTCAGAGGACCAGAATGATTCTTTCTGTTGGAAAAATTGCCTTGCATGGCTGTTATCAGCTTCTCAGGGAGTCAAGTAATAACGGTAACGCTAAGACCAATATAAAATAGAATTAATAATGAAAATGTCTGAAGCTCTGAGATGGAATTTAACTATCTTTAGTGTTTAGTCATTCTAAGTAAAATAAGCCACAGTATTATTAGAAAATGACTGTAGCTCTGTTGCTGTTGAATAAACATCGGCATAGATGCAATACATAATGTTATCTGTGAGTTAGCTGTGAATTTATTGACCCTGTGATATGTCGTGGCTTCCAATATTTATCAGTTTAGTTAATGCCGCCTTTATTTGAGTCACTGGTGTATGATAAAGATGTACTGAAACACAATGGCTGTAAAATAAGCACGAATGCATTCATTTATAATAGAGATGAATATAGCAAGAGGAGTAAGTGGGGTAAAACACCTCATCTTGTTTTTTTTAAGGAGCAAAAATTGACAGAGGCAGCTTGGAAGTGGAGAGCCACTGAAATGTATTCTGGTATTGGAGTATCATAATAATGCTTTAATTTACTGTAGCTGAAAAATGTTCAAAATGTTTCGGGTGCAAAATGTTCCTGTAAAAAAAGTACATATTGTCTCACTTCTTTATTAAAAGAAAAGAAAAAAACAAGAAACCCTGACGATCAGACTTTAATGGCAGTGGGGATGAGGCCAGTTGGAAGAGGAGTATAAGAGAGGGGAGAGGGGGAGAGAGAAAGATTTAGAATTTTCTCCATGCAAGTGTTCCTCTGTTAGAGACAATTTGGATAGCCCATATATATATATGTATATATATATATTTCTCTTACTGAAAATTTGGACACTGTATAAAGAAACTGTTTTTCTATTAACTTTTCCCTTGCCCCCTAAAATAGTTCACAGACTGTGGGGACTCAACTCTGCTAGATAGACATATATAAAGTATTCTTTCCCTTTATTGTTCTTAAAAGGGTAAAAGTCCAAGCCACAGAAGACTCATCCCATAAGAAGCTATGCTAGGGAGACGTCACCAAGTAATCTTGATCAGCAGCAGCAGAATGAAATGACACACTTGGGCTTAAATGAAGGGCACAATTGTCTATCGTTCTGTAATCCCACAGCTGTGAAATGTGGTGACTTTCAGATTGCCATTTTCCTGTACTTGGTTGTCATTGGACTTTAGGTCTTATTTTGGGGATCACAGATGTGGTACAAATAAAATAGAGCTTCTGTATCATGTTTCTTTGAAGTCCCAACTGGATGTTGGGATGAGCTGTTTTTTTTTTTAAGACCTCCTATCCTTCTCACTTGTTGAGCTGGAGAGGGAGCAGAGTCTGATCTCTCATCTTGCTACCTCAATTCTTTTCGCTTTGAAGCTGCAAGGTGCTGTTATTCTGCAAGTGCTAAATTTCTTGTCACTAAGCATTACAGTGAACAGTTAGTCAAAATACTGCATGATGCATTTTAAATATGTATATTTGCTATTGCATATACACAAACTTGCTGAAAATAGATATTGAGTAATCCAGTAAAATTAGTTGTCACATATCATGTAAAAATGATTTAGATGCAACTTGATTGGAGAAGTCACTATGAAGATCAAGCTTTTTTTTCTTCAAGCAAGTTCAGAGAAGTGATGCTGTGAACAAACATAACCGAGCGCTCAGGACTTCAGGGGGAAATGGCCACATGCTTGTTCTAAGCAATGCTTCTGTGAGTGTGCTGTTCTGCCTGGAGACTTCTTTCTGTTAACCAGAAATGTCAGTGAAAATGATGTAAACTGACAAGATGCAGCAGAATATGCCGTAATTTACTGAGGTGATGTTTAGGATAATACAGCTTCATGTTTCATTGTGAGCCAAAATGCAGTGGAATAGTCCTGGCTGGGTTAATGGTGACTGGGGAGGTGTTTGAACTCAGCCTCATGAAATGCCCGGTGCCCTCAGTTCCTGTTTGGCTTTCTAACACCACCCAAGAAGACCACGCTGATGGCCCTCCTTACTGGGAGAGCTCTCCTGCGTGTCCCTGGCTGTGCCTTACCTATACTTTGATACTGTTATCGCCCTCCGATAAACGGGTCTTGGCTGGAGAGCAGGGGAGTCTCAGGAAATCTCCTGAAGGGAAAGCCCAGTGTTCTCCCAGGTCCTCCGGCTGCATTCTTTGCCAGATGACTTTTCAGAAAGTCATCTTGTTTCAGTGACTCGTTATTTTTACCTAACAAACAAATTGCTCTTTCTCTTAGGATTTTGTGTGCCTTCTGTTGTTAGGTTTACAGTGTGCTTTATGCTTTGAGATATTTGAACAGTGTCCTTTTCTAAAGTCCACAATGCCACGAACTGTTAACGAGCGGTACCTAGTTCTGTTTGATGGAGCCTGAGCTTCAGGTGGCAGCACACAGTGGACAAGGTGACTGGCGTGAGGTTTAGCCTGGCAGTATTTGGGTTCTTTGCATAGCAGGTAGTTTTTGTTTTTGTTTTTGTTTTTGTTTTTTGAAGAATTGTCAGCCAATGTGTGATTAAGAGGCCTCTTTCATTTGTTCTAATGTGCTTGTTTTCTGTAAGCAGGGAGTGGATGGAAAAATAATCAGATCAGCTCTCTCTCTGCTACCGAAGATGCTAACCTTGTCTGCTGTGCAGAGTAGGTGTGTGGTAAAGGTTAGTCTGTCTGGACAGGAGAACCTGAAAGATTAAACTCTGCCAGGTGCCGGTGCTCAGGGAGAAGTTTACTTAAACTTTGTAAATGCAGTGTTAAATTGCATGTTTTTTTTTTTTAAGATGTGTTGCAATATATGTAAGTCCAAAGCATTTTTGCAAGCTCTGTCAAAAATGATATGTATGTTTAGTTTGTGCTGCAACGTTGCTAGGTTATTAAAGCCCTCAATAAACAGATCTTGTTGCTAAAGCACTTCAAAGGCAGCTTGCAGAAAGCCTTTTTGCTCTCTATCTGTGAAGTAATAGTTCATAGGAGTGCCAGAAACAGAGAAGAGCGTGGAAGGAACAGCATTGTGGGGAGTAAAGAAAGAGAAGACTTCCGAATTAGTCGAAATAGTTTGGTAAGAATGCTAGGGCAATGCAATATGAGAGAGAGGAAAAAAAAAAGCAAGGACAATTTAGAAGCTGATACAATCTTCACATGATTAGAAATGAGGAAATAAAATCTGAAGGAGAGAGATATTGCATACGATTACGTATTTGTTTATTAATGAAATGACTTTCTTTAGAGCAACCCATTTTTGCCCCCTTGTGGCAGAAAATGTATGACATGATTTGATTTTCTATTTCTCTAAAACCTTGGGCAGAGACTGAAATCAATGAAGACATAAGCTATTTACACCTATACTGACCCGTAGACAGTGTGGCATTTGAACATCATTTAAAATCCGAGTGGGCTGTTTTTATTTCGTATCGATTGTGCTGACAGCCAGCCGAGATGCGTGCGCCGCTCCCAGCACGCGCTTCAGAGCGGCTCCGTGTGTCAGCCCAGCGCCAGGGCTCGCTGCGCCTGCCTGTGCCCATTGCCAGCCCCCGCCGTGCGGCGAGGTGCTGGGGCTCGGTTCAGCGGGTGGCTGTTGCCCTGTCGGGCTGCCCCGGCCCAGCTGCGAGCAGCCTGTAGCCTCCTGTGCTGGCTGCGAGCTCTGCAGAGAGGAAGCCCGCGGCCGCCTCGCTGAAGAGGACTGCGGAGACGCGAGCGTTTCCCAGCGCTGGCAGCCACCCCCTGCCCTGGGCGGCTGCAGAGCCAGGCGGCCAGCGCTACTGCCCGCCCTGGGGCTCGACCGCCCGTTTGCCCGTGGAGAAAGTGCTTGTGTGGCCTCCTGCGGCCCACGGCAGGGCCGGCCTGGTGTGTTAGCAGGAAGAGCAAGAAAAACTGCAGCCCTGGCCTAATCTGCGGATAAAAGGTGGATGAAAGTTGAGGGGAGAAAGGGGGTGTGCCAGACTGCAGCTACAGTGCAGCTAATAGCATTTTGCACTTTTTATACTGCCTTAAGTACAAAAATGAGGATGCTGTTGATAAGAATGTTTTTAAGAAAGTGGCTGTCCAAAGCTCTAGGAATACATACAAAATGGAGCTTCAGCTGTAGCCTACCTAGACCAAAAATCATTGCAAGATGCGCCTGTTTTGCTGGGATTACTTAGATCTGCCAAGAACACAAGAATTCTCTCCTACAACCAATGTGGTAGGCTAGGGTGGGGATATGGAACAGCAATTCCAAAATGTGAGAAGCGGAAAGGAAATGTCCTTTTGAGCTCGGATGCTCTGGGCCTGTGGGGCTGCAGCCGTGGACAGTTGGTCGCCGCTGGTGGAGCTGGCTTGCAGGCAGCTTGAGAAAGATTGCAGACTCTCCGGAGGGAAAAACAGGCTTGCAAGCATGACAGCGAGCAGTATGCCAGCTGGAGTAACAGAGTCCCCTGCCCACAGACAAATACAAAAACTCAAAAAACAAACAAAGAAAAAAAACCCACAGAAGTACCACTCTACCAGTCTGCATCTGAAATGCCTTTAATTGTTCAAGTATGTGTGACTCACACATACTTAATATTTTCTTGCAGTGATTAATATTTTCTTGCAGTGTCTCACACAGAAACCTGCATAAACTGGTGTTCATGAATCACAGAATGCTTCAGGTTTGGAAGGGACCTCTAGAGATCATCTAGTCCAACTCCCAAAACAATAAATAATAAATGATAAAAAATAACAAATGTTCAGAAGCAGAATGTGAATGGTAGTGTGTGTGTTGCACTGAAGTTGACTTTGGTGTCCCAACACCAGTATTGGGCATTGCTGAGGCTGACAGGTCTCTAAAACCGGATAGATGGTATCTGGTCTGCTGGAAGGAGGGTTATCAGAGGGCACGCAAGTGCTGTCCCTAGGTGCTTCGGGTTAAAAGAGCCAGTGAATCAGCATGGCCGCTGTTTTCCTACGAGTGCCACATTGCCTCGCTGTGCCTGTCAGATTTGTGTTTCACTTGTCAAGCTGTTGTTCAGGGAGTTATTTATATTGCGCTTTGCTGTGTGCAAACATCAGCAAGCCCAGCAGCCATGAGACCCTGCAGCTCCCCTTCTCTCATTGTAACCCGCGAGGCCACCAGCAGCAGTTCTGCAGCAGCAGTTCTGCAGCCTGAAGCCTGGGCTCAGGGCACACAGCGAGTGGAAGATGACTTCCCAGTATCTCCAGGGTTCTGTGTGATGGGCACCATCAAAATAAGGTCATATTAAAATGCAGAAGCCTTTTAGCAATTGAAATCTGACACTGGCCACAAGTGAGGATGGATAGCATAATTTTAAGAAAATCTTTGCACAACAATTTTGTTCAATTGTACAGCAACAGACACGCTCTGAAATGATGAGTGACTTTAGCTTACGATTGAGTTTCTATAGCTGAATAGTCTACAGAAACAAGAAAAATATTGCTATTGGCTTAGGGGTGATAAGATTCTCCAAAATTATTGCAATCCATTTTTTCAGCCAATCTTTCAGTCTAAATGGGTTTCATTTATTTGCAATAGATGTGATTTTGCAGTTGACTGCCCTGTTACAAATATGGTAGGATAAGGTAGAAATATTTTTGTTTTTCCTCCAGCTTCCTTCTCCCTGCTTTTTTCTCTGCAAGAAAAAAATGCTGAAGGATAATTTTTTGCAAGGATTTTTATTTTTCAAAGACGGCAGTCCTTAAATTTGAAAATGAAAACTCTTACATGATCAGGGTTCAGATTTTATTTATGGAGCTGACTAGACCATAAAATAGCTATACCTTTAGATAACCACTTTGAAGAATACTGTTTTTTTTTTTTTTTTTCAGTATTCCAGTCTGAATCCTTAGTAGAGCAAAACAGCTTAAAATATATTTTATTTTGAGCTACTTGTACAGCATGGGAACCTTTTTAGAAATGGATACAAATTTAGGATTCATCCGTGTTCTAGATTGCCTTCTTTCCTTTCCAGTTTCTCACTGTTTTAAAGCAATGAACTGTGACATAGCCTGCTTTGCAATCATAGATGGAGGATAGAAATCTGGCCCTTCAATTTTAAGTCCTGAAAGGAAAGGCAAAGCACATGATTGCCTTTCATCATCCCTTCTGTAGCTTCTTTCTTTCCTCAGATTAGCCTGTGACCTTTCTGTTTGGAAAGGAGTGAAGCAATTCAGTAGCATCTCTCTGCTGTTTATTAGTTGACCTTAGGTGCCATGCTCTTTCTCTCTTTTTTGTTAATAAGCTCAGGATAAATTTGTGTGTAAATTCTAACTGCTGTGTTTTTGTTGGATGATTAATTCATCAAGAAACACAGAAACATCTCCTGGTTGCTCTTGTAGGCTTCTGATGCCTTTCTCCAGAGTCAGGCATGTGAGGTGATGCTTGAGTTCTAATCACGCTCAATATCAAGTTGAACATAATTATGTGTATGAACATCAGGAGATGGTCGCTGTGGAGGCGCTCTGAGCGGGCACCACGATGGGCCAGCAGCCCCTTTCTGCCCGCTGCAGTTAGGCGCCCCAGAAACGTCCTGTGGCCCTGCAGAGTCAGGCATGTGAGGTGATGCTTGAGTTCTAATCGCGCTTAATATCAAGTTGAACATTTTTACGTGTATGAACATCAGGAGACGGTCCCTGTGGAGGCGCTCCGAGCGAGCACCACGATGGGCCAGCAGCCCCTTTCTGCCCGCTGCAGTTAGGCGCCCCAGAAACGTCCTGTGGCCCTGGTGTGGTGGGGGCTCTAGCCATGCTGCCCCTCCCGCCTCTTGGCAGCCTGTTCTGCTGGGTCTCCTGTTTTACAAGCTACCTTGCGTTTGATATCAAGGTGCATTTATTCATGTTTCCATCTTATTTTCCCTTTTTTTTTTTTTTTTGTTTTTTGTTTTTAGCATCATCTTTTGGGTTTGATTGAGGTTGCAGTGGCTTGGTAGCAAAACACAAGGGCTATCTTTTCTTGTTTGTAATCAATTCTCCTGTTGTCATGAGAGAAGACATGGAGCCTCCAGAAGTTTAAAATCTTTATCTTCCAGCTGTGTCTGTGGCTCTGATCATAGTTTGTCAGAGGAGGCGCTTGGAGGGCAGATG
>NW_010587908.1:144350-168765 GCF_000705375.1 Tinamus guttatus
CTGCTCAGGCACACGCGGGCAGTTCAGGTGCTGCTGCAGCTCCTCGGCATAGTGATTGTGTCTACGTGTCGGGAATAGCGGGCCTGTTTTCACAGGAAAAGATGTGAATATACTGGTAAGGAAAAAAAAGAAAAGTGTGTTCCGCAAGAGTTTATCTTTGTTTGGCTCTTGTGGACACCTTTATACAGGGCTTACCACAGGTTTTTCCCCAAAGTACATAGCAATGACTGAATAGAGCTGTGAGCCATGTTCCTGTGGCATGAGCTGCGTCGGGTAAGAGCCTGGGCCTTCCGCAGTCCCCTCTTTGGAAGGAGCGGGCAGGGAGGGAAGTCCTGCACAGAACATTGTGCTCGGTTTTGCTGGTGCCCGCTTGGCAGTGCTCCCCCAAGAGGAGGCCCTCGCCAGTGCCTCTGCGCCCACGCGCTGCGCGAAGTCCTCGGCTGCTTGGGCGCTTTCCAGGCTCCCGCTCTGTCACCGCGAGGGGCTGCCGGGGCCGCAGGAGGCTCTGCCATTTGCCCGGCACTGGGACACAGTCCTGGCCTAAGCGCACCTCTCTCTGGTGCCTCTCCCTGCCCTGAAGCCTCCGTTGGACCCTGAGGGAGACTGATGTTTCCTTCCACCTTTTCCCTTTGGGGAAAGCGCATGGTGGTTCCTGCCTTCTGGCAGCTGTCTTGGCAGGAGCAGGTAGCAGTGTGTAAAGTTGACAGCATTGCATGGGCTCAAATCTAAACTGAGGCAGTCTCTCTTGCTCTCTAAAACGTCTTGTTTTACACTCATTGATTTGGGGAGCCTGAATAAAATCAATTCTTCTGCATGTGACTTAAACATGAGGTATGTTGCTCAAAAAAAAGTAAAACAGTGAAAAAGCTTAGTCATATTTTGTCATATTAATATTTGTAACTACCTTCTTCAGCTTAAGGAACGGAACAAGGGCCCCCTCTAGTGCCTCATGGCTGGAGGATGAAGGCAGGCTTTGAACTCGCGTATGGCATGAAAAGTATAGAGGCTTTGTGTTACAGAACAGGCAGGCTTTGATGGAAATAGGCTATTAGTTATTTTTTTAAAAGGTATTGATAAAAATCTGAGAGCATTGCCTTTGCTGATATGGCTTTCTTTGCCTGTCACTGGGTGTCAGACAGTGAATCGCTATTTATGTTGAGCTCACTACACTAGAAAGGAGCTGTCACGTTGCTTGTCAATGTGTCATGTCATGCTTTTGGTTATTGCTAAGAAGAACTTGCTTGCTGTTAGGAATATTGTTAATAAAATACTGAATATTTGAATGGTGTAATGTGACAACGTGTCAAATGTGCTATAAGCAACATTCGTGTTTCCTGTGGGGAAGCCACTGCCTAGTTCAGCAACGTGCAGCAGGGCCCTCGGCTCGCCGGCCCCTCGCGTGCTGCTCAAAGAATGTTGTCTCCCTGAAATAACTCATAAGAAATTGGAAACTAACCAAATGCAATTGCTATCAGGGCTTAAAAGCAAAGGTAGAAGAATGCATCTTTTGCTGTAGAAGAATAGTTTAAAAAGACATGAGCCAGAAGCAGTATAAAACTGCTGCTGGTGGCCAAACTAAATAAAGCAGCTTTGATTTGGCTCGTATTCTGGCTTGGGGCTCATTAGCTCAAATCTAGGTCTTAGCAGGGCTCTCCCTTCTTGTAGTGCCAGAAGTGCTCTCAGCTGATGTTGGAAACCTGATCTTTGGAGAGGAAGGGGTTAGGTTGGTTGGTTGGTTTGTTTTTTGCATCCATTAGTATTGCTTCCTGCAGTCCCTAGTTATCTTGGCCACTTTCCCCCCGCTGAGCTGCTCTTGCTTAGCATGTGGTAGAGCCGAAGCTCTTTCAGGTTGCGGAAAGATGGCTTCAAGCCGCAGGAGCCGCGAGCAGTGAGGCTGTGTGCTGTGCTCGCTGGAAATAGTCTTCAGATGACAGCATTGGCTCGCCATATGCCCCTCCAGTAGAGATTTTCCTCATTATTAATAACGCGAGTTTGGAAGCAGGCATTAGTAGTCGGCAGGGGAACTGTCTGTTTTTAACAGTGAGATGGTGCCTGATGAATTTTTAAAATACCTTGAAACTTTCATGTGAAAATTATTTCTCTTGTTTTCTTGGCTTCTAACCATCTTCTCTTTTGGGGTGTTTTTATATTACTGTTAGTTGGACCTGTACAGTTAGTTTTTTAATTTCCAAGGCAAATATACATGTTAAGGGAAATGTGTCATCATAGGATGTCTGTAATGAAGCTTTACATTGTGATAGGCTTATGATATAATTGTTCTATGTGAATAACCCTTTTATTAAAACCCTTAACAGTGTAATTTTAAAAATGTCTTCCAGGAGGAAACAGTCATAGAAAAGAATTAGTTCTCTAAATATAAACTTTACTAATTTTTATCCTTGTCCAAACACCACCATCGGCATTTCAGCTATTTGAAAAATGTTAAACCTTCAGGTGGGCATGTACCTGTGCTAATGAGCAGTTTCTGTGCTGTAGAGCTGGTCACACTGATACCACGTGTTGAGCGTGGGCATATGGCCGAGGCATGTGCAAACCTGTGAACTTCAGAGGGTTCCTTGCTGTTGCGTTACTAGATGCCACTTAATGTCAGCTGTGGGGAATATTACGCTGCGAACCCAGCAAGCAAATAGCGTTGTGGAATCAGCTCATCCTGTAGTTCTGACTTGCAGAAGGAGCCAGAGCATGCGAGCTGGGAAGGCTCTGCGCGTCTGCCGCGGGCTTGCTGCTCAGCACCGCGCTGGGCCACGGTGGCAGGAGCCGCGGTGCGGCGGGGACACCGGCTGCCTGCTGGCGCTGGGGTAGCGTCCAGTGTCTTTGCGCCTGGGACTGCGGGTCTGTGTGGCAGGCGCTCTTCACTGATGGCTGCGAGCGCGTGGACACTTGTTCGTTACTGTGGTGGATCTGAGCTTTTCTCTTTTGGGTCTTGTTAGTCAGCTGATGAGTGCTGTTCCCTCCTACCTTGGGTAAGACTTTGAACCTAACATTTAAAAATCAGGCTGTTCCCCTTTCAGTAGCCAAACACCTCAAGGGTTTTTAAAAGGAAACATTCTTTAAAAAAAAAAAAAAAAAAGTTGCCTCAGAATTGATTCTTCCAGGGATGGCATTATGTCATTGCATTATGAGCAGCTCCGGTGTTCTCCTACAAATAAAGTAAAAATGAGTAATGCTGTGGCAAGCTGCCTCTCTGATTTGAATTTGTTCTATAGTAATCCAAAAAACAAAGCCATATTTATGTGTTAGCAATGTCTTAAAAAAAAAAAAGTGGTGACCCTCTTTAAACATTTGATCAGTTAGGTGGTGTCAGATAGCTCATTACATGTGCTAGTCCTAGGAAAAGCTTCTGGTGGTGTGGAAGTGCTGCAGGGGAATCATCATGGAGAGAGAAACAGTGGGTTTTTAGACAACCAGCTTGGCGCAGGGGAGAGCAGCAGAACTCCCCTGTGTCCTCCTGCACATCACCAAACGTGAGCGTGGCCAAGGGCCTTGCTAGCGGTGAGGAGCAGCGGGTGGCATTGCCCATGGCACTGTCCACAGGAGGAAGGACCTGGCCGAGCGAGCGACTCGGTGCACGGGCAGCCCTTGCTCTGCGCCCGTGCTCAGCCTCGCTCTGAGCAGCCTCCTGGGGGAACTTGCTGGGGCCCGTCCGGGCCGGCAGGAGCCCCGGCTGCTGCTTGATGAGAGATACCAGGAGCCAGCCTGAGCAATGGCCTCGAGAGCGGTACGGGATGAGCCTGGAGGAGGCAAGGCTTAATCCGCCTTAAAAGAAAGGGGCTCAGCCAGTTTTGTAAGAAAATGGCCTGAATTGTTTGGCCATTGTTTTGCCTGTGTTGATTAACCAGCCTTAGAGCCTGCTGTGCTAAGGGTCAGACTCTGTGCAATTGATAGGGAAAGGGTGAATTCTGCCCTTCTGTGGCAGTGAGATCCCTGCAGCTGGAGCACTGGCTGTCTCCAGCCAAGGCAGAGGCTGGAATTTCCTTGGCTGCTGCTGTCATCCTGGAGAGAGGGACCACGGTTTTCCTAGGCCCCTGGCAGCACAGGCCAAAGAGCAGCAGTGCTGAATCAGGGCATAGCTAAAGAGTTTTGGCAAGGGCTCTGCTCTTCGTTGGCATTGCTGCTGTGAAATCTTTGGAATCTGATGGTGATTACTCTCTGACATCTAGGGAATGGACATGTCCTCTTTAACCCTGTGCCTTTATAGATTTCCTTTGCCTGGGTCACCTGTTCTGCACATGCACAGGAGCTAGCTCAGTTATTGCCACTGATATTTTCATGAGTTTTCATCACGCTAATTCAGTACGATCAGGTAAAACTCTGCGGTTTGGCATGGTGTTTGTGCTGGAAAGTCATCTTGAGTAAGACGCATGCAGCTAAGTAAGGCTCAGCAAGACAAACCCTCTGATTACCAAAATGGGGTGTGTGCATCCAAGATTCTGTTTTGGCCTGTTGGCACAAATTTCTGTGATGATACACTATGTTACATGTGTCCTGTACCATCCTCTCACAAACTGTGGTGTATGCACTGGGGAAATAATGGCAGATCTCTCCACTCCTTTCATGTGGACAGGGTCACGGCATTCATTTAGACAGAGATGCTTCTGCTACCAAATGGACAGAAGTGTGGGAAATCCTGCGTATTTTAGGTATTACCAAATAATAATTCCCAAGTTACATGAGAGTTGAATGGAGAGTATGACAAGTAACAGAATTTTTTACACTGGTATCTTTTGTTAAAGAAATGCAACTGGATTTTGGCATGTTCATGTTTTTAAATATTCCATCTACATGCAGATCATGACACTGATTTGTGATTTCACATTTATTAAAAATATGTTACTAAGTTCACTATTAACAGGAAAACTGCAATACAACCAGGCAGTGAACTCCAAATCCAGAGTGGGTCTCTGTGCTCTCTGCGCCGGTTTCCATTACACTGAGCTAGGCTTCAGGAGGGTGGCACTCCATGTTTGGAAGCTGTTAGTGTGTGTTTGGATGCACGCAAGAAAGGTACAGAACACAAAGTCGTCGTGCATACTGGACTATTTTGCAAAGAGGCATCGGTTTAACCCAGAATAATTAGTAGCAGAAATGAAAGAGGCTTGGTGGGTTGATATCCAAGTGAGCAGGTCGAACTGGGCAGTGCGGTGTTTCAGAGTAGACACTTTAAGAGGAAAAAGAGATGGGCTGTGGGGAAGATAAAAAGGGGAGAAAAATCGTCTTTCCAGCTGCATTCTGCCCTCCTCACAGTCGTGTGCAAATTATTTACCTAGTGCCCGAGCCTCAGCTGTGATGTTGGCTTCATGCTCTGTGCAGGGACCTGTCACAGCAAAGGGATGGGAAGGCAGAACAGTGTTTGTTCCTGTTGTTGGGGGCTCCTGACTGTCACAGCTTCTCTTGTTACTCTCTAATTTACTTTCATCTGCCTAGGTAATGCGAATTATGTCTTTTGGTAGACATAATTAACCCTCAAGATAAGATACGCGTATTCCATCCTTTCCCCCTTTTCCTTCTCCACTAACAAGCAACTTTGGTTTAGGCCGATGCAAACTTCTTTACCATCCAGCGTAAGTTTAAAAACTGCTCCCTTGTGGCAGAAGGCAGCAGTATTACTCCTGGTCGCCTCTGCAATCAGCAAAAGAAGTATTAGTTATAGCAGGTATAGCTGGGATACGGAGTTAAGCTTTTTTATATATGTGATTTTATACATGTCATATAGAAATACATAAATAAGCAATATCTTGCACTGTATTTTCACATATTACGGTCGTATACCTAATATAAATTTATTTCATATGTATATGCATGTATGTGAAAATGCAGTTCAAAGCGTAGCTAATTTATCCACCCTAAGCAAATTCCAAATATTGGGATTGCATTTCAGGCTGTAGCGCGCTCCTGAATCTCTCGGGCCCCCATGTCCCCCTGGGGCACATGCGCCCAGGGGAAGGCTGAGATGTTCTGCTGTGCTCTGAGCCAGGTGCTCCTGCCCTGCTCCGGGTAACGCGACAGTTTTGGGAGAGCCCTCTGCCCAGAAAGGCTCGTGGCTTCAGGCATCTTGATGCAATCAACCAAACCGTAAAAACAAAACCCTTCCCAGCGCTGTGTAGTGTTTACCCAACTGAGTTGTAGTGCTGTTTTCACAAATCAGTACAGATGAGTGCGAGTTGGTTGCAAATATAAAGCTTAATTTATTGCTTTTCCTAGACAGTCCACAAGATGGTAGCGCTCCAGAATCCTGTCTGTTCTCTGTATGAAATTTCTAAGCCTCAATCCAACGCAGGTACCTCAACAAACACAAGGTTGTGAGGTTGGCTAGGTTGAAGAATGCACTTCAAAAAGCTGATATGCAGAAATTAGCCAGGGTACTCCTATTTCTGCTTGGCAGGCAGTTAAATACCTGACATCTCCTTAAAAGGCTTGGTGCCTATTTGAGACAGGTCTTTAGTCTTTGCTTTTGAAAGAAATGTATACAAAAGAGCTTTAACTCTTGGCACGTGATGGCACGCTGAATGTCACTGTTAAGTTGTACTTGTTCTGCATTGCATACAGTGTGCAATATTGTGATGGCACGCTGTATGTCACTGTTAAGTTGTACTTTTTCTGATATTGCACACTGTATGCAATGCAGAACTTTATTAGTTGTATACTTATATCAACAAGGTCATTTTTACTTGAATTTTTTTGGAGGGGGGAGGCAAATGTCCATCAAAAATACTGTTAACTTTTGAGATGTTTCTACAACTTCTTGAAATCTCTCTGGACGTGAAGAACTTCAGAGGAAGTTATATCAGTAATTTCTGCTGATTACTGTTTCCACTTGTCAGATATCTATTGCTCCACATTTATACTTTACTTTCCTAGGAGCCACTGTTCCTGGATGTGTATAATGTAATTAAATCCTGTTCTTTCTCCCTTTCTTCCACTCCGGTGCTGCCTTTGTCTAGTTTTGGCTGTTCCGTACGACTCCTGGCTCCCGTAGGGTCACTGAGCATTTCATCGTTAGGATTGTGATGGTTCCCCCTCCGTGGCTTTTGGTTGCTGCACGTATTTGTGCTGAACTTGCTCCAGTGCCACCTCGTTTACCCCCGTTCAGCGCATCCCTCCTGCCAGGTCCGTGCATGGTGAATATGCCAAGGGTACTTGAGCCAAATTCTCTTCCCGGTGGAGTCCCTTCTCAGCTCGCACGGGGTCTCGGTGATGTCGAGTGCTGTCTGATTCGGGGCTCAGGAAGGACTGCCCCCTCCCTGCCTCGCTGCTGCCTGCGCTGCCGAGGAGCTGCCTTCTGCAGCCCCCTTGGTGCAGGCCAGGCAGCAGCTCTCGGCTCCCCGGCTCACAGCTTCACTGCCGGGCTGCCACATTAAGATGTCTCACGGCAGCGCATCCCGCTGCGCGCTGCTCGGACAGGGGTCAGTGAGCGTCCCCCGGCACGCCGCGTGGGAGCTGCCTCCTCCTGACAGGACACTGTAGCTCACTCCGAGCAGATGCGCAAAGAGTTGTCCCCTGCAACAACAAGGACAAGGGGCTGTAGTGGTTCAGTCAGACCTACGCGCGCTGCAGGGAGCTGCACCCTCCCCACAGCCCTGCTCTCCACCAGCCGCTCGAGTCCGTGTCCCGTCGGCGCTCTGGAGCCACGGGCTGCCGCGCCGTTTTAAACGTTTAAAGTCGTCGGGCTGAAGTTGCTGCTGATCTGGGGAGCAGAGCTGTCGTGGTGATCCCCAGGCCTGGGGAGATGCTGTCAGGATGTGGGGATTGCCCCGTTAGGACGGGGTTCTTCCTACACCTGCCTGCACGCTCTTCGCTTAAAGAAAACCAGCGTGTTAATGGGGTAAAAGTGCGACAGCAAAACAGTTAATAAAAAACAGCCTGTGTCCCTCTGAACAGCTGATGAGTGGATTAGATGTGAACTTTGGGGATTTGTTAAATACTAGATGATGTTACAAGTTTTTTTTTCTTTTTTTTTCCTCTCTTTTTTTTTTTTCTTCAGTGTATGAGATGTTTTTTGCTTTGACAAATCTATTAACCCACAAGTTTGGCTATAGAATTTGCCTGCCAAATCTAATTTTAAAGCAAAATCAGATTTTGAGCAACTGAGGCATAAGATACCCTTTAATGAAAATAGCAACAGACACTTAACTCTAGCTTTTCCAGCAGAAGTCAAAATAATGTGAGCCATCAAAGTGAAAAGTCACTGTTGATTAAAGGTATCTTGAAATCTATAGTCATAGAAGGTAGTTGGTATGAAGCATAACCTTATACCTTCTCTGTCTCTTTGCATTTCATGTGGTAAAAAGTTTTTTTTTTTTTTTTTTTTTTAAATTTGCTTCTTTCACAAATGATTCTGAATTCCTTATTTTGTGGTAAATTGGAAGTACCAAGTGGAAGTACTTTGTTAATGTAGTTCTTCTATAAGTATGTCCTTAGGGCAAATTATGACATGCTCAACTCCCCTTACATTTTCCTCTGTTATCTTAAATGGCCCCGACTTATCTGCCTATACATTTTTTTGATGTGACACAAGCCCTTGCTGTTGCCAATATAAACCGTGCACTCTAAAAACACAGCAAAATGGAAGGAGAGATGATGTCCCACTCAGGGGCAGTTTTTGAGTGTCTGTGTTGAAACCTAACCCTACTCCTGCAATGACTTTGAGCAGACTTCTGAGATGCCCTTGAAAATTGCGGACTTGTCCTTTGGGGGAACTTCATCACACTAATTATTGTATTTTAGACCGTCAGTGTCACTTCTTGACCCCAGGAGCAGTTGTCTTGTCACCGCGATGAGCAGATGGTCTGAAAAGCGAGGATGGCAAGTACCCCAGAGGACGGGGTCAAGTCAGTCAATGAGAAACCAGCTTTTGTTACTGCCTGTGTGTAAGATGGTGGTGGTGACCAAGCTGACTCTAACAATATCTGGGCTTGCACTTGTGCTAAGTCTTTATTTTCTGATGATGAGAGGGTATGAAATCTGGCCCTACATTAAGCAATTTTGCACAAGAAGAGTTTAAAATGTCATGGTGCTATGGTAGACCATGTTAGGTGAATTTGTTTTAAGGTTAAAAAAAAAGCCTTGGAATTCGAGTAAAACAGGACATCTTTCACATGTTCCTTGCTACAATGCCCTGTGAAAGGAGATTGAAATCCTTGTGACTGGGGATTTTCCTTTCTTCTCCAGGTGATACAAACTTGCTGTGAAGCCAACCGGTTCTGAGCTGGCCTCATGCAACCTCAGTGTGCAGCTGAAGGTCGCACCGTTCTGTAATCCATGCCAGCTAGAGTTAGGCTGGGGCAAGCGCTCACGGTGGAGAGGCCAGAAGGGAAGAACTTGGATGCAGACAGATCCCACGGCAGTTGTAAGGGCTGCCCGGTCGCCTGTACCGTGGGGAAGAGCCCGGGCGTGTGCTGAGACTGGGAGCAGAGGCTGCGCAGAACCGGGCCTGTAAAGAAGCACCTGGTACTGTAAGGGCTGAGATTCAGCCCCAGCTATAGTTATTCTCACTTCGTGTCTTAGGTTGGCAAATATCTAGATGAAATTGTGCAGGGCAGCTTTATTTTTCTCTCTACTGTGTTTTACCAATAATTATTCTCATTTCTCCTCTATTTCCCCCCTCTGTTTTTTTTTCCCCAGTGATGTTGGCATTAGTGAACTTTTCTTTTTTGAGATATGAAGAGACAGATCTGAAACATAAAGAAGGTAGCTGGCCAACGTGCAGGATTTTATTAACATAAACTGCAGCAATGTAGCATGACACTGGAAACAACTCGTGCTGATTTTATGCCCAGTCATTCAGCAGTCAGATTACAGCAAAGCCAGTGGATCTTTTGGAATAGAGACCAAGGTTTATCACTTACCTTTTGGAAATGCTTAACCCTTGCTCCTCAGACGTGATGCAGCATGCAAGTTTTGGCAGTTTATTGGGAAAAGAAACCTTTTCAGTGCTAGAGTGGCTTTCCGACTGGGTTGTATTTAACTGAGGTTTTAACAATACGAGCAAGTCCTAGCTCCTTATTGGGCTGCTGCCAAACCTCTGGCTTGGAGAATATCTTGTTGCTCGTGTCTCTGCCAAGATGCCGCTAGCTTCTGTTGTTTCATTTCCAGAAACTCCAACTTGGGCTTTCCCTGAAATAAATGAGCGTTCATTAGTCTGCTGCCTGTCAGCATCTCTTCTGTGATGCTGTTTCCAGGAGGCTTCTTTGTGACTTGGGGGTGTTTCTAAGAAGGTTCTTCTGTACTCGCTCTGCCTTAACTTCTCGCAGTTGCTGGGTATTATCCTGTTGGCTTTAGTGGAATGACCCTTCATCTCTGCAGTAGTATGGAGAGATCAGAATGGGACCCATAGCACAAGGGGAAGGGATGTCTCCTCCATCCTGTTCCTTTCCCTAGACGAATAGGAAGTTGAGTGGCCTGGATTTTCTTACTCTTTTCTTTTTCTTTTTCTTATGGTTTTATTTCTAGACCATGCAGCTAACTTTAAAAAATATTAGTCCAATAGCAAGATCAGCAAGGCGAACAATGTCAGGAACTGGGAACAGATTTGAAAACAAAACTATATTCCCGTTGGAATATAGTTTGCCTTAGAACAGTCTTGGAACAGGCTGCCCAGAGAGGTTGTGGAGTCTCCTTCTCTGGAGATCTTCCAAAGCTGCCTGGATGCCACCCTGTGCCACGTGCTCTGGGTGTCCCTGCTGGAACGGGGGGTTGGACTGGATGATCTCTAGAGGTCCCTTCTGACCTTAACCGTTCTGTGATTCCATGATTCTTTCAGCATCTGTGCTGCACTTGGCTTTGGGAAAAGCTGCTGCTGTTCCACCATTCCATGTGCCCTCAGTAAAAGGCTATAAAATGAGAAAATATGAAGAGAAGGGCAGGAAAACAGCTTACATGATGGGAAATGAAATGATAGGAATGAAATTTATGCTCTGAGGGAGCTTAAGTTTAGCCAAGTCTTGGTTCTGCATACTCTGATTATTGGTAATTAAACAAATTTCAAATTGGTTCTCCAATGTTGAAATCCTTTTATGCAACAGATGTATGTAGAGGATTATAGGGCACTGTTCAGAGGTGCCTAGCTTGATGAAGTTATTTTTTCTTAAATAATTTAAAATGCTGACAAACATGAAAGTTGGAAATGGAAATATTGTACCATTTTGGAAATGAAACTTACGGAGAAAAGCAGTGTCATTATGTCACTGTCACACAGTTCCTCCCTCGAGCTTTGCTCACTCCTGAGGTACCACGTACTAAGGCCTGACTTTCACCAGGTCTCATTCTTAAGTTACAGCGAGGTGAATTCTGCAGGATTTGGGATGGCAAGGAAGGTAAATGCACAGCTAGTAGTTTGATGTCTAATTCTGAAGCAGCGCGAGCCTGACAGCAGATCATGTGCACGAGGGCGGCTGAGTGTTATATACCTGGCAGATACATAATATAGCTCTTGCCATCCTTGCTTGGTGCCAAGATAAAGTTGATCGGAGCTCCTGGATCAGCTTGCTGGCGTCAGACCCTGTGTCCTCACCTGGCATTTGGTAATGGCGACGTTGAGTAATCCTGTCAGTGCACCTGGTGCTGCTTTCCAAACCAGCGCTGTTCGGTGTATTCCATGGGCTGGCTAAGAGTGGCGAGGGCCACGCTGGGTTTGTGCTTGGAGCTGAACGTGGCCTGCTGCTTATGAAACACCCCACTGTGCACCTTTAAAGATGTTGAAGTTCTTCTCTAGGACTCTTGTGCATGATGAGGTCCCATGTGGGCATGCGTTTGATTTAATTCCAAGTGCATTTGGAACTTCGTTACCACTTTTGAGATGCTCAGGTGTCCCAGAGAAGTATCAGGAGCAGCAGTGCAGGAAGCCTGTGGTGGGGGAAGAGAGGTCTTGCAAGTCCTGGCTGGTGAACAGCATCCTCATTCGACTCGAACGTGCTCTGACAGACATGGACTTAAAGGCAGTGATCTTTCTGCACTGTGCCCTCCCTCTGGAGAGCAGCAGGACCCGAGGAAGTGCCCTTGGTAGGTAGGTTATCAACAGGCTCAGGTGGAGCCTGTGTTGATAACTGTGTTTTGCTGGGCAAGGGAGATGGCATCATGCTGAATCGCCATGGCTTGTGGCTTCAAAATCCCATCTGGGCCTTTCTGGGTTTGCCACCACAAAACTTGCTGCTTATTTCCAAAGGCTGATGCACCTTGCTTGGGCTTGTAACGGGGCAAATAGATGTTGCACCAGTGAGAGGCTAAGGAGCTACCCAGACACTGCTAAGCTGCAGGCAAAGGCGGTGAAGGCTGCAGGCTGCCTCGCTGGGGCCTCTCTAGTTGTTCTTGTTACCTGAGCAAGAAATTAAAGTTCATCTTCCTATATCTACATTTCTGGGGAAATTAATAAAACTAAACTTCGCTACAAACTATGCAGAGAGCCATCAGTCCTCTTGCTTCATGTCTATAGTCTCTTTACCATTGTGATGAGGTGGTGGAGAACCATTGAAGTATGGGGGAGAGTTGTTCCAACTCTTCACTTTTCTAACAAAATGTTAGGCCTGCAGCGGTGCAGGGAGGTGGGTGAAAGGCTGGGAGCAGGAGAGGGCCTGGAAGGGACTTATTGGGATGCGATGGTTAAAAGGAAATGGTGGGGACCTGAAGCTGCTACGTAGGGAGTAATGTGTTTCCACGTTACTCGCACTCAGTGTGGAAACCCAGATCCGATGGGGTTCATTTCTGAGGGAGTAGCTTGTTTAAATTTGAAAAATTGTATGGGGTTTTGGACAGATTCTTTATTGCATCTGCATCGTAGGTTTTCTTTATCAGATGCACATTGCTAGTTTGTATTGCTGCTGCTAACTCAGCTGCTCTCTGTTTTGAATTAATGTTGTGATGGGAGAGGAGTTAACCAGAATTCCAGGCTACGCTTTTTCCCTCAGCAGAGAATATTCGTAGTTTTTGTGGTGTAGATGTAAAGGCATGAAAAAACCCATTGCATCCTGCCCATATTAACAGGCTGAGGGTTGAAGCTGCAGAGAGAGGCTGTGCACGCTCTTAGCAAGAGCCTCCGCGCTGGAGCCGCCGACACCTGGCTCGTTGCCGTTCGTGCCGTGTGTTAGGAGGAAACGTGCAGCTGGTGCAGCAGCTCCCGATGGCACCGTCCCTGCGACACGGTGCCGGGCTCGCCGTTTCCTGCCGCCCGCGCGGGCTCTGCCTGGCTGCGCCGCCTCGCGGGGGGTTGCGGTCTCTCATGTGCACCTTGGTTGCCCATCTTCCTGCTACCCGAGAACAGCCTGGAGAATACGCACTAGCTTTGAGGATGTGGCCTCCGAGAGTTAAATGAAGCTAAAAAGATGTCCTCTGCTTTATAAAGGGTGTAATGTATAGTTAGAAAAGCTGCGTGTAACTAGTGTGATACCCCGAGCAGCTGTAACTTCATGTGCTGCTTTTTTGTGTCTGTGTGGTAGAAGAGAAGAGCATCTGATTGTTGCAGCAGAAACGGTGCCTAGGACCTCCGTTCACAGACGTGATGTGGAATCAAATGTGGTGATAGGATGAGACATGGAAAAGACCTATGAGATCATCTTATGCCCTACCCTGACAATGTGGAATTGTTCTCTACCGTTCATTTCTGTATTTTCTAGCTCAGTTTTAAATGGACCAGTAATGGGCTCCCACTATCTTCCTTAGACGGGAATTCTGTAACATGTTATGTGGTGCCAGATCTCTCCCCAGACCTGGGCTGAGAAATCCACTTTGTTCTGCCTAGTTTATTGTGGTCAATTTCTCTTCGTTCCTTTTTAACCCATGAATTAATTGTAGATTTGATTTCACTGCGTTTTAAAAATGTTGTCTACCATCATGTTTTCAGACCTCACCAGCCTTCTACTTTAGTTTGTATAGGATCTTCATTTTGGATCTTTGTCCATAGTGTCTGCAGCAAAATGTTTATGTTAATTTGACTCTTGCTGAATCTCACAGATTTGGAAATGAAAAAAATATATATATTAAAACATGCAACGTGGAAATAAATTACACAATTATGTGTTGTCACAAAAATGTTGACTTAGTTACGAACTCCTGGAAGCTGGGAAGACTGTCCTGCTCTTGGTGCAGAGATTGTTGTGGGATGGTGGTGAGTATCACCCACACGGGTTGCCAAATGCGCCTGCAAGCGGCTGTATTTTGGAGGGGGAAGCAGAACAGCCTCTGTTAGGGCTTTACATCCCAGAGCTTTTGGTCTCTCGATGGCCTCACATACACTCGCTGTGTGTTTCTTCCAGGTTGCTGGCTGGGGGTGGGTGGACCAGGGCAGAGGAGTTCTCAGTTTCTTCAAACATTTGTACACTTGGTCATGTATTTGGATTTTTATGTATTAATTGGTAATTAAGCAATTAATTATGTATTCTTTTTCTAATAAACAGTTACGTATTAAGTAGATTGGTTATCGAGGGCACAGGGATGTCTGGATTCAAAGTTGACACTCTCTTGGCAGCTGAGCCACAAGACATGGAACTGGGCCTGCTTTTTTGTTAGTTTTTTTGTTTAGGTTTTCTGCTTGATCCCTTCTGCGCCACGTGACTCTCTTTCCTAATGTATTTATTCAGAGGTGGATTTTTAAGTACAAGTCAGGGTACCGGTTTCCGCCTTTGGATGTGTTTTCAGGAGCTGTCTTCAGAAAGTTTCTGGCCCTTGCCTCCTGTAAGGAGGGCTGCCCAGCTGGCCTTAGAGGCTCCCCGCGGCCTCGGGCCCCGCAGGCCTTTGTGGAAGCGGTCCCTGCAGCTCGGCGAGGAGGACGCCCCGTTGCACTCGTGGTCCCTTGCAGAACGTCGCTATCCTTCCTTACTGTTAAAAAGGTTTCCAACGTCATACCCAAATCTGTCTTGCAGCTTTTTGCTTCTGTTACAATCCATACCGGCCAAGGAGAAGAGACTGTTTTCTCCTGGATTTTGCCAGCCTTTGATGGACTTCAACTGTTGCAATGTTCCATTAGTCATCTCCAAGTCATGCTGTTTGTCTTTTGTCCCCTCTTCGACTTGTACCACTTTCTAACCTTCAGACCTTGCTGAAGAACAGCTCGATCACTTGTTCCCTTGCCTCTACAGCCTTTGTTTGCCTGCCCACAGAAATGCCTGTCATTCGGAATGGATTTCATCTCACGTTTTCCAAACCATTCCTCTGGGTTTCATTATAATTCTGAGCTAAAAGTCCTATCTTATATACATGTACTTTGTAGTTTCCTGCTACTTGTATTATAATAAACTATTATTGTCTAATGAAAGCACTGGACAGAACCAGAGCCAGGATAGACTCCTGCAGACTGTCCATCCGTTTTGACAATGAATGCTAATATCTCTTTCCTGATTTCAGTTACCGAACCACTTTTTCATTAATCTTGCAATAGTTTCATCAACATTATGACCCTTATCTTGCTTTTGAGAACGTCAGATAAATGACAAGTATTGCTTTTCCCATGTCTTCAACACCTGCCACCCTGTCGTAAAACAAAATTTAATTAATTTGACAGTTTCCTCCTGACAAATCCAGATTGATTGCAGTTCATCTCATTACCTTCCGGGTGAGGACAAATTACTTGGTCCAGGAGGTTTCTAGGATTGGAGGTTGGTCATCCTCCCATTTGTATTGGCTTGCTTTATTCTTTTGCTTTTTTATAAGAGGTGAGAGGACAAATGAGCAGGAGTGCTGTCTGGTGATGCCTGTCCTTGCGTGCACAGGGATCCACGTGCATGCCCAAAGGCCCTGCTACCCGCAGGTTCAGAGAAGCGCTCAGTGCTGTCTGGTGAAGAGGGGTTTCAGAGGCAAAGCAAGCAGCTCTTTGCATCTCCATTGACAACTTTTCCCTAGGAATTTTGTGCCTGAAATAGGGACTGCGTTGGAGCGGAGACCTGAGCAAAGCCGTGCAGGAGAGATTTCTTTCCTGTATCTTGAAGGTGGTATTTCTGTTTCTGTATGTGCCCGACACAGTATTTGCCTCACATTGGCTTATGTTCCGCTTGTCATACAATATGGAGGAAAAAAACAATCCTTGAACTTCTCCAAGTCACAATTATCCCTCTCTAAAGCAAGAGAGATACATTTTTTTCCTCCCCTCCTGTGTGTTATGTTTTTAGCTTACAAACAGATCAGGGCAAAAATTTCCACTTACAATCTTGTTCTGACTCGGGCACCACAACAATACACTTAATCTGTGGTGATTGCTATACAGGAATTTTTTGGCATGTTTGTTTTGGGTTTGTTTTTAAATACTGGTTTAGTCTTGCTGGGCCAAGAAAGAACTGAGCCTCCTTTGGAGATTAAGAGCTTTATGTGAATTTTATGTATAAACAACATTTCTGAAATTTTTTGTAGTGGTGATGAATTTTAGTTGTGCTTCTGACTCTAGTTTTTGACAGTTATTTTTCTTGCTACAAGCTTTTTTTTGGGAGGTTTTAGCTCTGAAATTATAATAATTGGTCTTTAACACTTTTTCAAAACAAATAAAATGGAAAACTCTTTCTAAAATGACCACAAATGATCTTTGATATTGTTTGTTATTTTTTTAGAAAACTGAGAATTATCACATCTCATTCTCTTAAGTACCAAACTTGTAGACTTGAACTGATGTGTGTGTGTGGATTTCCTCATTGGAAGATGAGAAGAAAATTCACCTGAAAAATATGTAGGTATTGTATTCTGCCTCTTGTTGTTAAGTTCCAAATGTGGTTCTGTTTTCTACTTTTTTTAAAGCAGGATAGTAGCACACTGCTACATACAGTGTGCAGAACTCTTGCAGTCCCAAAATCTTCCTTGGGCAACGTGTTGAGATTTTAATGATTCTCTGGCTTAATTATGGTGAGGACCCTTTGGGAATGTGACAAATATGGCCATTTGAACACAGGAAAATGAATAATGAATAATTAAGGAGTCTCATTTAATGAGCTTCTTATGCTAAAGAGGCTTGGTGTGTTGCTTTCTGATTTTCATTTAAAAGCTTTCTTTAAAAACTGAAGAAACTGCAGGAACTCGGGTGTTCCCTGGTAATTCTGCTCCGAGTTTGGCTGGAATGGGAAGGGTGGAATCAAAGCTGGGATGAGTAACCGTGTCGCGTTTTGTTGGGAGAGCCCCTCGGAGCCGGCAGGAGCTGGGGCCCGTGTCCCTCGTTGGCCCCTGCTTGCCTGTTCTTGGTGCCTTGGGAGCGCTGGCTGTTGGCAGTAAGTGGTGTTTTTTGTTTGTTTGTTTGTTTTTGTTTTTTGTTTTTTTTTTTTGCAATTAAACTGCTTCAAAGAAACTAAAAGTGAAAAATAGCTAGTATTCAAACCAAGTTAAGAAAGCTTTCCTCTTCCTTCCTTGGAATCTCTGTGTTTTTGCATGCACCACTCAATTCCAGTAAAAACTTAGGCAGCCAAAAGTCTGATGGCAATTGGGAAATGCCGAAACCTTCAAAGAAAGCCTTTTCCTAGCAGCTTTGCAGATGGTTCCTTGGCTGATTTATCCTCCAGTTACTTACCTAAAGTGAGGGTGTGAGCAGCTCTGTGCTGGGTGCAGCAACCAGAAAACGGGGGTGCTTAGTCCACCTCGCCGCTGTGAAAGGCAGGAGGGTGAAATAAGCCATTTCTTTGAGCGATCAAGCCTTGCCTTTACTTGCAGGGACCAGTATTTGTTCCTTTTGCATATTCCGATGGCAGTGGCCTCCCTAGCCCCTCACAGGCAGCGTGTGGTGGTTGGTGTGGAGGGTCCCTTGGCTTCTAGAATGCATACGATGATAGATTGCAGCCTGGCAAGAAGCAGAGCTGACTGGTAGCCCAGGTGTTGCATCTCATGACTGTGGCCCCTGTCCTGCCCTGTTGGGCACCTTCGTTTGCTCGAGCAGATTCTTGCCCTGGCACACATGCAGGAATCGCAGCGCTGCAGCAGTCAGTGCCTGCGCTGAGGCAGCTTTCTTGTTACTACTGGAGTTCCAAAACAGGTAGAGCGGGACCTAACACCAACCAACTTGAAATATCTGAGGCATCTCCTAGTCTTCCTCCCTCCCTGTCTATGGAGGGCAGACCTCGTGCAGCAGCCGAGGTGGCCCTGCAGGCCATGCGAAGCCTCCTTGGTCTCCTGCAGCTGGCGCGGGGCGATTCCAGGTGAGCATCAGTGCCTGAAGTGAACTGGTTCCCCCTCTCGGGTGCTGGAGCAGAAGCTGAGATGCACCGAGCATTAATTATTCACTCCAGGGGAGCTTGCTGAATCATAAGGCCTTTATGTATTTGCATTTCTTTTTTTCGAAGCAGAGCAGGAGAGAATCAACCCTCCCCTCAAATCGCAGGCAGTGCTGAAGCTGTGCGTGTGGCGGTACAAACTGGGTGCAGAACACACCCTTGTACTTAATCCCACGCTGTGGGCCAGCTTTTTGTGGCTGCGGTGCTGTGACCTGCAGAGGTGCCACCAGTGCCCGGATGCAACCTGGCTCTGCGGCGCTCCGTGACCCCAGCCTGCGCCCTCCTCTGCTGCTGGGGGCAGCAGCGGAGGGTGCAGAGGAGCAGGCCTTCATGCCCATTCCCTTCTGACTCCTTCCCCTGTCATGCTTCATCATGTAGTTTCTTAGTATTGTTGAATCCTGCTAGGAATAGGAGGCAGGGGTGGAGGAAACTTTTAAATTGCAGTAGTGCAGAACAGAAGGGCAAACAAGCCCTTAACTTCTCACTTTCCATATGTTTCCTACTCAGTGGTCTGCAATGATGCTTGGCATGTTTGGAGATGGGTTTCTTGTGTCTTGATATCGCATGTGGGAAAAGGAGATGAAAGTAAAACCAGATGTCTAATAAGTTTCTAATCTCTCTTTTTTTGTTGTTGAGGTACTAGGCCTTATAGTCTAGCACCTGTGAGTGTTGCCTGATCTATACAGAGTCTCCTTTAAAGGGTTTTTATAAGTTATCTAAGTTTCGCACTGCATTTTTTTCAAGGTGGAACTCCTATTTTTTCTGCTTAGTCTTTTCCCAAAGTGCTAAATATTCTGATGAATTGGTAAATCAATATTGCCCCAGTTTCTAGAACTTCTGATTCTTTCTTTTGTCCTCTTTTTCTCTTCTTTTCACTTCCAGTGCTTCTTTTGACACAGCAAAGCAAACCAGCAGGGTTTAAGCAGAAAGATGGGTTCATCTTCTGCAGCTCCTCATGTGCCCTGTTGCACGTAACCCAAAGAAGGGAAGGATTGAAAGTGTAACCTGATAAGCACTGGCTTTATTTTCTGTGTTTTGCTCTTGTTTGTTGTCTGCTCTTTCTGTTCTAGTTGTATCTCTCGTGTTAGTGTTGGGGGAAATGGAAACACAGTTCGTTTCCCACTGGGAGTTGTCTCAATGACCTTCCAGCACCGTGACAGACCCGAAGCCTTTGCTGATCCGCAGTGATCCAAGCATAGCGCTACGTGGTTCTGGGCATCCCTTCTACCCTGAAGAATGATGCTTTCGTGGGCAGGCTGTTTGGCATATTCTTCATAACCAATATTTTCATGATTCCCTCTTTTTCTTCCCTCCTGAATTATTTAAAAAAACTATAAATGTGGTGATGCCATCTTTATGCCATAACCTGGTGACTAACTCCAGTAGTCACGTCACCAAGGCTTTTCATCTAGCTTGGGTTTTTTCACTGTCTCTCTGTTATGTGGTAATGCCATTTTGCAATCTCTTTTGAACGTAGTTTTTGCAGTGGGATCAATGGGTTAAATTGAGCCAAATGACACTCCCCAGTGTCAAGTAGATAAAAATCACTTTCCAGCCATTGCTATAGTAGAGTAGATGAGTATAGTTGAGTAGATGAAGCTAAGCAGACCTTACCTTGCACTAACAGAAAGTGTAAATTTTCTTTTATTCCAGGAAGCTAAAGTTAGGAGGAATGATACATAATGCATCAGGAGTGTATGTGATGTGCCGAAACAGGAATTGACATTTCATTAACTTTGTAATTAAGGGTAAAACCAAATAGCTTAATAATTTTACTGAAGTCTGAAAAGTGGCACTTAATGAAGTTTTCTAGTACCTAATTCCCTTAAAGTGAGTTATGACATCTGGCACGAAAAGCTTCATGCTTCATCCAACTATCAGCCTGGCGGTGCCCTGTCACCTTCCAAGAATTGTGCCCCTTTGCCATTTCTCAAAAGTGGAAATTTAGCACATACAGTCTTGTTTCCCCAGGGTCTGAATCTTCGACTTGCATCCTTTTTCATGATCTCTTTTCTATTTGAGGCTGCTCCAGCCTCCAAGCTACGCAGAAGCTGCCTGGTACTGCTCCGATCCGCAAAGGATCTGGTTCTCTTTTGACGGGCACTTCTCTAGCTAAGGGGCCGCTTCTGAAATCATCCTTGAAAAGGTGCCTTTTTTTTTTTTTCTCTCGAAATCTAATTTAGGAGGAGTTTGAACTCTGCTGTGCAAGCCGGAGTTGTAATCCATATAATAGAAACATCTACATGTTTGGTCCAGTTGGTTAATTAACTGAAAAGATGCTTAGCATGAAACAGGCTTGGCTGACGGATAATATCCTTACGCTTATGTATATCTTACGGGATGGAGCAAGTTCACTTATTACCCTATTTTATTGGATTTATTCTCATCAATAAAAGCTTGGGCTGCTTTCTACCTGTACTGTATTTGGCCTGTGCATACTATTTTGGTGGCACTGGGGCATTTAACCTGCATACGCACGAATTATTCTCTGTGCCAACATTGAAAAAAGTATGCTTCAAGTATTATAAATATCCAACTCTTTATCATACATTATTTATATTTTCATTTAAAGAGGTTATTTAGGCATAAACTGCAGGCTAGTGTGGTTAAAAGCCTTATGGTGCATCCCGGGATGAGCCAGGCAGTGGAGAATGGCAGCAAGATTCATTTCATTTGCAGCTCGAGTAAGGAGGTGATTCCCTAAGGCAAAGGCTGCTGATTCTTCCAGATCCAGGTGGAAATAAAAGGGACCCAGTGCTATCGTGTCCATTTGCAGCAGCATTTCTCTGCTAACCGAATCCTGTCAGAGAGAGCAACTAATATGTGAACTGTATTTTACAGAGGAAGAACTGAGCTCAAGAGCGAATAACTTCCCAAGGTCAATCAGGAAGCTTGTAAGCTAGAAACTGAAGCCTTGTTTTAAAGAAGCACCAGGCAGTCTTCCCTTTCCCACCAGAATAGGATGGTTTCTTACATGGTCCAGTCCTTAAGTCAGTGATTTTGGCCCTTTCCTGTCTCCAGCAGGACACGTGAGTCACACCTTGAAGCGGCAGCGGAGACCCGAGTGCTGCTTTGCTGGAGAGCTGGGACCAGGGCCTTGCCTTAGTTCCCAGCACGCTCCTGAGCATCCTTCAGCTCTGCTGCCTGCACCTTCAGACACAGAAATAGGTCTGTGCAAGCTTTCAGCACGTGGAGAAATGGGGATTTACTTCTGGTGAGGGCAAAACCACATATTGCTGAAGTGCAGCATTCCCCCTTCACTAAGCGTGCACAGGCCCAACTCTGAGCCTTGGAAAGTGTTAGGGAGGGGAGCAGGGAGTGGTGCCTGGTGGTATGTGGCTACAGGGAGTTCTGGGTGCAGACAGGAATCTGTGATTTTACTATATCGGGAAGAAAGGTCCCTAAGGTCACATAACCGGTCTCCATCCATAAGCATTTCTTAAGCGTCATCCCAAAATAAGCAACTTCTGGGGCTTAATTTATTAGCCCACGAATAGTAGACAAGCAGCGCACTATGTGCTGCCTTCTGGGTAACTGACAATGTGTTCATAGTAGCTTCTGATTTTGAGATTTATAAGGTATTTTGTTTCTGGTAGTGTCACATGCAAACTAATGCAGTGGACACAAGTCCCTGCTGGATCTCGGCCTCGGGAGACCCCTCCAGCCGGGGAGGAACAGTCACAGCCTCCCGGGACCCCTCCGGTTTTTATGCTACACTCTGAAGATTCAATGTGACTTGGCTAATTGGACTTCAAATTTAAATGTAGCTTTGTTTTTACAGTAAATTCTGCATTTTTCCCCCACAGAAAGATATGTTAGTATCATGTAGAATGACCCTTTTTACTTGTGGGATCTCTAAGTGCTTATCTTAAAGGAATCAGGCTGCCTTAAAATGCTGGTCTGCACTGCTAGGAAGTACGCTACCAGGAATACCGAGAAAGGTTAAAATCAGCAATTCCTCAGCAAGCTGCTGATCGTTCATATTTGTGTAGGGGAAAAAAAAAAGATGGTTCCTGATTTACTAGATGCTTGCCCTGTGTTCATACTAGTAAAAGGTCCTCCTGCAGGCCTGTAATACTGCTGCTTTTTACCTCCCGTAATGAATATTCAAAAGCTGCAGTCATTGAGGACTCAGGTGGCAAAAATAGTAAGATGATTGAAGCAAGCCTCGACATAAAAGCCTAAAAGTACATTTCTAACTACGTGAAAACCGTGCAGATTCCCCTTTCTTCTGACCACGTAAAAGAATGGTGCCAGGAAATCTCCCATGAATTAAATGCCTGTCTCGCACACTAGCATGATCGCATCTCTCCCTCTGTATGATGTGTTGTAATAAGTATGTTAAAAAAAAGAGGAGGAAAAGACAACAGGGCTTTCTGTAATCCTCTTTCACAAAATGTAACGTAATTGAAAAATGGGTATAAAGGGCACACTGTTACGATATGGCAATGCATGCATTGTTTTCTGCATAATGCAGGCAGGGTCTCCATGGTAAAAAGAAATTTTTATTTTATTTTTTTTTGTCACCGTCAGCAGTTAACCTAAAGTAGGAGCTGCTCCATTTCATTATAGGTTAAATGACTTACCATGCAAAACTGGCTGAAAAGCGTAGATCATCAACTCTCCTTTTTTTCATAGGTTTTAAAAATAGGCTTTAGGATTAGTGAAGAAAAGACAAAGCATCCTATGTTATTGTTCAGGAATTTATTTAATAGAAAGTGCTCCTTTTCAGCATCCCCCTTCGCCGGAGTCAGTTAGGCACTTCCAGCTGGTGGCAGGGGATACAGCCATAATACAGCGTTCTCTGTCCCAGCTGTCTTTTTCATTACGTTAGATGCGTTCCGATGGCTGCGCTGTTTTACAGAGGTGCAGGTACAGCAAGGTACAGGAAGAAATCTGCAGGCGTGTGTTTTGGTAGTGCCTGCAAGCGCCTGTGAGGTCCTTGAATCCTGCCTGTGTTCCTGGCTCTGGTCACAGCTCTCCTTCCAATCACCGGAGCGGTCGCTGTGCGGGCTGCCCAAAGGTGCCCGAGGAAATCATCTCCTACGAGGGAGCGTTGCTGGAGAGGATTTTTAATGCGTTATGGCTCACGCAGCATCGCAGCTAAAGAAAAACAGGGATTTAGAAATCAATGCTGAAGAAGAGACCGAGAAAAAAAGAAAACACAGGAAAAGATCCCGGGATCGGCACAAAAAGACACCAAAGCCAAATTGGCAGGGTTTCCTTTTATTTTAATTTTCTTACCATTGCAGTTGAGCTGTGAGCGCTGGCCGCGGGTGCACTTTGGTGGTGGGAGCGTTTTGCAAGTGCCGTGGGGCTCGCGACTGCGAGGGGCCGTGGTGACTGCAGGGGCGATGCAGAGGTGTGCGCAGCCCCGGCCAGCAGCGACTTGCAAATAGTTTGTAACAGCAACGTGAGGTTAAACGTGGAGCTTTCTCCTAGGTTCGACTGAGAGAAGAATAGTTTATCCTTGCATGTATGTACTTGGAGGGGGAATGTGTGTGGAAGCAAATTTATTTTTCTTTGTGTTGGGACTGTCACGTTTGAACCCATTTTTGGGATGATGCTCCAAAAATAAGCTGTTCCATTGTTTCTCTCTCCTCCTGGAGCTGAAATGCTCCTCAGAATCAAGCTGGAGCAATCTGTTACTGGCAACTTTCTTTTGTTAGGGAAATCTGTGACTGAGACGGCAGAGCCTGGCTTTTCTGTGCTGTAGGTTTGCCTTAGATGCAGGAATCCCTCCAGCACACTAGGGCTCGAGAAATGCAGTAAATGCTGCATTGCTCATTGTTCAGTCGAGAGCCCTCAGTGAGATTCAAGTCTTACTATTTTTCTCCAAGGGAAAACTGGAATAGTTGCAGCTCGTGGCATAATGACAGATAAAGAGGCCAGCCACTCTGGCTGCTCTGTGGATGTGTCCTTAAAAATGACACCTTAAATGCTGCTCTGTAGAAATAAGGCCTTGCCATGATTTCTTGGACTCGAATTGTACTTTATAGCAAATATTTAAGCCCGTGTGCAGAAGCCGCCTGTTTTCACAGAAACCTGGGCCTGCAGTGTTCTCTGTGCCTTTGTGGAGCCCCCCGGGGGGGCTGGATGATCTTGCTGCGCCCGAGAAGCAGTGCCTGTGCTTCGGGAATGACACGCAGGTCCCTCCAACGTACGGCCAGCGTTTCCTGCCCCTTCCTCTCCTCTCTGGGCGCGGAGGCAGCGCGGGGCCGGCGCCCCCT
>NW_010587908.1:168808-187392 GCF_000705375.1 Tinamus guttatus
CCCTTGGGGCTGTTTTTGAGGCCTCTCGGCTTGAAGCTGGCCTGAATTAGCAGTATTGTTCTTGCCTGCTGGTGGCCTATACACAGGTCTGCAATGGAGCTGGCAGGTTCCCCCTCAACCTCCTCCAGCTCCAGCTGTCCCCAGCAGTGAGCATTGGGGGATCAGGCCTCCCAGCCTGTATTTCCCTGTGAGCCTCTGCACTAAGGCGGCTCGTGGTGCAGAGCCCGTGTTGCCCGGCTCGGGTCCTGTGTGCCGGAGCCAGCAGCAGGCAGGGGCGGCGGGGCTCAGGCCGTGCTGCCGGAGCAGCGTGGAGGGGATGTGGCAAGCAGGGCTCTCAACTCCGCCAGGCGAGAGGACTGCTCTGGGGACCAAAATGCGGTGGTGTTTGTGCAGCGTGCAGCTGGGGAAGGTTATTAAGATCTCTTGAATACAAGGGTGGCCCCTGGATAAATAGGAAGCTATTAATTTCAAATGTGGGGATATTTTTATACAATGTTTAATTTCTCTGTGTTAAGAGACAGAAAAGAGATTTTCATTCCAGCAATGGCTTTTGGTGTTTTTTCTTCCTTCATGTCTTACTGGATTTGGTAGATTAGTTTCTTTCCAAATTTCCTTAGGACTTTGCAGATTCGGAACACATAGAGGCTACCAGGAGAATGAAGCAAAAAGCAGCAGCTGCAGCACTTTTAAATGTTTGGGCATCAGTCTTCTCACAGCGAAGATCCAGGCTTGCCACCCGGCGCAGGGGGTGTAGGCAGCCCAGTAATTGTGCCTTGCCATTTTGTACTTTCCTGCCTATTTAAAACACTTTCCCCCCAATATTTCCACTATGAGTTGTGAGTCACTTGTTCCTCTGCACCACCCACCAGCAAGCAGCGCTTGGGGGTTTGCAGATCACACGGTACTGCACAAAGCAAATGCTTTCCTCGAGCAGGAGGCAGAAATAGCCCCCAGGGCCTCCCAATTGCCCTGGAAGAGCAGCGAGCACCCCAGGCTCTGGCTGATTTATACGGCAAGGGCAGGGAGGCGTCCGAGGGCTGGAGAGAGGCTGGTGGGAGCAGCAACAGTGGTGCTGATTTATGTGGAGCACCCCCGGCTCTGGCTGATTTATACGGCAAGGGGAGGGAGGCGTCCGAGGGCTGGACAGGCTGGTGGGAGCACCCAGCCCTGGTGAGAGCAGCAACAGTGGTGCTGATTTATGTGCCTGGGTGGCTCTAGCGTTGCAGGCTGAGGGTGATATTTCACAGCCTTGGACTAGTTAAACAATTTGCTTTATAATAATGTTTCTGTTAAGGCTTGCTCCAATTCTGTATGAGAAGGATGAATGTTTGTTAAAAAAAATACACATAAGCACCACCTAGGATGTAACACCCTGGGTTTTATTCCATCCCATTTAATTTTAAGCTGAGTCTTGCTGAATTGCTGCATTTACCCCTGTGGAGTCAGCCTGTGTGCTAGGAGCCCACCACGCTCCTCCTGTGCGCCTCAATTCAAGGCACTTGTGAAGATTCGGAGCTTAAATAGTTTTAACTCATGTAAGGCAGAGGAATGGGCCTGGGCAATGAAGCAAGTGCACTGAGAGACCTGCATTTTACAGATTTCCCACTTGTTTAAGCTGTAGCTTGGAGGCGAATCCTGGCTGCTTGTGCAGCATCCTACACTGCAAGGAGGCAGAGCCCACCCAAGGGCAGACCTGGGCCTTAACTGCAACCAGAAAGCAACGCAACCACCTCTAAGGATACAAGTGATTGACTGATGTGGTGATTTGCTTGATTCCTTACAGTGCCACTCTGTCATGCACAGTTTGCTTTGTGGAAAGTAGAAATTGTTTATCCTATAACAATATCTCAAAAGAAATTAGTTGCTTAGTCAGTGCTATTCCTAAAATAAAGGTGAAATCTCTAAGTCTTTTTTTTTTTCCTCCTTCTTTTTCGCTTCAGTACATAGTAGAAGCGAAGGGCTGTTCCTGGCACACAGTCAATGATTTATGTTTGATGCAATATTCAGTAAGGCTGAAGTGGTTTCCGTGTGCGTGTAGCAGTCTGCAGCAACGTGTCCTGTGGTGGCACAAAAAGCAGGGTCATGCAGAAAGCCTGGCTGCTGCCCCCTCGTCGCTGCTGGAAACTTGGGGACAGCACGGGCTGGAATGGGAGCCCACCTTGCAAACGCTCCTTGTTTCCTCGCAACTCTTGGCACCTTTGAAGGGAAGGATGAGCCGCAGGGCCGCAAGGAGCCGGCAGCTCCCGCACCAGCCCTGGTGGCAGCGCGAGGGCCAGGCAGAGAGGAGGCCGCCGGGCCCCCACTGCTGCCCCCTCAGCTCTCCGAGGCGTCTGGTGGATCTCGGCCTGGCCGAGGTTTCACCGGGCACCTGAGGAGCTTGGAAGGAGACGGCGCCTGCGCCCCGCTCCGTTACCCTGCGCGAGAGCCAGCACGCGGACCCGCTGCAACGCCAGCGGCCTTCCCAGATGTGACTCTTGCTGGGCAGGCTTCAGAAAAGAAGGGTGGTTCCTTCCCTGCTGGGGGAACCTGCCTTCCCACAGTGGGTTGCTCTGTGCTTTAAGGAGCAATTTAGGTTGCAATTGGTGCAGTTTTCACATACGACAAGGGCCTAGTAGTTCTCAGGTAAAGGCTGAAGCAGGAGAGCCTTAAGGCTTTTAACTCAGAAAACAAATACAAATCCCCCCCTTTTTTGTTTTTAATCTCGTGTATTTTAAACAAATATTAGGATTGTCAGGATCACCCTTGGTTTTTGAATGGTTGCAGTGCACAGTAGTAGAATCTAGACAGGCCAGAATAAATGCAAGACAAAAAAAATGTTGATTTACTCTCTGGGGACCATACTTATGGCAAATGCAAAGGAGGTGTAGATTAGGGCTGACATGCAGGAAAGGTTGTTGAGGTTGATGGAAAATCTTCCTAGATGCTAGAAAAATTTGGATCACGTCCTTGATTTTGGACCTGATACTCTGTCACAGGCAAACAAGCTAAAATAAGTGAAGGGCATTTTGGCAGGTATCTAGAGGCCCTGGTGGATGGGATCTCTCTTAGCAATGCTGAATTCTTACCAGCTTTGGCCTTAGTGGTAAAAGAGTGTCGCTATTCAGCTGAGAAAAAAAAATCCCGCTGTAAGGCAGTTCCTAACAGAATGGAAAGACTGTGCTGTGTGGAAAGACTAGCTAGCACGGGAGCATCATTTGAAGGGAGCACCTCATAGTGTTACTTATTTATCAACATGGGGAAAAATGATTTAGGCAATTTTAAAATATTTACATTTTTCTATTTGTTCAGCTTCTTTGTCTCTCTGTCTGAGATTGTTGTGTTGCAGTGGATTAGTTACTATGCCCATGTTGGCCTGTTTTACAAGCCCCTCTGCATGTAATTAATGCTACTGGCCCTGGGTGGGAGGAGAGGCGAGGGGGAGGACAAGCAGCAGGTGATCTCTCCATCCCAGAGAGATTGTTAAATGACTAGATTTAGAGCTGGACTCTCAGGAAACGTAAATCAATATCTGTTTGGTCCTAATGGAGTCTTCTATCCTTCTGTCTTTTCCACCTGGGCTGGGTTTTATTTATTTTCTAGGAGAATTGAGGGGAAGGAAAAATGTCTCTTCCATGGAAAATGTTTTTTTTTTTTGAAGCAGAAGAGAATGCAAGAATGTTATTTTGGTAAACAGTGTCTTTTTGTTTGTTTGTTTTTAAACAAAATCTTTACATGATCATTAATAGCCGAACATCAAAACCCGTCTGATTTCTTTGCTCCCAAGCTGCCTGGGCGATGAGCTGCTCCACAAGCTGCTCACCCTTGGGCGCGAGCAAGGAATGGTTGTGTAAGGGAATAGAGAGTTAGACCCAAGGAGTTTGACTGGGCCCGGCGTATATTTGTCAGGCTGGAAACGTGCTGGACATTGGGGCACCTCTACACAGCGGTGCCCCCGGTTGCACCGGCACGCGGGACCCTCCTGGGTTAGCAGCCCCGTTCGGGGGCTGCACCGGCCGCGCACTCTTCTCTACTTCAGCTTCCTCACTTAGGCTATAGCCCTATATATTTAATGGAAAAAGATAAGTGTCTTCAGAGGATAATTCAGTGCACGTGAGACAATTTAAAGCAGTGCCCTCATTTTCAAAGGCACTGAGTATCCCTGAGTCCCGCCAGCTCCAGCTGGCAGCTCTGGGTGTTCAGACGTCCTGCAGATGCGGAGGCTCGAGAGGCCCGTGCGGCTGCGGCCGCCGTGTCGCTGGCTGACAGCGCGGCGCTGATGTGAGCACCGTGCCTGGGCAGCGCCCGTCCGCGCCCGGGAGCTCCTGTCTGCAGCTCCAGAGAGGCTGAAACCACTTCATAATAACCATCTGAAAAGGGAATGCAATTAGATGTTTCTTTAGGATTCATTAAGTAAAACTAACGTGGGCAGGAGGACTTGATCAATGTGAAGGCATGTTTTGCTACTTGAAAAGAAAACTTACTCTGGGATATGTTTAAAAAAAAATTAGAGTTTTGGCAATGAGCTGAAGCTCCCCGTTACTGAAAAAGTTGGAATTGCCTTGAGGTCTAAGGACTTTGCATGAAGTACCAGAAAGAAAACTTCATCTGGCTGCTGCGGTTGCAGAAAGATACAGCACTTGTGCTGTGGTCTCCTTCATCTGAGCATTTGTTTGTGGGGCCTTGTAAGATTTCTTTTAATTAATTGAATGATGCATCTCACCTAAATGTTGTTTGGTTCATCTACGTTTTATTGCCCAGGTTTGGATTTTAGTTTATTGGGTGGCTGCTGTGCCTGTTGAATATTGTTCCATTGCAGCTTGTGCAGCAGCTTTAAATCTCAGCTTGTGCTCTTCATTTTAGTATCTTAGTCTTTTATTGAAAGCCAGTCATAATTAGAGAAATGGAGAGGGCAGAGAGGGTTCATTTATAACTCAGTGCTGTCTGTATTAGTTTTTTGTTGCATTTCTTGTGCAGTAGCTCCCGTGTCTGCGTGCAGCATGGTGGAGGTGGCAGTGCAGTGGGGGCCAACGCAGCAGCATCTCCTTGGAGCTGTGGAACCCGGCAGCCCTGGCACCACGGGGAGGCGGGAAGGGGTCCAGCTGAGCCTGTTGTGCCAGCCCCTCAGATTAGCCCTGTGTGCCAAGGCCAGCAAGGCGGTGATCTTGTCCCTGCCCTCCCTGCCAAGGAAGAGGCGTGCATGTCACTTCTGATACTTGAGCCAATCTCAGCTGAAATCAAGTAGAAAGTGTCTGTTTGTGGCCTCTCTGCTGGGCACACAGCACGGCCTTGGAGGGAGCTGTGACTTGTGTGTCCTGAGCAGGGCTCCCAGCTCTCGCTTTTGGTGCATATTGAAAATCACTGATCACTAAATGAGTTCAAATTATACTCACATACCCCATGCTCATTTTCGTTTGTCATGCCCTCTTCTATGCATGCGCACAGACAGGCTGTGGGTATAATATTTCATTGTATCCAGCTTCATAGTGTAGGGCAGAAGTTTTTGACTGCAGAGAAGTGTCTATATTTCTTTGCGAGGCCTTGTAGGCTCAGCCCTGGTCTACGGGCCCGTCCTTAACCGCGTGGCCTCCACCTTTTGACATTGTCTCTTATTCAGTGGCCGGGCGCCGCTGGAGGAGCGCAGCGGGAGGGAGGCCGAGGGGAGGGCAGGTTGTCGCTGGCGGCGAGCGCGGCGGAGGCTTTGCAGGAGCCCCCGGCAGTGGTTCGCAGAGCTCCCTGCTCAGCCCCCGGCTCAGGAGGCTGTGGGCAGCCGGTTCCGGGGCCTGCAGGGCGCCCTCGTGCTGGGGGGCCGCCGTGCAAGTCGTCCTCATCCCGGTGCTGTGCTGGCCCCTGTAACGAGCCGTCCGTGTAGCTGCCCGTTTTGGCACTGGTTGGTGGTTCTCTAGTGAAAGTCCCTCAACGTCCAGCCCGGGGCGTTATCTGGCAGGGAGCTGCTTCCCGTAAGATCATCACCAACCTCCTTTGGGGGCCCGCAATACCTCATCAGTCCTTCTGGACACGGCCATGGTCTCTCCCAAACCATGATCGTTTCCCCTTTACTTGCTGCGAGCTTCGTGTTGAGCATTTGAAACTGGTTCATCGGCTAAACTTACCATTGGCCTCTGGGAGACGGGAGGATCTGTGGCCTCCTCTGCCTGCTTGGGACTTACCTGAATCTAGCAGTCGTCTCTGGGGCTGAAGACGGCGGTTTCACGCGCAGGCTGCAGGGAGGCTGCAGCAAACATCCCCCGGCAATAGACTGCGCGGGGCCGCGAGGCTCCGGCCAACGCGCCCGCCCCGAGGGCCGAGACCCCCACGGCTGAGCTGCATGTGCCAGGTGCCTTGTGCGGCAGCCGGGAAGTGAAGAGAGCCACAAGCAACGTGCAGGTGAGTGCCCTGCTTTGCTGCGCCCCAAGAGGAGCTCCCGTGGCCGGGCTGCCGTAGGCAGGCACTGCTTCCCTGGCTCTGGGCGCTTTCCTTCTTCTGAAAAGTTCAAACATCCCATGCTGAAGTATTGCTGAGGAGGAGGTAGGAGGAAAGCTTCCATGGTGCATTTTTACCATCTAAGCAAAGAAAACATCTTCAAGGGAAATCTGCAAACGCATTGGATACCTGGAGTCCTAGTTTCTTCTACCACTTGATTTAATTTGAAACCACCAGCACTTTGAAGCTGTTAAACATCAAAATTCTGATAACTAAAGACTGCTGTTTTTCTACCAGTCTGAAAAGATTAAAAAGATGTTGAGAGGAAAACATCTCTTATGACAGTGGGTGCACAGATAAAGTTTCTAAGTAGGGCAGCCTGAGGAACAGCCACCACTTTTTAACATTTATGGAAAGAACGTATTTTGTTTGATGTTTGTATCTGATTCTTTTTGTGCCTCTTTTTTGCAATTTCCAAAAGTCTGGTTATGCTTAAAAACAGCTTAATAGATGTTCTGCACCCTCAGCACACACTATCCATGTAAAAGTACACACGGTAGCAGGTACTTCAAACAGCAGAGAGCAGGAGGTTCTCCCACAGACTCTTCCACAGGTTTCTTATTCAGCAATTTACCTAATCCCTGGTTTTCCTCTCACTAAAACATCCCTCTCGCTATATGCTTCACATTTTAAGGATCCCTTTTCAGATGGCAAGCACCAACTGCTTTTCTGTTCTCATTACGTAACATATTTGGTATGCCTCGTGTCGGGACTGTTGCTAAAAAATAAGGCCTGTGCAGAATTTAACATTTGTTGTTAATTGTTGCTATTTTGATTCATTTCATATGGATGTACCAAGCCAGCGGCTATTTTACCACTGATGAGACTAGTTAATTTTTGATAACAGTTCATGTTGATTTAAAAAAATCCAGTGAAACCCGGCTGGGGTTGCTTCTGTTTGACCCTCCTGATGTGCAGAATCCTGGTCAAAGCTCAGGTATGAGGCCTGCATGAGCGTGGGTCTGAGCTGGCTAGATGAGCAGCGTTTCCTAACGGTGCGTGTATCTTCTTGAGCTACGGGCCTGCCAGCCTTGAAGCTAAACTCGTCGAATTGTGGTCAAGTCATAGGTCCAATTAGAAGAACCACTGAACAGATGCAATAAATTCAGCTTGAAAGGCCACACGCACAATCTGCCTTGGGTCGGGAAGCCAAGGGATGCTGTGACCAGACCGGCTCCGCAGGGAAGCGGCTCCGCGCTGCAGCGCTTGCTTCCCGAGGGCCAGGCTGCCCGTTGCTCCTTGCTTACTGCCAAGCACAGAGGAGCCAACGGAGCTGGAGATGCTTTTTAAAACAAAGCAGTTTGAAGGAAGAGGGCCACTGCAGTGGTCCTCATGAACCGTCTTTTCCAGGCAGAGGGGCCAGCTTGATAGGAGCAGAGATTTTGGCATTGAATTAGGCAAAGAGATAAAGTCCCCCAGCTTTATACAGCAGGCCGAGATGCTCCTCTGGCTGAAGGACATCCAGGAGATTGCATCCAATCAAGTCTTTGAAAGGATGAGATCTTTTATCCATTGCCTGGCTGCAGGAGTTTACACCACAGCTATGTAGCTTATTGCCTTGCCAGGGTGTCTGGGTACCAAGAGCCAGCTACAGATTAATCAGTTATTTCTGATACGAAGTTGAGCAACTCAATGACACCTATAAAATTGCAAGTCTTCCCAGAAATAGCAGTTTGTTACCCAAAATACTTTTTTTTTTTTTTACTCTTCAAGATTTGGGGAGAAAATGAGATTCAGCTTCTTATCTTTCTGTATGTTGCTTTTGCATTTGTGGTAGATTTTTCTCACATTTTCTTGACAAGTCAGAGCCTCTGTCCTAGTTTTGTGAGCTCCCCCTGTCACTGCCTTGGCGGCTTCCAAGGAGAGTTGTAAAAGAGTTGTCTGAAAAAAGAAGAAAGGCAGCTTCACAAAAGGGAGGCAAATTCATCCTTATGTTCATGTTCAAGCTAAAGAAGATCTTAAGAAAATATTGATGAAATTTACAAAAAGGAAAAAAGAAAATTGGGAAAAAAAAAGGATGCATCTAGTAGAGCTAGCTAGAAAGAGACCCTGTCTGAGGGCTTCTGACTGGAATATTGAAATAGATTGCTGGGGCCTCAGCTTTGGCAGTGTTCTTTATTCAAAAATAATGTATATAAAAATATTTTTAGAAACTTGCATGTTAACTACTGGCAGTTGATTTTGTTAATAGTTATTTTATGCATGTCTTGTTCAGATGAATAGTCAGTTTTTTGCCTATTGGAGATTTTTGTTCATGAAAAAATAGAGTATGTGAAGCCTTGTTAATGTGAGGACAGCCTTGAGTCCTCTTTATTTCAGAGCGAGCCGGCAGTTGTGATTCAGCAAGTGCAGTCTGTGCTGTCTCTGCGTAGCTGCAGGGAGGATTTCCTCATGGCAGAACTCAGGTTTAACCTGTAGCAGCCTGTGAACACGTCCTGCTGTTTGGGGAAGAGCCCTTGGGGCTGCTGGGGGAGGAGTGGCGGCAGGAGAGGAGGAGGCAGAAAGAGACCATCACCATCCTCTGCACTCCCTCCCTTGAGGTATTTATATACACTGATTAGATCCCCTCTCAGCCTTCTCTTCTCCAGGCTGAACAGGCCCAGCTCCCTCAGCCTCTCCTCATAGGGCAGATGTTCCAGGCCGCAGTCCGGTGTGGTCACCCTCACCATCATTCACATATTGCTCATCATTTAACAAGCACTTTTCTTCCATTCTGATGAGGTGTAATTATTAAGATTTGACTAAAAGAGAAGTTATCGGTCTTTGAAGTCTATCTATGCTGTCCTTGAAAGCATGTTGCAGAGCTGTGATCCCACGGGCCATGCCGTGTTCCCTTTCCTGAGCGATGCCCCCAGACAGGATGAGAGATCCTGTGGGAGCGAGTCCAACCACTCGTGCAAAATGAGGGAAGGCGAGCTGTGTCAGCAGAAAGAGAGAATTCAGTCAGTCATCCCCTCCAAAGATCTAAGTTCCTTTACATTAGATGAAGGAAAGGTTCTCCTTGCTTGGATTTTGAAAAATCTCTAGCTGCAAAAGGCATCTCAGCTGTTGCAATAGAAATGCAGAGGTGCAAAGTAATGGTATGAAATGAGCACAGATATTTCAGTTTTCAGAGAGCAAAATATTTTGCCATTAAATTGGCTTTATGTGTTGAGCTGACAGGAAAGCAAAATTTTGTGCAGCTTCTTGTTTTGAAGTCTTTAATTTTTAATACTGCTCTTGGATGGAAAGAAAAACAAGGTGTGCTATTGTTTCTTAAAGCTCCCACGTGACTAAGCAGACTGCATGATATCTTCGCCTCTGCTGTCATGGAGCTGGTTAGTCCGAAGCGGTAAGGATTCTGGCACTAAGCCAATGAAGTACTTAAGTGTGCACTTAAACTTAAGCCTATTTGTAATTCCGTAGAGCACAGAGGGAGCACTGTGTGCTTAAAGCTGAATCCAGTATTAACTGATGTGTTGAATAGAGGCCAAAGTACTTCCCTAGGTCCCTATGGAAAGGTCCCTATGGAAGTGCAGTCGGTTCCCCCGGCCCTGTGCCAAGCAGGGTGGGTGCAGGTGCCTGGGTGTGGAGATGTCGCCGTTTAACTTGAACGGGGGTCTAAAATAACTGGGATTCAGATCAACACCAAAATGGCTGTTCCATTCATAGACACTGTTTTCTTTATAGCTGTTTTTTCTTTTATTAATATTATCAGTATTGGTCAATTATCAATATATCAGTAAGCAAGTGCCAAGAACAGACAGTCCAAAAGACCTTGAAGTCAACAGTGTTGAATCCATAAATCACGGCAAGGGAGACCTTCCGCTACTAGGTCACAGATGACATTTGCACTCATATTATTGCTTTAACATGCTTATTAAGAACCTAATTAATTCATTGCATGGTTTCCGTTCCAGATGTACGACTCCAATATGTAGTATCTAAGTATATCAATTATCCTTTGGGCAGTTATTTATATGGCACAAACTATTGTGTATTTGGAACATGTTGGCAAAAGCCCTAGTAACTAATTCAGGCAAGGGCTTCTTAGTTGAAAAAGAACAGAGTTAATATCCTTATAATATTTACACATATGACTTACGCTCAACAAATTATTTATGTTGATGACAAGATAGCTGTACTCTGCAGAATATAAAATTGAGATTTCAACTTTTGAATATGAAATATTCAGTCACTTGAAAGCCTTGTTTTGGCATCTTGAGCAAAAAAAAAAATGCATCCTCAGTTTGGAAATTTATTGTAAAAGTCTTCTAAAACAAACAAAAATGTTTAATTTTTTTTTTGTATTCAGCAAAGGACTAGTAAATTAATTTTGTGAGTTAGTGCTTTTCCATGATATTTTTTGTTACTGTGAGCAAAGAGGCACTTCACTATGTATATTGCTGTCTTCATGGCAGTCCTTCCGGTACATCATGACTCTGTAGCTAAATGCAACCTTGTGAAAGCTGGTGTGCTTTTTGAGCATAAACTTAGCCTAAGATGGCAAGATGAGATGAGATGGCACCCCGCAGTGCCGGTAGCTAAGTGCTGCTGTTACTCAGGTGCGACCGCTCATCACGACGTGGTACGAGCATGCTTCATCCTGTGGAGGAAGTTAACTTATTGGTGTTTTCCAAAATCCAGGGGTGATCCATGAACGTCTCCATTATTTCACGCAGAGTGTTCCCTGGTGAGTGTCTTGCATTCGGGGTTGGCGGTGTCACTGACACTAACTGCAGGTAATTGCCACCGGGGCGCGTGCGTGGCGCCTTTCCCCTGCCCGCGGCACCATCAACACCTCCTCCCAGGAGGAGAGGCGGCTCTTTGATGCTGTGAACCCTCTTAAAAACTATTCTAGGTCAATGGATTCCAACCTAAGATTGCTAAGAAGACTATTTAAAATCACAGCTATTATCTATTTTAATTTCCTCTGCTGGAGAGTACCCCAAAACACTCATTATGTGGAGGGTATAATCTCTGAACAAATGGCATGGTGGAATTAATGAACAATTAACTATGATCATATGTTATAAACAGAGCTGATTAGGATCCGCACAGGCCTTGGTTTCAGAAAGGCTCTTTTGACTCAGCTTTGTACTGCTGAGGTAGGGCCGTGCGGCTCTCATCTCTTATTTATCGTATACGCATAACCTCATTTCCTCGGAGGTAGGGCTACATCTCTTAGTTTTCATGGCAACCAGACAAAGAATTCATCTATTCTCCAATTTATGTGTGAGGGAAATGGGAATTTCTCATGGTAGTTCTCCTCTTCCCTGATTAGCTAATGCACTTATCTCGTAGGCTTGCTCCCAGATCCCGTAGCCTGTTCTCCAGGATCCCACATGGCGATTAAATGGGAGCGAGCAGTCGGAAGCTGCAGGAAGGAGCCGCGTGTCGCAGGCGCGGCGCGGCCGGTGGTGCGTGCGGCCGGTTACTGTGCTCTGCAATTTACTGCCTTCATTAGATCAGACAAGCGTCAGGTGAACCGTGGAGATTCCATCTGCAGTCACGCTGCGCTCCGTGCAGATTACTTACACTTCTGTTTTCCTCTCACTTTATTTAGGTTCCACATGTATGCATTTATTAAATGCGTGCTATTATACATTCTAGCGTTGCTTTCAAAACAATAATGTCAGATACTGTGATCAAGAGCGTTTTTGACCTTAAAGAAAAATGCTTCTGTTGTTTTAAAACAGAGGCAGGCCTCGAGCTCTCCTAATGTCATTGGGGACACACGAGGATTTGTTTGAGAAGCTGCAGTGCAGCACCAGGCAATGACTGGCCATGCAGCTTGATAATTCTGCATCACAGAAAAGCATTAGCCTCCCCTTATCGCCTCAGTGCTCTGATCAGCCTGAAAACTGAGACAAAAGAAATGCCCCGCTATATGCTGACCTTCATTGTAGCAGCAGAAACCTTTTATTATTTTATCACATTACTTGATACTCTGGAGGGCAGTGCATTGAGAATAGGAAACTCATATCCAGAAAGAAGACATGCAAAGTTTCTATTGCATAAGGAGAGGCAGATTTTTTTAAAATGTAGTGTGTGTGTGTGTTAGTGCTTTTTGGAATGCATATATTTGCAAGATGCTTAAGCAGTAATTTAGAGAACAGTTCCTTAGTGAAAGAGCATTATGTTTGAATAATTTATCTTGAAATTTTAAAAAGTTCTTACTGAAGTGGCAGCAACTCAATCAAATGTAACACCATAAGGGGAGAGCTGGTATTTTTTGAATTACACAGGAATATGTCCAAATGATACTGTCAATATTCCTAGCATACGTATGAACTATTTTCTCCTAGTAGCATTCTACTATGCTAGGAACTATGTTAAACAATATATTATATAATATATTACATTATATATTAAATATGCATTAAATAGCTATGTATTTTCTGGTGTGACATGTTCAGTTTCAAGTATCTTTTGCTCTACCTTAGTATAGTCTATTTTGTCAGGATATACCCCATTATCTGCGCTGTGATGGTGGTAGCCCAAGATGCAAATTATGCAAGCTGTTCATGTCCTTAGGTACAATACTCTAGGAATCCGAAAGTGTTTTAAAAATTCTTGAGTACGAAAAAGTAAAAAAGCATCAGCCCCTTACTCCTCAAGGTGAGGGTGAAGACTGAAATCCCTGTTCCCTGCCTCGGCGCTCAGCGTTTGTCAGAACGCAGATTTGGTGGCTTTGGCTCGAAGCCTAGTAGTGAGCGTAAGCAGGCCAAAACGCCCTAGAGGGCCGTGTTCCTGCTTGAAGGTCGCAGAGCCGAGGCCCCTGCTGAGGTCTGCTGAACGAGGCATCCTGGCTGGAGGTCACGGCGTCCCCGCTGCAGAGGCGCTGTGATCCTGTTCACTGCGCTCACGCAGAAGGTGGAAAATCTAAGAGATGTTGGGTGAGGGTAGGGGGAATGCAAGCGTGTAAGTACAGCAAGTAGAGGCCTGTACTTATACACGCCGGGGTCTCAAACATCTTCCTCCTGCTTCATTTCAGCACCCTTTGGTTCCCTCGGCTGACCTACTTGGAAGAGTTTGGTCTTGTAATGACTGCAGATGTGACAAGTTGGTATTGGAAAAGGAATCTTTGGCATAAGGGATGATGGTGTTTTCTTTCTTCTGTCTTAGAGTAGCAGAGAGTTTGAAAGTAATAAGATTTGAAAGTTTAATGTTAAAAAAGGTAAGAATTGTTTTAGTTTGGGGCTGGAGCCCATGCAGGCAAAGGCTAAAGAGTCCAGCTCTGCAGGCTGGGGCAGGGCCTTACTCTCGAAAGCAAAGTTTGAAATTGCTGTTTCAGTGGGGAATAAAATGGGAAATCTTGCTAGATGAGGAGTCATAGGATCACTGTGAGTTGAGGTTGGAAGGATCCCCTGGAGATCACCTAGTCCAACTGTCCTGCTCAAGCAAGGTCACCTAGAACCCATTGCACATGATCGTGTCCAGTCCTCCTCTTATACAAGAGATGCTTCAGTCCCTGCTTCATCCTTATGGCCCTTTGCTGAGCTCGATCGTGTCCAGTCCTCTCCTTGTATGAGAGATGCTTCAGTCCCTTCTTCATCCTTATGGCCCTTTGCTGAGCTCACCGCAGTAGTTCCTTCTCTCTCTGGTGTTTGGGAGGCCTGCACTGGGCCCAGTGCTCTAGACGTGGCCTCACCAGTACTGAGCAGAGGGGAAGGATCATCTTCCCCAAGCTGCTGGTACTGCTCTGTCTAATGCAGCACAGTTGGCCACAAGGGCACGTTGCTCGCTCGTGGTCACCTTGTCCACCAGGGCTTCGTCCTCTGCAGAGCTGCTTTCCAGCAGGCTATGCTGGGGTCTGGAACTATTCCTCTCCCCGTGCAGGACCTATCCATGTGCATTTACCTTCACTGAACTTTATGAGGTTCCTCCCTGACAATTTTCCCAGTGTGTCAAGGTCCCTCTGAGCAGCAGCACAGCACTCTGCTGCATCAGCCACTCATCCAGTTATGTACATTCTGCCTCATCATTCAGATCATTAATGAAGAAGACAAATGGCACTGGAGCCAGTATTGACCCCAACTATCTGCTTATCTGCCCAGTATTTTCCCAGCTTTCCTATAAGGCTCTTACTCCTTCTCCTTTCAAGATGTCTGTGTTGCACACTCATGGCTAGGCAGGGAATTGCCTGCTGGCTCTTCAAGAATCAGCCCCGGATACAGGAGCAACATAACTTTATTGGAGCTCAGCTCCCCACAAGTGATTACAGCATCTTCTGTGGAGCCCTGTACTGCTGTAATTAGGACGCTGCTGTCCTAACACACGTGTTCTGCTTCCACGACCTGAGCTGTTCCCTCTCCAGGGATTTTGTTTATTGTGGGCTCCCAGGCTGTTCAAAGCTGGTTTGATTCTCCCTGAGCCAGTTCTGCACCAAGCTGGGAATTCCTCTGTAGCTTCTACCAGCCTGTCCTCCTACCAGCCTGCACACTGTAGCATGACAAGTTGTACAGCTGAATTAAGTCTCTTGGATCCACTGAGGAGTTTCTGTCTTGAGATTTTGGGTTGTGAGTGATGAACAGCATAGTAGTGACCTAAAATGCTTGCAGAAGCCATGTAATATCCTTTTCCAGGATAAAATTAACAGTCAGAAGCCTTCCCGGACAGAGGATGGATGGATGGAGACCAAACCAAGAAAGCATTGATTAATACATTCAAAGGAAAGCTGTATCATTAGCTTCTCAGCCGGTAATGCAATCTGCTTAATAACTGGTGACATTGATTACTGAGGAATTGAATACCGTGTGCTAAAAAATGAGAATATAGATTTGTTTACAGCAAAGTGGCTCATCTCTCATCTGGCTGCCAGAGAATACCTGTAATCATATAGTGAGCTACAACATGTTGATGACTGGCAATACGGAATTAAGATGGTTGAAAAGAATTCAGAGACATGGTTGTAGACTCTGTATAATCTTGGAGTATGGCCCAATAATTCTTGGAAAATACTCTGTTTGGCCTGATGGAGCTAAAAGCTAGTTGTCACTGAAAGCAGCAGGACTTAACTCCTCTTTTTTTTTTCCTCACCTCCTAACTCTCAGCTTTGGGTGCTGCAGATGTTCAGGCCACCTCTGCAGAGGCAGGGGTGGTTTGGAAGGGCTGCAGTCCCAGCTGGGTGGGAACCCCAGGCAGTTGGAAGGTGCAGAAGGGACTTTCTCTTGTAGCATCTTATGGTTAGCTTAACATTGAGGTGAATGCATTCTCAGCATTTTTATGCCTTGGTTCTGTCTCTGTTGGATGGAAGCAGAAGTATCTTCCAGTCTCAGCATGTAGCTGAACCACAGAGGTTGTAAGAGGTTGTGCTAGTTGGGAACTCCTTGTGTTTCCAGTTTTTAAATTGTAAGGTATTAAAAAAAAAAAAAAGGCGGCAGGGGGAGCATTCCTCAGAAACTTCAACCACCAACAGGGCAATATTTGTCAATTGAAAATTTTGCCTGGCAGGTGCCAGGTGGGTTTATTAGCAAAGACAGGTTAAAATATTGGAAGCAAACAGTATCTATCCTTTCCCCCATCGCATGGGCGTGCGCGTGTTTGAGCTTGCCCGGCAGCCCAGGCGGTCGCCTCCGTTTGCCCGGTTCAGGCTCTCTTTGCTCCCCGTTCCGTTGGCGTCGGAACCTCAGATTGCTCCCCGTGTTGGTAGGAAACCTCCTTTTGTCCCTAGCATGTCACCTGGCTTATCTTGTACTGAAATTGTAAGGAAACGGAAAGAAACCATTGCTGAGACCAATTCCCAGAACTTGGTGATTTGGCAGCGTTTCAGCTTTAGGGTTCACTGCCCTTCTTGTGTTCCTGTTCTGTGGAGGATTGTGCTGTAAAGCCCCGTTATCTTTGTTCCCACACTCCATTGCAATTTGGGGTCCCAGAAATGATTATGAACTAAAGCAAAATGGCATGGACTTTGAAAATTTGACCCCAAAAGGTTGCTTTTATGTGTCTGAAAGAGTGAGCTGTAATATTAAAACACTTGAACGTTCTGTTGAGCAGTGCCTGAAGGAGGCTGGTTGATACAGCCTTGCCAGTGTCTACGCTGCCGCCTTCCACGGAGCAGGGCCTGCAGCATCAGTGCAGTGAGGCCTGTGCAAACGCCTGGGCGCCGTGAGCTGGGACAGGAGCAACTTTTACCCATCGTCTCTGCTTTCCTGTCTTTCCATCATGCTGAGCATATGTTGAGTGTACTTCCTATGTAACATTTGCCCATATGTTGACAAGACCTCTAGGAATGACCTGCCACGTGTCAGAAAATGCTAGGCTAGGTAGGCTAAAGCTGTTTTGTTAGTAGTGGTATTTTAACGTCAGCAGAGATTTTAATGCATATCAGAAGAGGTTGAAAAGGAGGGATGGAGTCTTCTTAACTGTGGTTTAGAGAGAGAGAGAGAAAAAAAAAAGAGTAGCTATTAAGAATTCTCTTCTACATAGGGTCATTTTTACCAAATGAGGAGGAGAACTAACACAAATTTTCGATTTACCTTCCTTCTGCATTGTGCCTCACTTCGTTGTTTGCCTGTTACAGGATTCTGCTCTCCCAGTGGTTAGTTTCTCTTTCTTTTGATTCAGATATAAATAGTTCTGCTGTGTACAAAACCTCAGCAAATACGTCAGGGCAAAGGCAGAGTTAAAGAGCTTTCCATTTAAGCATGCACTGCCTTCACTGACCAGGAAAGATCATACAAAGACACAAAGATTTCTAGTGATTATTTAGAGCTATTTAGAATGTGTGATTTATGGACATTCACACAAGTTTATTTTGCTTACATAAAGAGTGTTACTTGCTGGCAGAGACTGCTCCCTGTGTAAAAATAATCAATACAAAACATCCCATTATGTTGCCTTTTGAGCTTGAGCATCAACACTTTTCCAAAGGAACAAGTCATTACCAGCTCCTCAAAGATGAAAACCGTGTAGGCTGGATTTTCTTGCTGCATCCTTCAAATGGAAACCGGAGTGTGTATATATAGCAAAGCAGTAAAGCCAGGCACATCTTTATAGGCTGACAAATATAAACTCCTAAAGACTCCAGAAAACAAAACAAAAAGTGCCAGGAATTAAGCTGGAACCTTCCTGTCCCACTCCTCCTCTGGCCCAGAGTTGTCTTGGTAGTTATCTGAGACAGAAGGATTTATGGATTTGCTTTTGATACTTTATTTTTATGTCCTTGGATTGATATTATCTTATTTGTTGCCTGTGGCCTCTCAGAACACTGAGCAGAAGGTAGGCATAAGAAACAGGTCTTTGGAGACCATTTCGCCTGAGAGCTGTTGTGGATTTCAGCACATTACCAATATGTTGAGTTTTTTCCAGCCTAAGTTGGTAAACCTTTTCTTTACAGGATTCAGTTTATCCTTGGTATCCTTAGTGCTATTGTAGTGTACAGAATACAGGGGCAATGTTTAGTTCGAAGTGTTTCTCTAAGCACAGTATGCCTGAAATTGATGCTAACAGCTTTGTACTCATTTTGAGGATTTGTCTTACTTGGTTTTTTAAAACAGTGAATGATTTATTAGGTACAACATAAATTAAATTTTGTGCAAGTTTACTCTTGAACTTTCAAGTTACTGGATGTACTGTGTATTTAACTCGGAGAATCAATGAACATATACAACCAAAATGGTTTAAACAGTATAAATATTTTTCAACATTTGATTACGTTTTTCAGCATTTCTTCTGCAGTGCTGTCTGCCCTGATAAAACGAATAGCTCATCAACACCTTTGTAAACATAAAGTGCAGCCTGCAGCTTTATTTTTCCATCATTAAACAATTCACAATGTGCTTAGTATTCCAGCCCAGCTGATCATGAGATAAAGTGTGACTAAAAAGTAGCTCATCGGGTGGATGCTCCAGTGTGTGACCCGGCACAAAGGGCTCCTTTCTGCTCCCCAGCCAACCCGTGCAGCCCCATGGAAAGGGCTGGGAGGGCGCGTGCCTGCTGGGGCACGTTCCTATGGCTCGCTCCCTTCGTCGCTGCAGGGAGCACAGCAGTAGAGACACCCAAGCCAAGCACAGCCACCTCGTGCTTGGCTGTACGTGCAGCTGACTGCAGTGTTGGAGTTGGCTGCGGAGCTTATCCTCCATGCTTTGGTGCCCTCAGCTATTCCCAGGCATGGTGGGGCTGGGCAGCTCCCTGGCATCTCC
>NW_010587908.1:187692-205878 GCF_000705375.1 Tinamus guttatus
GTCTCTGCCGTAGCGGCCTGGCGCTGCCGCGGATTCGCACCCCTGTCGGGGCGGTGAAACGTTTCCTGTGAAAGCTCCCTGCTGCCACAGGTTACATTGCTTTCTCATGGCTGTACGTGCATTTTAGCATTTGAATTATTCAAGCTTTGTGTAGTTTTCTAATGTGGCTTTTGACTGTGTTGCGCAGGGCCGTGGCAATGGAGGACGGCCGGGTGTGCCGTCCCTCGTCCCAGGGCCGAGGCAGGATCTGCCGTCCCTTGTCCTGAGGCCAAGGCAGGGCTCACCCCCCTTGGCCGCTCGGGCTTTCGGGCCTTGTCTATATCCCAGGGCTAGGGAGTGCTTTGCAGCTTTGCTTTGTCTGGGTGCCTGGCAAGGGACCGGAGACTTGTAGCGCCCAGGCCAGACGCTACCCGGAGCCCTCGTGTGCCTGCTGTGTGCGCCCGGCCTGCCAAAGGCACCCGAGCGCCTCAGCCCCTTGCGAACAGGCAGCTCCTCCCCGCGCTCCTTCCCGAGCCCTCCCTTTGGGGGGAAGCGCCCAGCCGCGTTTGCTCAGGGCTGATCACTCTGTGACAATGACCTGTGTGTGCGGGGCTGGAAAGCCTCCCCGAAAAGCTCCCACCCAGCCTTCCTGGCTGCACCGTGGACTGGGAATGCGTGCGTGCGTCCCGAGCAGGCGCCTTCCGCACGTGGAGAGCTGCGGCGGCCGCGCAGCGGCATCGCGCACCACCAGCTGCCTTGGGGCCGGCTTCCTCCAGGCCCTTGGCACAAAACACGGCCGGTCTCCTGCAAAAGGCCCTGCCGGGGGCTCGGCTCTCCCAAGTGTTGATAGGAGCTTGGTTTGCAAACAGAAATTCAGGGATACAGTCCTTAAATTATTATCATACCTTGTTCTGTAATACCTTGTTGTATGCTGTCATCTTCTTATGGTCACTACTCTGCCTCATATATACGTTCAATATATTTTTTTCTCTAGCCTGAATTATTTGTTCACCAATATGTCTCTATGGCAGTAAGGCTTTACTGTACCCATGCATTGTCTGATCAGTTAGGGTAGGATCCATTTTACAGGAAATCCATGGGATTTTTGCACTAACTTCTATGAGCTACAGGGAAGTTAATTTTGTTTTGAACCATGAAAGATTGCACGTGGTATTTAACATACACAGCCTGAAAATAGTTCTGGACATCAAAAATCCGTGACTAAACTGAGTTTGGGTTTCCCTAAGCTGAAGCGCCAGGGTGTGTATGTGCAGGTGCGTGTCCAAGGGGGTGGGTGTTTGCGGCGACAGGACGGGCAGCAGTGTGTCTGGATCAGAAGGCTTCAGCTGTCAGGCTGTCACGTATGAGTTTTAAACAAAACTGATTCATCCATCTCATAAGTGTAATTCTGGTATATTCTTTTTATTTATTTTATTTTTATAGAGCAGCCTCTGATAGGCACTGAAGTGAATAATTCTATATTTGGCAATTATTTATGAACTGCAGATCTCATAAACACAGCAGATGCATTTCCTGGATGGCAGCCATTAGTGCATCTGGGGACTTATTTACTAGTTGTTCAAAATATTGGATGGAAGGAAAAAATAAAAGATGCTCCCACCACTTCCTAATTTTCACTCAAATTCTGAGGTGCTCCACAGCCTTCTTTCTCCAGATTTCTCACCTTATAAACATCCCTTGACACCTCTCAAGTATTTAGTTGCCTTAGTAAACTTTGGTTCAGTCTTTACACTCAGTACTTCCAAAATAATAGTCATCCAGGATGCACTGTGGGCCCTGCTCCTTGGAGATTTCTATCTTAGCATATTTGGGACAGCACTCTATTTCTTTCATTTCTTTAAAGAAAAAGGAAAAAAAGTTACTTGCAAAAGTTCTTAAAAGGCTTTTCCTACTGTGCCATGTGAGCTCAAACATAAGAAGGAATTTTCAGAGTTGTTGACAGGTGAAATTGTATCTCTTGGATAGCCAGTGGTACCACTGGAGAGCTCGGACATCTCTATGTGCAGCGGCTTAGAAACCTCTTGATCCTTCACCCGCACAATTGTGTGTGTGTTTCTGCTTTTGAGACCGAATAATAATGTAGTGGGGAGCAGTGGCTTGCTCATGCTAATTCTGAGGATTTCTGAGCCGTTATGTCAAAGATGATGTATACACAGTCTGCATATGTATATATGCTGTGGGGAATATCTGTTTTATTTTGTTGTTCTTTCCAAGTCTTCTTTTTCCCATTTCCAATTCTTCCTTTTTAAATTCTTTAATACCTTCCTTTCCAGAAGGGAAATTTGAAGTTTAATAACTGTGGACTGAGTGGATGACGTGTAGATTTGAATTTTCAGTAAGAGAGGCCAGATGATTTCAGGATATTAAATGAATAACAAAGCCTGTGCATCTCTAAGCTTAATATTTTCCTGTCATTGAAGCTTAGACCCTCAATTTTAGCATGTGCTGACTCTAGGGGAAAGCAGTTTCTTACGGTGAGAGCATTTTGTTTGGTGTGTTACAATTTCAAGCATGAGTGTGGGTGGAAGTAGGGCTGAATCTCCCCAACTTCTCCAAGAAGCAGCACCGGTGACAGGGTTTGTGGTATTCTCTTCAGTTTAGAGAACATACCTGCTATTTTATGGAAGAGCAAATAGCCAGGATCATTTCTTTTAGCAGTACATAATCATATTCCCTCTACATGCTAGCTGTATTTTATGTAAAAAGAAAACACTTGAACACACACAATAAAAGACTGACCAGCCAGAAATGCATAGAAAAACATTCTATGGGTTTATGAGAACATACTTATCTTGCCTAGCAGGTTTTCATGCCTGATACATCATTAGCATTTTGCATATCGAGGTGGGACCAAAAGTGAAGTAGTGCAGCAAGAGCAGCTGAAAGTGTCGAAGCCTAATATGCAGAAGTATTTCAGTTATCTGATGGTTGTTTTCTATCTTCATGGTGGTTGGGAGCTTTACAGTCAACACTACTTGAAAATATTTTTAAGGACATTTTTGGCTTCATTTTATTTTTAAAGCAAGATTAATTTTTAAAGTTTCTGTAACTTCCCTATTAAGTAGCTTAATTAGAAGTATTTATTCCACTAGTCATAACTAGAGTTTGTCATTTTGAATATGAATTTATTTCCAGTCCCTAAATGTCCTGGGGCATATTAATCTATAGTGTGGAAGTGAGTGTCATTTTTGATAATTTTTCACTGCTGTATCTTTCCAAGAAACATCTTAAAATTTTTAAATGGCCATTAGGGTTTGATGTAAGAAAGCAGACATTACAGTAGAGCTCATAGCTCTTGGGTACTCGGTTCTCTTACCTTTTGTGCAAGAAAACAGCACTGGGATGCAACCCTTTAAAATGACCTGTGCTCCTAAAAATAGGTTAATTGTTCTCAAAAAGAAAAAAAGGATAGTAAAAGTGGATAAGAGAATTCTTTCTCTGCCAGTGGGTCTTTCAACATTGCCAGCAACACTGCTGATGTATTGCGTTCAACGTGAGCTCTTGAGCTTGAGGGAGGAAGTCAGAGAGGATACTACAAAATACATTACTAGGCCTTTTAAATAGCATACTGTATGTAGAGTGTGCACCCTAGGGCATTTTGCAAGGTAAGAGTTTGCTGCTAAGACATATCCTTGTGTGCTGGCTGCATCCGTCAAAACCAAGCTGCTTTCTTGTGTGAACTCTAACCTGTCATTTCATCAGTCTTAGAAGCTGAGAAGTTTGATGTCCAGATCTGAAGACACTCTGTAATGTAAAATTATAGTGATAGTCTCTTGTTGCCCAAAATTCATACAGAGTTCATAAATGTATGGGGTTCAGTTGTTCATCTGTCAGCTATTAAATGCCCACGGAGTATATGCCACGCCAAGTGATCTTTCCTTCTCCTTGCAGAAGTTGTTGCAGTTATCACAGAGAGTAGTGCTGGCTCATCTGTAGAGAGCCAAAGAGTGTGTGTGCAATAAACAGGAGAAGAATCAACCAGAGTGTTTGAAATGAGAGATTGCCCTCACATGAGCATGCGTATACACGGGGGCTGGAGACTGGCCCTGCTCATGATGTGAGCTTGAAGGGGCAGAGATGGGGGGCCCCTGTGGGGATCTCTGCAGAGAGGGAGGGATAAAGGGCAGGTTTAAAAGGCCTCCTGGAAGAGGGGCAGCCTGACTAGGGAGAAAGCAGTGGCAAAAGTGAGAGAAAATGACAAAAAGATACATGAAGAGAGTGAGGCAGGGCTGAAAAGAACGTTTTAACACCTTTCTGACAAGGCACTTCACCTTGCAATCTGCACATAGTGTAAATATGCCTCGCACAAGGGACAAAAACCTGTGAAAGGGTTTATGGGGCTGTCATTGCAGAGTGCTCAGGAGAAGGTGGGAAAAGCTTCCTTTCTCAGCTCCATCCACAGGAGGCTGCACCGCGAAGCTCGGGGCGGTGGTAGAAGCTCCGCTCACGCCAGGAACCTCTTGGGTTGTGCTCTCAGGTGCGAGCGCAGCCCGTGGCTTTCGTGCCCTGTGAGTCGCTGAAGCCAAAGCTCTGCCGAGGCCTCTGGTCTGCCCGTCTCTGAGGCCACGAGCGGCTCTGCGCTGGTTCTGCCCAGGAAGCGAGCGGCTTCCTCGGGAGGCTCCCGCTGCTGCCTCCTGCGGCCGCCCCGCGCTGCGGGCGGGATCGAGCGCTCATACCTGTCTGTGGCAGCACGGGCTCCGCAGCGGGTTGGCTCCACAACAGCTTGCTTAAAGCCGCTTGACCCGGTTGCTGCTGGGCTTGGTGAGCCTGCCTCCCTCCTTCCCTCAGGTCAGTAGGTCCCAGCTCCAAATGTGGGTCACCAGGCGGCTGCTCGGTGGTAGGGCTGATGTGTGGCTAGCAGTGGTGCCACCAGCACCACCGCTTGTTAGCAGGCCCTCGGGCCAGATAGTCCCTCCAGGTTCATACATGGTGGACCATCCGTGCAGCCCCTCTGGGGAGAAGAGCTCCCTGCCATGTGAAAGTTGCACATGCGTAGGCCGGGACTCCCCTTGGCTTTGTAGCCACTGCGAGCCCAGAGGGACGCAGCTTGGGCAAGGCAAGGCACCTCAGCGCGGCGAGGGACACCTTGGCAAATGGCTTCCTTGCCCCAGTGTGGGGACTGTGGAGAGGGCTGCCTCCGTCTGAAGGAGAAACTGGTCAGATGGGCGCTGGGCCCCTACCCAGCGACGAGGGAGGGCATGAGGGCTGGTTAGTTGGGTGTTAGCACCCATGCACGCATGGTGACCACCTCAAACACCTTCAAAGTGACTTGGGAAGGGCTGCTTCCTCGTGCCAGCGAGGCTGCGTGTGAAGTGAAGTAGATGCATTTAGATCTCGAGGATAGGCAGCCTGGCCTTCGCAGCGCCCTGGCTGAACTGAGATTTGCAGGCTTGCTTGGGTCCCGCTCACAGCTTTAAATCCCCAAAGAGAAATGGAAGCACCCTGCTTTTTTGCACTCTTGTGTGAAAAGAGATCCTCACAAATCTGTTTGGGCAGCTGGTGCCCGCCAGCGAGACACACGAGGCCTCTCGTCGCATGGCAGGGCCGCTGGCCGCTCTCCTGCGGCGCCACAGAGGAGCTGCGCTCACTCTCGGTGCTTCTCAACATATTTTGTGTCACAATCTGATATACCAAGCTAGGTTTTGAGCTGCACCGCAGTGCTTTTACCAAAGTGATGAGTACTTGCTGAAAAAAGATCATAATTGCATATATTTTTATTTCTATTGATCATCTGCCACACTGGTTTGCTGGAAGATCTCGGTGGATGCACTCCTATACCAGTAATGATGCACATGTCTTACTGAAAAAGTTGCTGAGTAAGGATAATTCAATTAGGCTGCTGCACATGGCTGAAATGTTTAATATTGGTGTTTTCTTAAAATTGGCTACCTTATAACACCGCGACAACCAGGGTATGGAAGATATGTTTAATGGTAGACGTTTTGTGATAGTACTGTGCAGTATTTTGTGAAAAGGTTTTTGATGCGATTTATTTTGCTTTACAGGGTAAATACAAAAAGATATGTGTATGAATGAAACATTTGGGAAATAAATAGGAGGACTTGGCTGCGGCGGCTCTGCACCTGTGTATTGCTGAGCTCCAGGGCGATGGCTCTTGTGTTCTTGTGTGCATGCTGCTTGCAAAGCCGAGGCCAAAACCTAAATCTTTCCTATTGCACTTTCCCAAAGGAAAGTCCACCTGCAGCTTTTAACACACTGAAGGAGAATATTTTTGCAGTGCAGGTCTTAAAATCGAGCAAACAAAAATGCAACTAGTGGCAAGCAGAGCAGCAGCCATTTCCCCTGGGCGCGCCGCGGCTGCAGCTCTGGTCGCTCTGTCCTGGCTGCACGTAGCTGGGTCCAACACTGTTGGAGCTTTTGTTTTTAAAAAACAAAGCCTTTGAATCGAGCAAAGGAGCAACAGCTGTGTCCTGCTGATGGTGTGCATTAAGAGAAGATAAGGAATAACCAAAGAGTGCACTGCAGTAATCCAATCTAGAGGTGGTATTAAAGCCATGGATCGCAGTGCCAGAGCCTGCACCGAAAGGAAGGGACATATAACTTTTTCTGCAGACAGATTAAACCAGAGGTATCAATTCCTGCCCTGGTCACCAAGCATGGGGGACAATAATCAGCATCTCAGTTGTGCATTTCAGTTAGGACAGGGATCAAGGACTTGGTGGTTGGTTGATCTAGGGAGTAAAGAGGACCGTTATTGCCTGTAGTTAGCTGTTGACCAAAGCTGAACGTTAAAACTGCCACTGATTGATTTCTGTCTCTGAAGGTGACACTTTAAAATATTACTCTAACAGAATATCTCATTTTAAACATAACCTGGACAAATTTACTATTTCCCATCTGTTTTTATTGAAAACAGCTTGCAAAGTGTCACATGCTCTCAGAGTAAAGACTTTGTGCCAAAGAAGGAATTAACCCATTAGTCATTTAACACTTTAAAGTGACTGTCAAGTGAAATCTGTAAATCTCCACGATGCATTTCGGTTCATGGCGAAGCACTTGCTGCTTCTTCCTGCTGTTACATTAGCAGAGCATAAATGGAGATACCTAGGTGTTTTTCCAGGTCAGATTCCCCTCTAGCTAACCAAAAAATAAAAATAAAAAAGGACCAATTTGACCATCTCTTCACTCGGGCCTAGGGGAGCACCCGAGCAGGGGCTCGGCGCCCGCCGTGCCAGGGAGGCTGTTTAAGCGCAGCGTAAGCTGGCATTAAGATAAACTTAGATAAATATTTATAAGCCAAAAATTCACATTTGCATTTTGCAGACTACGTCTGGGGAAACAGAGCCTCTTTTACCAAGGTGTGTTTCGTTCTGCGGTGCTTGAGACCTCGTTAATAAAACTGTACCAAAGCAGAAGGATTGCTATTTTTGCATTAAATCCTCACAGGTTTCCCATATCCTCAGTTGGTTTCTATTTATTCCACGGCTTTAAAAGATGTCTTTCAGAAGAATACTAAATACATCCTTCCTTATTGCTAAAAATCCAAACTAGGTAGGGTTAGTCTGCACTTCAGAAGCCAATTGTATTTTGAGTTGCGCAACTTTGATAATTTCTGACCATACTGGATGCATTCGCTATATTTGATGGTCTGAGTGTCCTGAAAGTTTAAGGCAAATGCATGAGGCTGCTTGCATGAACGTGAATTTTGTAGGCAGACCGAAAATTACTAAGTGATGTTGATTTATTGCCTTTTTACATACCTTTTTTAAGAATAACTTATATCATTTTCCATTATTTCCCCATTTTTGGATGAAAAAAATATTTACTTTTGTTTGAAGAAATTGAATGAGGTAATTCATAATATGTTGTGTATCTCCAGTAACTTTCCATGTAAAAGTAGCAGAAAAAAAATAAGGCAAGAAGCCTTCAAATCAGGAGCTGAAATTACAAATGTTTAGTACCCTAAAGCAAATATACCAATTAGCTGATGTCAGTGGGTAAAGAAGAGTATTGTAGGTAATTGCCACTGCTGTGGGAATTGGGTTAGGGGGAATTTAATTCCCTGTGCTGAAATTTGGCCACAGCATCCATTAAACTCTGAATTTGCAAGAGCAACTTCAGATCTTTGAAAACTGTAAGGTGCTAAGGGAATTTGTGTTTCATGCAAGCTATTACTGATAATGAAAAAACTTGCATATCAGTGCAGATATATTTGCAGTACAGTGAGAGGTGTATGCCGAATTAACAGATCCAGCGAGTTTAAGTGATAAGGGCATTTGCACAATCCTTCTGCAATTCCCAGATTTTGCCAGTGGATGAAGGCTGTATGTGTCATCCTAGTAGGCTATCCCCTTTGTGTTTTAATCCTTTTTTATGGACATTTATGGCTTTTCCCATGTCCTCGCAGCTGATACTGGCATGGCGTGGGGTTGCAGAACGGCAGCCCCGGAGGCAGATCTGCCCGCGCTGCTGCCGCCGAGGCAGAGCTGCTGCCCGCCTCAGGCACGGGGTCTGTTGGCTTTTAGGAAGGGGGTTCCTGGCCTTGTAGGCACGTGGGGAGGTTAGTTCGAGCTAAAGTGGTCAGTAACAAAGAATCCAGAATGCTGGTTATCCCCATGTCCCTTGTACCTCTGCTAAGACAATCCTAATAACAAGGACAAGAATAGTGAATATCCCGGGTGTCATCGCTGCTTAACTCTGTTTGAATCATATGCACTAATTTGATAATAGATGTGTATATGGAGGTTGTTTAAAGGAGGAATTTATTATGAGAGGTGTCTTTGCTGCATTAGCACTCCTCATTTGGGGAGATAAGGTGCATGTGAGGAATGGCTGGGTTTTCCATCCTGGAGCAGTCTGTCAGAGCTCCCACGAGAGTTTAGTTAATATGTGTAGATGAGCTAGTCCTCATACAAGAGCTTTTCTGGTTTTTCTATTTACATTGCAAATACTTCTGTGGAAATGTGGGGGAAGCAAGAGAATTGTCTGCTGAGTTCGGATGCCTGTGATGATAATAAAAATACCATTAGCAGTGCCCAGGAAGAAAAATAGATCACACAAGCTTACGTGTGGCTTTCATCTATAAATTTCTTCAGCTGTGTATTTTTTTTCTTCATTTACACCATGCACCCTGTTACTGTAATCTGAAAGTGCCTTCTCACGCAGTCCATAAATAGCATTTGCCACAATCCAAATGCAGCATCTCCCGTGGCCCAGGTTAGTGCTGCGCTTCCTCAGCGCGCATCCGTTTTATAATCCAAATGCAGCATTTCCCGTGGCCCAGGTTAGTGCTGTGCTTCCTCAGCGCGCATCCATTTTACCCGAGGAGTGTTTTGCTAAGTGCTTAACGTGAGCTCTAAAAAAAATCCCTCTTCTAGGGAGAAGAAATTTGCCCTGTAAATGAGGAATGGTTGTTTCTAATAACACCATGAGCATTCGAGGCAAGAGAAGAAGGGGAAACGGATTTGAACTTGGCATTTAGGAGGGACTGGAGTTCCTCGTTACAGCCCATGGGATCCTGATGTGGATCTCCTCATCGATGGGTAAATCGGCTCTGCTGCCCACGGAGCCCCCATATGCAGGGAGACAGGGAAAAGGTTGCCTTAGTGCTTTGGGGAGGAGAAAAACCTCTTCTGCTTTTATTTGTGAGTCTGGGCGAGAGGAAAATGGCTTTATTCTTCTTTGTGCTTTGCTTCGTGTCCAGGTGATGCTCCCAGTCTGTTTGTAAGCCCATAATTTTCTAATCCATAGGTTTGGTAATTCCACAAGATGGTGCTTACCACTCAAATCAAAATGGAAGTCTTTCCCCTGCTCTGAAATTCTCTACTGTTAAATCTCAAATGAGACCTGGTGTTACTGCAAAGAGTACTTTTATGCAGCAAAATGCATAATATTTCTCAGGCCAGCATGAAAAAATCCAACTGAACCTAAAGCGCAGTTACCAGAGTGCGTTAGCAAAAGCGCAGGTTTTGAAGGGTTCGTTTTCTCTTTGGGCTGTGTTTGGTGCTTTAATTATACCCTGCCCTGATAATAAGATTCCTTTATACAGTATGTGGGAGTTCGGGTTAAGTTTTTTTTGCAACTTTGTAATTTTTCTGTAACTTTGTGCAGCAATGGTATGTGTGCAAATCTATGCAGTTTTTATTAATAGGGAAAAAGACTTCTTTTTTTTTTTCTTTTTTTTTTCCACTTTGTGATCACACTGCACTGTATCTTAGCATCTCCGCTCTGTGTTCTTCTCTCTGTCCCTTAAAAAACAGTTCCTGAGGTCTGTGACTTCCTCTTGCTTTAAATTCTGGATCAACACTATTGTCTGCAATTTTTAAACCAGCAGCAGAATTCTGTCTGCAGAACGAAATATACTGGATTGGAGGGTACTTTTATAGTGTTTCATAGTATTGAATACAGGTATTGAATAAATGCAAAGTGTTTATGCCTGTGTGTGTGCAAAGAATTTTGCCTAAATATGGAAATGAATCTTTGAAAAGATCTCTTAAGTTTACTACCATTGCAAAAAAGCACAGGTAAGTTACTGGAGAGGTGACTTTACCCAAAATGTACATTAGATCAGTGATACATTTATGATCTATGTTAGATATGTCTTTTAAAACCCCATGGAAGAGCTTGGCTTCTCTGAGCCGGCCCCAGAGTGATCCGAGCCCGCTGGCTCTCTCCATGGCCGTGAAACATCCCTGGCCACGCACAGTGCCCGCAGGAGAGGCAGAGCTGGTGGCGGTGGCACTGCTGATCACGGGGCATGTTCACACTCCCAGCGGCTGAAATCCAGAATGCTGCTTGGGTGCCCTGGGCTGCAGTGTACAATGCTGCATACTAAAAATACGTTAAATGGAAGATGGAATTGGAAAGTACCACCTCCGTCCTGTTCATGAAATGTTAGTTCTGCTTTCTTGTTGCTGCATCTTGCTCAGAAAAAGAAAAGGCTCTGTGGAAAAACAGGGAACTCCTGTCTGCGCGGCTGTAGTGTGCGCGTGCGGCTGTAGTGTGTGCGTGCGGCTGTAGCGTGCGCCCCTCGGGGTGAGAAGGGGCTTTGCTGGCGGCTGCTGGCGGCCGCTCTGCCCAGGCTGCACCCGCTGCTCGAGTCCCTACGTGGAGGGCGCCGTGGAGTGAGGGCCCCGCTCCTCGGGGTGGTTTTGCATGGGATTTTTGTTTGGCTAAGGCAAATAAAGCGAAGAGACTACTTTTAATTATTGGCTCATAAATTGAAGTTTAGAAGTATTTTCACCTGTCAGAAAAGGCATATCTGAATCTGTGAGTTGAGCAATATAAAATAAATTTATAATTAAAGAAGGTGTTTGGTACCCTAAGTTTAGCAGCTGCTGCCTCCTCCATAATTCAGTGTGAACACTAACGAGTTTGTCCTGCCAAGGGGCTGCTTTTTCCTGAAGCATCGCCTGGGTAATGCAGATACAAGAAATACTACTGCTATACAGTAATTTCAGAAACCCCATGACAGCTATTTCACATCAGATGCAAAATAACAGTTTGCACAGAGAAAAGGAAATGCTGGAGCTAGCCCCAGTACAGAGTTGAAGCTTCTTCCAAGGAAAAGAAATCCATTGCTAATGAGGGAATGCTAAGCAGGGCAGAAAAGTAAAATAGGGCTGTGCGCCGCTGTTGTAAAGACTTCATGAATAAAGCAGTCATCCCAAGGTGTGTTTGGGCATCTGCGCTAAATGTTGGGTATGAAATGGGGTATTAGGAGCTTCCTGAGCCTGTTCTGTTGATGTAGCACAAACTACAGCCCTGCAAGCGCGGGCGGGAGCAGTGGGAGTCCATCCGCACGGCACGTGTGGGCGTTGAAGGACCGGGCTCTGAGACACTAAGCGAGATGCACGCGAGCTGAGGCGGCATGGAGAGGTACGTTGTGTTTGGACAAATTTTGGGAGAGCTGCTTTAGGGTCCAATAAAAGTTTCCTTGATGCAGCTGAAAATACCTGCTGGGAAGCGCTGCAGCGCAGGCCAAGCACAGTCTCCCCCAGAGCGCTACGTGCTGTCGAGAGCTCGGGTCTGTCCGCTGGAATTAGCCCTCCCACCGCTCCCTCCGTGCTCTCCCATCCCCAGGGAGATGTGAGCCTCCATGCGGTCCCTTGGGCCACCCTTTTCTGTTCCTCTGTAGCTGCTCAGGGGAATTGGAAGGTGTCCGTCTGAGATGCGGCTGGTGCTTCATGTGTGTAATGCACAGAGAGGCTCGGGAGCAGTAGCAGTGTTTCAGGGATAGCCTTAATGTTTAGCCAAGCTGCCAGCAACTACATGGAAAACTGCAAAATGATTTTTTATGCATCTGCTCGGACAAATGAGAGTTGTCCCTGACCCCAATAGCATTTCAGGAACGGTGACATGAAGAGGCCCTTTCTTGCCTTTCCTCTGGCCTAGGGCATTCGGGAGCTCAGCAGCGTTGCGCCGTCCCTGCAGAATCGCGTTCTGCTCGTGCCGCGTTTGTTGCTGTGAGCGCTGGGCGGCTCCCTGCGCTCTTGGGAAGCACTGGGCAGAGCTGGTGTCGCTCGCACCATCGCAGCAGCGGAGTCCCCTCCAGCGCTGCCCTCCTGCCCACTGTCTGAGGAGGAAGAGGTACACAGACATTTCAATATGCAGTTCAATCTGTGGGACAGTTTTGTTACCTGCCCAGAGCATCAAGGCGTAAGAAGCAGAAAAGCCAGTACATTACGCACATTATTCTGTTAGTTAGCCTCTCCTGATTTTATGTTGTTGAACAGTTTGTGGAGGAAGTTCAGCAAGAGAAGTCATTTGAAGTTTTGCTGTGACTGTGTTGAAAAGGGGCCCTGTGTCTAGCCCACTTGAGTCACGTTTTCTTTGAAAATGCTAGTGCCTTATGAGGTGGAGTTGATAGGGAGAAATGCACTGAGTGGAGCACCTGCGCAATGGGGAAGCTGTGTGTTGGCCATTTTTCCTGAGAAAGGCAAGTTAATATTTGATTTAGCAGTAGGCGAGCTAATATCCCCTGCTTTACTGTTAGAAAGCTTCTCTGGTGTCTGCCCTGCTCCTGCCTGGTGGATCTGCTCCCTTCTGCAGTTTGGCCTTCCAAGTTCAAGGGAGGGCGCAGCCAAGGCCTTAGCAAACACCTGTCCAAAACTTTCCAGTTTGGCTTGAGCCAGAAGTGCCAAACCATTTCCCTCCAAATGAAATTGTAACTAGCGCTCCTGGAAGGATGCTGTCGTTGCTGGTTTCTGGCAAGGATCAGTCCCAAGTGGTGGTTGTTGATGCGGAGCAGTAGGAAAGATGAGCCATTCCAAAGGCTTCCTTTTCCCAACACCTTTAGGCTTATTCTGAATATAATTGCTTTACAGAATGTAAAAGCTGCTAAGATTTGATGATGCAAATCGTTAAAAGCTTTTTGACCGTCTTGGCTTCAGATGTGATCAAGAATATATTCTGAATGTATTAATTAGAAATAGATATAAGAAATAATTATGCAAGGTCATTTTACAACTTTCAGATGAGTAGTGCTCTGGAGCGAACCCAGCCCTTGTATGTAGACCTTGTTCTCCCCCAGTGCTGAGCAATGGGTAGAGGGCCTGCCCTGTGTGTGTGTATATATATATGTAATAACTTACTGGATGTAGCCTTTCCATCTGGAGTGGGTAGCAGGCTAATCTGTTGTTTGGCCTTGGCAGTAATCCTGCTCCACTGATGGCCTTGGTTGCGCTCAGGAGAAGATGCAAGAGAATAGAGTAAGCTCAGTGATTCTGTTTTTCTTTTACTGAATGATTCTTTTACTGAAGCTGAAAAAATTATACGGACAGGCAACTCGATTGCTGCTATAACGTGGCAGCATAAACAGTATGACATGAGGTTGTATTTACTGCACAGAGGCAGCGTCGTACACCTCGTGCCACATGGTTCCGCGGTGAGCCGATACACCTGCGTGCTGCTCCGTACGTCTCCTGATCGAGCCTCCTTGGGCTTTCGTTTTAATTGTTCCTTTAGAGCGTCCTTGAGGAATGAGTCAAGTCAAGACTTAAAGCCAAATGTTTTGTTAGTAGTGAGTTGAGGATTTTCTTCTGCTTGTCTCTTGTAGAGACAGTGAAGTGTTGGTATCCTGGAAAACTACTGCTTTTTTGGAACATATTAAATGACTGAAGTTTCCCCTTCTGTACACAAACCATGTCTGAGCGTTCTGAAACCATCTGGCAGTTCTGCAGCTTCATGTTGCAGTTATGCTCAGAAAAAGCCTCTGACACAGACAACAGAGGGGAGCGTTTGGAGTGGTTCCCTGCCAGCAGTCACATTTCTGCTGCTTAGCTCAACTTTGGTACGAAATGCTTCACTGTTGTCACCATCAATCCTGTGATTAATTATTTGCTGTGGGCAGTCTCGGAATATTGAATATTGCTAGAAACAGGATTCAGACTGGGAGAGCCAATTCCATGTCATGTGGGTACCATATACAACTGGTCAGTGCTCTTTATATAACATGCCTTTGATTCCTTCAACTAATTCCCTGGTATGTTCTTACAAAGCTGAAAAAATTATTTCTGAGCTGTTCATCATTCTTCTGGACTGTGAGCAGTAGTAAGTTTAACACATGATTTATATCTCTCTACCTGCGTGTTTGTATACCCATACCCCTGTGGATATCACCAGCAGCACTTATGTCACTAGTGATGTTTCTCTTACCTAGTGGCAGTGTGGTACTTTACCAGGCATGCTGCGTTCTGCTGCTCAGAGTGAAGGCATCTCTGCTTCGTGGAGTCCTCTGCCACAGGGAAGTATTTCTAAGATATGTTAAGGCAATTACTGTTTTCAGTCTGTACAAGAACCCAGTTTTTAGCATGACTCGAAACAAGCTGCACAGGTTGCAGCAGGTCTGATTAACCGGCAGAGAATTCAGCAACAACAGAGTGCTTCACGAGGGGACAGGGCGGCTTGGGATCATGGCTCCCTGTGCTTTCCGTATATAGTATTTTGCCCTTGCTGCTGCTCTCATCTCCATGGAAGTTCATGTGAGGTCTGTGATTTTCCTAAACATAGAGCCGCCTGCAGTCGCTGGCTTTTGGGTTTTGCTCTCCTAATTGGCTAGCTGATTTTTCAGGCATGATGGTGCCAAGTCAGTTTGCCCTGGAGTCCATTGTGGGCTTCTCATTGCGGACATTGTGTAATGCTCCGGCCCGCTCCAGTGTCATTGCGCTGTGTTTTCCCAAGGCACAGTGAGGTGCTGTGACACTGTCTTCAAGGTGCTGAAGGAAATGCTGCTAAACCCCAGCCCTTTTAGGTGGCTTTCAGTTTGAGTCTGGCTAACGTGATCCTCATTCCACCTGGTTCTGCACTAACTTTATCCCCATACTGCTGGTCACGAGCTTGACTTTTGTTCATCTTCACTATGGAACTGAGACTGCTTGTCTTAATGCTTATGGTCTTAATGCTATGGTCATAATGCTATTATGATGGAATGAAACTCTGCTGCTCATTTTACTTCTTCATGATTTGCAGAGCACAGTCTTGATAATAAGGAGTTGCCTTAATAAGTGTCATCTTTAGCTTCTTTTTGATCCAGCAGCTTATTATGACATTTCTGTGAACTTTTGTGGCATGTGTTTTGCAAAATCACCTTTCTGTAGGCTGCAGCTGGAAACCAAATCTTCACTGTGTGCAGTGAATGCATTAAAAAGGTGAGTTAATGCTGCTGAGGTGGAGAAATTGCTGAAGTTCCCTGGTGAAAGCCACACGACTGTACCTTGAACGAGGTAGGGTCCGTTTGGGATAGCATGTTTCCCTAACAGTCTGTGTCCCGCTTCATCTCAGTTCCCAGAGAGAGGATTGCTTTAGCCTCAGGATATGTTAGACCCAGGGCACCTGAACGTTGGAAGTTTAGCTCTTGGACACAGAAACTCCAGCTAAGGAGTGAAAACACAACGGAAGTGCTAAGCTGGGCAGTCAGAGCTGATCAGCAGGGCAGTGTGGAGATACATAGCTCTGCTCTGAAGAAACAATATGGAATTAAAACGGAGCTTGAAGTGGGCTGGTAGATAGTGGCTCAGATTCTTTGAGCATGCCACTCATACCATCCATGTATCAGTTATTTTAGTCCCTAATTCTGGGAGCTCCTTGATCTGCTCGTGAAAGCAGTTTATACTGGGCAGGCGAAGCGTGGATGGTGAGGAAACAGGGCCTTCTCTGCGTGTTGATAGGGTAAATACCAGAGCACTTGGGCGGGTGTCTTTCATGGTGTTTTCAATATCCCTAACAAGCTGAATTCCCCGGGTGGCAGCGGGGCTGGCTCGGGGTGTGCTGCTCTCCAGGGTTTGAGACTCCCCAGAATTACTGCAGGCTCCCTTCAAATGTGATAGCCCTTCAGCCTTCGAGGTTTGGTTCCTAGATACTGCTGAGGAAGAATTAATACCCGGGGTGAGACCACAGCCTTCCTGTTCACGCATTGGAAAGTAAGATAAGAAATTTTGAGTATAAGATATGGCAGAAGCTGCAGGATTTCTTTTTTAGTTCTGCTGAGCTTTAGATTATATGGGGCAATGGTAGATGAATATCCTTGTCAAAGTTAAGAAAAAGATCCCTAGGGGTTTTGCAGATTTTATAGCTACTTTCTCTTTAGGAACAGTAGGTTACACGGGAACACAGAGCAGGCTTTTTGGGGAGGGAAGGTGGGGAAGAGTGTTTTTTTTTTTTTTCATCTTGACTGGGTGATCTTGATTTGACTAATGTATTGGTAACTCCAGATTATGGGTTAAACCATTTCAGCCTGCTTTTCCCATTCTTGGGCTGATATTTGTATTGTTTGTTTCTCATGTCAAGCCATGTTTTTCTTTCTGCTGCTTTCAGCCATGTGTTGCTTTGTCTGGAATCTGCTTCCAAGCCAGTAACCATAAGCGCTCCATCTGGGTTGGGAGCAGAGCAGTGATAATGTAAAGGGACATTTCAACTCTTCTGTTTGAAAAAATCCTCCATCCGTACCAGATCTGCCATTTTCATGTGATCATAAAGGATCTTGGCTTTTCTTTTCAAACAGGGAGGACATTGGTGGTTGAGCTTCTTTTCATGCCTATCTCCTGCTTAGGTGATTGCACCCAAGGTTCCTTCTCTTTCCCAAGCTGGGAAGAACTCTAGCAATTTGCAGTCCATGTAATTTGGGCTGAAAAGTAACAAAAGATCTTGAAAACTCTGCCCAAAGCCTGTAACAAATTGATCTGGCCATTAGTATTGAGTCTCTTTCTCCATTATCATTTATTAATTGCACGAACATGAAGAATCATCTTGAAGGCAGTGAAACTGAGCCACAAGGTTAAAGAAACATCGTGTCACTATGATTTATGAGGTGAGCTTTCAGGGAGGAGAGCTGAGTTGATGGATGTGAGTGTGCTTAGATGACTTTTCTGAGTGCTGCCAGTTCTTAATTTTTCTTGCCCCCCCCCCGCCTTTTTTTTTTTTTATTAGTGTTGATTAGTGGAGAGAGAACGAGGCACTTTCTCTCGTGAGAATGTCAAGACATAAACCAGGAGGGCGTTGCGGGGTCTGGCAGGCAGCAGCCTGGGCCTGGCACCCATGGGTCTCGCGGCACTGATGCGAGCTGCAGGAGCCAGCGAGGGAACAGGGCAGCTTGGGCACCTCCAAGGCCTGTGGGTGTCGGGGCCAGCTCTCCCCCGGCCTCTCTGAGCCTTGGGGAGCCGGGACCTACATTATACAACATCGAATCACAGTTGATTTGGCACACCTCAAAAACAGCGATGGCTGCACAACACACAGGCGTCTCTAGAAGCAGGGCTGTATTTCAAGGGTGAGGTTTCCTTTTATTATTTTGCAATTATAGTTCTCGAGGCTCAAAAAATAACACAGACTCAAAACTCGCTGTAGACCCTGCGTGCTGCAGGGAGGTGGCGTGTTGCTGGGAGCGTGCGGTGCTGACGTTGCTGTGCGCAGCCGCCCGAGCCTCTGCTGCAGGCAGCTCTGGCCACGCGTGCGGGAGGTGAATGCGTGCGGGCGGACTTGGTCATCACCAGGCGCTGAAATACAGGCAGAGGCTCTTCCCCCTGCAAACAGCTGCTGGCTTCTCTGTGTTTCGCTGTGCCAGAAGTGGGTCTTAGTCATAGATACTGTCACGCCATAAGCAAAAATGTGCAGAAGCAGAGTGTGGCTGGTAATAATTATAGTGTGTCTTCAGGGGAGAAGTGAAATCCCTGCAACTAGATCATCTGACTGAGTGGCCTGAGCTATTTATCTAGTGATGCTTTGGGGTCT
>NW_010587908.1:205892-220840 GCF_000705375.1 Tinamus guttatus
CTGCTGAAAGACATTGCTTAGATCAGCAAAAAAAATTGCAGTAAAACACAAGAGCACAGAGTTACTATCCAATGGCTGAGATCCGATCAGTGGAAACATGGACAAATGTTTTTTGAAAACACCAACTATATCTTGCTTGCTTGACACAAATATTACTGAGTTTGGTTGTGGTTTTGGGTTTTTTTTTTGTTTTTTCTATTTCAATTTTATCCCTCCGCTGCTCTGTTGTCGGAGTGTGTGAGATGTGAGCCGAGAAGCGCGGATCTGAGCACAGGGGCACACGCTGCGGCACGGCAGGTTCGTAGTGATGAACTGAAGACACGGAGCTTTCCCCTTCCTCAGCAGCTGAATACTCGCAGGAACACTCCTGCTACCCTAAGTAGCTGCAGGGAAGCCTGTGGAAAAGACCAGCTTTTAGAGGAGTTTTAATTGCAGAGGAAGAGGTTTGCTTTGCTGGAAGCATGAACCTTTCTCTGCATTCCTCTCTGTAGCAAAAGCATTTTGCTTTTGGTGCAGCTCTTAATGTCTTTCATTTAGGAACTTCAAGTATTTAGAGACCAGCCCTTCAGTTCAGACAAATTGCCTCCAGAACCAAAGGCATAAATCTATCATAATTAGTCATCAGAAAATCTGAATAAATATAAAGTTGCCCTGGAGTAGGAGGCAGGCATACATGGCATTCAGAGCACACGGAGTGTAAAATGGTGTTATTGTTGCCTTTAGAAATAGCTGAAAGTAGTCTGCATTGGAAAGAGCTGATAAGCACAATGACAAAAGCCTGTTTCATGAGGGAGTCCAAGCAGCGGTGGCTTGCTAATCAGCTGATGCGGCAGCTATTTTGGGTATGCTACAGATCACGATTACACACGCCGGGAATGATTGGAGGCTGCAAATACGGTAAGCCAGCCGGGAACCCTGGGACACGCTCTGTTACTAACTTAACAGTCTTACAATCGCCTGTCCTTTGCCATTTAAACAGCCAGGGGAAGTCTAACAAGTGCCTGTGCTTCGTTCTTTAGGGGAAAATCCAACCGGCACTTCCGGAGGCTGCTATTCTTAGCAATGGCGCAGTGTCCAAAGTGTTAACTAATTGAGTCACCAGGTTTCAGACTTGGGCACAGAAAATGGCAGTGGAAGAGGGCGAATGCTTTCCAGAACAAGTAAGCCTTTAGATTCTGAAATATGAGTGACATTTGACTCTCTGATTTCTTGAATTAGCGCTTTAAGTCTTTGCGCGAATCGAAGCTGGCTGTGGGACGGGGGCGTTGCGGCGTTGTTGGCGTGTTGCGCGTTGCGACGTTCGGGTCATGGTATAGGCTGCGGCGACGGTCAGGTGTGCGCGGCGCTCCTTGCCCTCGCTGCGCTTAGGGTGAGCTGCATGCTGGGCCAGTCCTGCTGCTGGGGATCCTGACAGAAATTAAACATTTCATGATGCTTCGTTCCGTGGTCAGGGCCTTGCGTAACCTCAATATGTGTGGCACAACTTTCTTAAGTGAAATATTTCGGCAAATCCTATACATTGTGGAAAAAAATCACTGGAATTATACTTGTAAGGAGTGTTTATCAAGCATCAAGCTAACTGATGTGTGTGAAGCCTGAAAAAGGAGCGTGCTGCAGCTGCTGTGCTGGGGGGAGCTGCCAAGAGGAGCAGACCTGTCCACACCTCGCAGCCTCCGCGGCTGGGGCTGTTCCTCTCCAGTAAAGCACGTGCACAACTTCCCCATGCTGCTTCCCTGGGAAACTAAAACGCAGGTGCCCGGAAAAGGGGGCTGCGCTCTTTTGTGTCGAGCTCTGTAGAAGCCTCAGAGAAATAAAAGCAGCGAAGTCCCTTGAGGGCTGGGAAGACGGAAGGTGGCACTTGGCTCAGAGCTGCTACACATGAAAGAGGGTGGGCGGGGTTTTCGTCAAAAAAAAATTGTGTGCTGAAAAGATACTTCCCTGAGCACTCCTAACCATGGGCAGGGTTGGTTGTTGGGTGTTTCTTCCCTGGGAATCCACCTCAGCGCCTGCTCTCCCTGCTCCTGTTCGTAAATTCATCCCCACCTGTCACCACACAACAGCAAAAACGTTGGTCCTGGGAATTTGTGGTGAAGAAATATCTCACAGGGGAAGATCTTGTTTGAGTTAGAGATTTTATGGTGCTTGATTAAACCCCTGCTTCTAAGAGAGGGCAGAAGAGGAGTTTGGAGACAGTTGCTGGAGGTCTGGGAGCAGCTGTGTGGTGGCCATCGCTCCCTGCGGCCCGGACTCTTCTTCCTTAACTCTTCTTCCGTACGTACCCGCGTCTCCTCTGGGCTACCATGTGTGTCGAAGGGGTCAGTGAGGAGCAGGGTCTGCCTCACTGCCTCTCGACGCTGTGGGTTTGCTGTTTAGAAGCGGTGTCTGTAGTTAGCCCTATATATTGGTACCATTAGCTAATGGTAGTGATGGCTTCAGCCAGGAAGCTGCCAGGGACATCACTGCTGAGGGCGCAGAGGCAGTGCTGATGCCTGAAGCTTCTTTTGTTAAATTTATAATCAGCTGATCTTCTCTTTAGTGATTGAACTGAAAACTAATGCTAGATTTGTGGTTATTACAGTATTAAAGCATTTTATTTATTTTGCTTTATTTTTAACCCACTATGGAAAATGTTAATTCATCAGTGAAACATAATTATTTGCTCCAAGGAAACAATGAGGTGTTTTCCTGACATACTTTGTTCTGATACTAGGAAAAAATGTGATCATTTCCAGGTGAAAATAACCAGTTAAGCTGGGTTTGGGTTAAGTAAGGTGTTCACACACTTTTGGTTTTCTTGTTGTTGCTCCGCTGACATTCAGCTCATGGAGACTCTTCCAGGGGCTCCAAGCTTTGAAGCAAAAAAGCACAAGCTCAGTCACGTAACTGCATGGAGCCGGTCTGAAGATGGCACGATCCCTTTCGAGAGAGTGGGATATTTGCCTATCTATATATTCACAAGTGAGCTCTGTGCCATTTGCTTTCCCCCTGTGCTTGTCTCAACAATTCTGCCTGCTCTCTCCGCTTGCTACCGCTCCCTGTCCCATTTCTGTCCTGTCTGTGCATGGGACTCCTGATGCCGAATCGAGAGGCCAGTGGGCCAGGCGCCGTGCCGATACAGAGCAAAACGGCAGCAGTTGCCCCGTTGTGGGGGAAGAGGGTTAGACTCCTGCTTCTCCCAGAGCGGTGTCTGGATCCGGTGCTTGAGGCCAGTTTCAAACCGCTGATAGTGATCGCTGGGCTGTACTCGATTTGCAGCTTTTGCCCACTGAGTTTTGTGCTTACCAGCTTAGGCTGGTAAAAGCAATTTACTTACTGGTGTCTGGGGTAATTCTCCAAGCTGTCACGTGCAAGGCAAGGAGCAAAGCGCTTTCTGTCTGTAAACCATGTGTGACACTGGATATGTTTCCTGTCGACACCCGCACCAAGTGACCTTGCAGAAGTTTCCGTGCTGTTTCGCACGGCCGCTGCTTCGAGCCGTGCCAAATGTCAGTGCATGATGTCTGTTCTGTTCTGGGTGCCTTGCTTGGGGTTTGTGGTAATACTGTAGATTATAGGATGGACCTGGATTTCCTGGGTCGTATATATTCTGTTTGCAGAATCAAATGAGAAACCAGATATGGCAGAATATGGTCAGCAGGGAAATGCAGCCCCAGGAGAAGAGGTGGCCATGGACCACAGCCACAGAATCATCCCTTTTGCTGTTCCTCAGTAGGTCTCATAAACGTCCCTGGACCAAGCTTGGAAGTGTTTCTGGCAAGTAGCTTCCACCTCAGAAGTGGCTTGGCCAGTTATCCTCAAATCATCTTTTAAGTTTAATTCCTTAAAACTTTCAGGGAGACTTATTTTGTGTTGAAGAATTACATAGATACCTTCAGAAGCAGGTATAGGATAGAAAAGTAGAAACATAGCTGTTAACTTTTAACTACATAGCTAACTTCATATCTAACTTCTCTGTACTTGAAGTCCTTACTAGTTCATCTAGTTCTATAGGAGGTTGTGTAGCAGGTCTATAACTCATATAGCATATTTACTATAATAAATTTGGGGACTATCTATATGTGTTATGCTTGTACTGACATGCAGTTAGTTTGACTTTATTACCACTAACTTTTGCCTTATTATATCTGATTGGAGCTTATTTACTTTTTTTTCTCGAAGAGCTGATTTTAAGTATATAAAATCTTTCTAAAATCAGCAATATTATCTGACTTAGGTTCATACTACTGATGCGAATTGATTAACTTCAGAGATTATATATCTAAAATTATAGACAAATAAGTATAATTTAAAAAACTTTTTGAGGAGGTTTGAATATTTGCTTCTTTCTAGATGTTAATTCTAAAATCAGATGCAAACAGAGCGCAGGCAGTGAAGTAAATGACATAATCCGTGTCTTCTTTCAGTGATCTGAAGAACAGGACTCTGACATGGAAATTTGAGCCTGGGGTGCACTGAATTTATCTCTGTGCTCATTGGTACTCTGTTTCTTAGAGAAAAAATAGCAAGAATAGATCAATAGCATCTCATCTGGCTTGACACATTAGAGAGTTAGTAACTTGAGGTGTATATAAACTTAAGAAGAAACCCTCTAAGCACATCCAGTCCTTCTCTAGCTCTCTGCCACTGTGGCAGTTATAAAAGCCAGTGAATTATTTTCTACTTGTGAGTGTCTGATGGGAAAACTTCAGAGAGTGAGAGATGAGTCATTACAGGCTCAGGAGTTTCTTCCCGGAGTTGAAAATGAACTTCCACAAGTTGGACTGTCAGAATGGGACCTCTGCCTCTGCAAGTGGGGATGCTGAGATCTGTTGCCCTCAAGTGTATCAGACCCTATACAAATACTATAAATGTGAGTTGGTCGTAAGAGCTCTGCTGCTGTTGCTGGTTACTCACACTGTGCTCCCCAAGTAATCTGGCTCCATATCACAGGTGTTATCGTCTGGAATAAATTTAACACGTTATTCAAATATGTCTTTTCACATGGGGCACCCTGATAGCCTGTGAATTTGGAATATAGGCTTTAATTACTGAAGGAACTGTATTTCCCTGTTAAAAGAGAACACTTTCCCCGATTACTGTTCATACATACTCAGAAAACTGGACAGTAAATGTTGCGTAGATGCACACTGATTTGTAGTCCTGGAAAATAAGGCTCTTGCTCTAGGTCTTGTTAATTTAACACATTCCTACTGGTAACTGCTTCTGTAATTCTGTAGGTGAAGCTGATGCATCAAATACGGATTTCAGAAGCTCATCTGTGCAAACTGCAAAGCTTATTCCAAGCTGAGTAGACCCTCATCATCACCTGCCCTTGAAGGTCGTCCCTGTGAGACTGGTTTGAAGCCAGTCTGATTATGTGTTATTGGACTGGCAGGTGTTAGTTTTGTCAGACTCTACTTAATCCGTTCTGTGTTTGTTGTTAATATACCTTAGTGTCTTGAGGGGGACTTTCAATGTGTAACACTCAGAGTATAATATCCCATAACATGTGGATGCTAGGGAGAAGTCTCTCACTTAGAACTGGATGTCTAATTCTCTGTCTTTTGCACCTTGGAAACCACTGTAGAGAAGGAAAACCATAACAGCAGCTTTTCGCTTACCTCCTGTCTTTGACTTCTCTTAGGAATCGCTCATTCGGGCATTTAAAGAGACACAGGGCTGGCTAGACTCATAGTCTCTTTAAGAAGACTGCTTTTTTGAATTCAGGAGAGCTACCTCATGGCTTCCTAGCAGAGTCCCGTGTGTTATGACAAGCAGACAACTCACTATAGACCTCTTAATGCTGTTAAAGGAATACTAAGTAGCTCTTTGTTGGAAATTTGGAAATGTCTTGTGTTTATCAGTCTTGCCCTCTCTGGGCAGTTGCCCCATTTTCAGCAACAACAGTGAGTAGCAGTGTTGGTATTTGCCTGAGACAGACTAACCGGTAGGAGAGTTACAAGCAATACTGAGTCTGATATATACCAGATCTGCACATCAGACACTTACCTGCTCATGTGGTCCAAAAAGGAAAGAGATTTCCTTATCTGCTCGAATGTTTTCCTGCTTTGGTAGGATTTCTAGAAAGATAGAGCTGAATCTAAGATGCATCTTTTAGACTTCCTGTTAGACTGCTTACCAGTGTGGTTGCACGTTCGGGTTGACTACCACCCAGGGCTCGAGCCCCTGCTCTTGCAGGTCCAGTTGCATTCAGCTGCAATTGTTGCACTAGCATGCAACGTTAGTGCACAATATGCTCTAATATGCAGCTGGGTTTTAATCTCCATGGGTGCGAGCAGGAAGAGGGGGTTGGCTGCTTTATCATGTACAATACAAGACTATGGTCAAAGAAAGGGGATGACTAAGTCACATAATAGGACAAACAATTAGAGACACTGGGGAGGGGGGGACTTGGGGGCCAATAATTCAATCTGTTCTCATGCTGCAGTCATGTCCAAAACAGCTGGCTTCCCTAGCCAAAGGATTTATCCTTCAAGTTGTCAGACGGCAGGAATGGAGCTCTCCTGGTTGCCCTGTGGTTGTGTTTACAGTTGTGATCCCCAAAGCATTTCTCTGCAGGATAATTAACAGCAGAGCAGCAGAGAGCAGTTGACCCCAGGCCGTCACATTCTTACCAGAAACAACACATCCAAAGCCTGGTATGTGAAGCATGAGGACAGGCACAGCCATTTGCACGAAGATCATCTTCCCATTTAGTGGGAGCTGCCCACTGACCAATAAAAAGATACAAGCAAAATTCTGTCATATAGGTGTAGATACGAGGCAGCAAAGAGGACCCCAAGGAATCAGCCACTTGGAGAGTGGAGATGGAGGGTCTCCCCAGGAAGATCATTTATTTTGCATGGTTTTGACATCACCGTTAACTGGCCAGTATAGCTTAACTGAAATAAAATTTCATCATTTAGCGAATGAGAGGAACAGTTGTTTGGAGGAAGATTAATAATTAGCCCAGGAACAAAATCCAAGAAATGCCGAGGACCCTGGTTTCCAGTGTAGTACTTACCGCCCAGCAGACCTGGCCCCACTGCTGAGGAAAATGCTGTCGCTTTCAGCATTTCTCTCCTTATCCAAACAAGCAAAAATGTTATCATTCATTTTCTGAGGTCATCTCATGCTGCTGCAAAACTAGCTCTGTTAAACATGTTTCCAGATGGAAGTAACCTAAGCTCATCCCTTAGAATGAGGTCAGTTCCTCCCCGCACCGCACACGTTGGGCACGGTTAGCATCTCTCCACTGGGACTCAAGCCAGGACGCGTCCTGCTCCGGCACAATGGGAACCTGCTGGGGGTTTCCCTTCACAACAGCTACTGTTAAAGATGGAGCGAAAAACAAAACCCTGCTCTCGCCGTGAAAAAAAGACTGGATTTTTAACTGAAAAAGAAACCACTGTAAGCAGAACACAAAGGAAGGGAGAGGAGTATAATGAGCATAGTGTCGGTACGGGAGGGCGCCTGCGCACGTGGCAGATAATGGCTTTGCACTTTGAGGGCTCAGTAAATGATAAATATGTTCTCGGTTTTCTGGAAGGCTCCTCTCTAGTCCCATGGGAAAGCCAGGCTAGCGCTTGAGCTGACAGACACTGCAACATTTGCTAATATTTTTCTGCCTTTACTCATACTAAATAGTCTTGTAGTTCACTTGGAGCGCTTGGAGGAAAAGGTCCTGAATATGCATTTGCTAGTGTGAGTCAGCATCAGCTTTTTCTTGTTTTTAAAATGGAAGCTTAAGGTAATATGCAAGTGACTTAGAAGCTAGTCTTTTTTATAAAAAAGCACGTTTTAACTGTCGTGGCTTCTCCTCCCGATGTGATGTGCGGGCCTTACCCTGCGCGTTGCGGGCCGTGCCATCCCTGGGGCCAGGAGGCGCCCGCGCTGGAGAAGCGCTGGGGAGCGGGGTACCCTGCCGTGGAGGCTGCTAAAATGAGCGCCAGGCTGGATGACCTGGAGAGGGCTGTGGGCAGCCCATGCTGGAGACCTGCTCGGCGCGCTTTTCGCCCCAGTTTAATCGTATAGCAGACTATACAGAAGAGGAATTAAAAAAAAAATTAAAAACTGCGTGCATTAGCCAGTCCTTAGCATTTATACATTTCTTAAAACTATCAATATTCTCCTTTTCAGAAAATGCAGTGGAATAAAGCAACAAAAAGTCTTGCCATCTGTGTAGGAAAAGCTTGTTATTATGCATACATCAGTGCTAGTATGCTCATAAATCCCATGTTTATGCAATGTTGTCTGAATAGGCATTCCAGAGCTAAACCCTGTGCACACGAGCTGAGGTCTGTCTCTCCCAGAATTAAAATAAACCCTGGTAAGAGTTTTCTTTGTGATTTGAGTGTGATTACGGAGGTTCACAAGGTAGCATCCCCAGGGAACGCGTGTACAGCGTAGGGGACGCAGCCTGAAAGCAGGGTCCAGGGCAAGCCCACAGCAACAAGGGCTGCAGTAACATCTAAGATGGAGGGTGTTTTGATGTATGTCCCAAGCCTCTTGTTCTCTTGATATTTGTCAAGGCAGTGGAAAATCAAAAGCCAATTTCCATCTTTGAAAAAACACAAAAACAAACCAGATCTGCAGAGGTTGCTAGCATGCAGAATGCCTCTCGGGAGTATTGAGGTTTAGATAATAAAGCTCGAAGTGGCTTTTTCAAAAAGCAAAACAAAACAACCTACTCTGTTAAGGAAATGTCCTGTGAACATGCTGTCTTTTTGGGCATGGCTTTCAGTTAGCTTTCAGATGCCAGCTATTGTAGAAATGTGTATGTTAAGAATAGATACCCACTGTGGGAGCAGTCACCTGCACGGGTGTGCTGCGAGCTCTACTGGGAATTTCCATCTAAAGTCTATTTTTTCCCTAGTGTGTCTTTTAATGACTTTAACAGAACAGTGCCTTGATCTGTCTTTGACACGGGCTCGTAAGCATGATGGCAGTGCAGATAAATAATTAATGTTATTGTCATGCTTGTTTGATCTTTTAAATCCGTCAGTGGTTCAAGCCCCGGCTCTTAGAAGCTGTATCCCTCCGTGCAGCACGGAGACAACTGCAGGCTATCCCGTGGATGCCAACAGGCTGTCTTAAACCCCATGATGTGGATCAGAAATTACATTTTTCCACTCCTTTTTCGTATTAAAAAAAATTATATGTATTGAATTTAGGCTTCAAATACAACTGGAAAAATATGGAATTATTTAGAATGAGTTTTTTAAAAGCGTTGTGTGCAGAGGCAGAGCAGGGACACGCAGCACCCGGCCTGCACGCAATGGCCCTGCACAGGCACGGTGCTGCGTGTGATGCAGTAGTGCAGTAGTGATTGGCAGAAGCAAATAGTTCAGGATGCCCCAGAAAATGGTAGGATGTGGATTTCTTGCCCTAGTGCAAAATAAAAACATTGCTTTTAACGTATAATTAGATGTAGATTTTGTGTAAAAATGCTTTTCTAATTGAAAAAAAAAACGAGCAGGAAGATTTCTGTTGGGCTGTAATTGGCAGTGCTCCGTTACAGCAACTGCAGCTCACGTGTTGTCTTTTGAAATGCCCTCTGAGGGTGGCTCCGTCTAGGGGGGCTTGCTACGTTTCGCTTGAAATAGTAAAGGAATGTGTTACTGGGAAGTGACTGTGACCTGTGAAACGTGTCTCCTGTCTACAGGTACCAGCCTGTACCACCTAGAAAGCCCTCAGATTTGCCATGAAGAGGGAGTAAAAACTGCCCTACAGCGGTTTGGCACTCGAGGGGCAAAACACAGCACATAGGAGAGCACCGTAGGGAAACCCAGACTTAAAAGGAATTTTATCTTCTGATTTTTCATCCTTATTCGCATGGGAAGTGATTGCTGCCTGAGATTCTGGATGCAAAAATCCTCTGTCGTCGTCAGGCACTTGCTCTGGAGCCCCGTCCTCTGATGGCAAAGGCACCAAGCAGTGTGGGCTTTCTCATCAAAACTGCGTACGTGTGCGTTGGTTTTAGTTCAGAAAGGAGTTGTCAGACCCCTGTGCTTAGCTGTTGTGAGATTTGTATGAAGGTCTCCTGGTTGTTCTGTTCTGGGGAAACGGCCTCCAAAGGAAGGTATTCAGGTCATTCTGAGACAGAAAAAGCCTGTGAGCTCTCACGTGTGTGACATGGCGCTTCGGCAGCAGGGAGAGGGGAGGCTGCCGTGTGGCGTCCCTGAGGCGGGACGGAGCCGCTCTCCAAGGGGCCTCCCGCCTTCCCGCTCCCCGCAGAGCCTCCGGGCCCAGTGGCAGCTGGGGGTCTCCTGCATGCCTGTGCCCCCCGGCATGGCCTGGCAAGCGCCACGCACCCGGGAGCAGCGTGGCACAGGCCCCGGCCATGCCCCTGCTGCGGGCAGCCAGGCTGCCACCACCGGGCCTTCGCACCGGCTTTGGGAAAGCGAGCGGGGTGTAACAGTGAATACCGGCTCTTTGTCGCTCCTCCTTCGCCTGTTTGCGTGCTCCAGTTTGCTTGAGCAAACAGCGAGGTTCAGATGCACCTGGTAGCAGCGGAGTTTCTTGCCTGGTGTGAAGGAACACGCGTGGCTGGGGGGTGACTGCACAGAGACCCCGTGGTGCCTCCCTACCCACCCAGACACGCTGCAAACAGCCAGGATGAGCCATGTCCACCCACTGACTGTGCCCGCCACTGCCAGGCCGTGAACATCTCCCAGACCCTTACGTCCTCCCTCGTCCTTTTGGCAGCACCAGTAAAACGCTGGCCTGTTTTTTAGCCCAGAGGCGGCTGTTGCTCGGCACTGAGAAATGACCTATACTGTAATCATCTGCAGAACGCGGGTCAGCCCATCTTCCATGGGAAGCCACTTCCCCGCGTCTCCTGCGGCGGCTGTTTCCCCCCACAGCTCCGGCCACGTTGTTTGTAGCAGCACCTCGTTTTTTGATAGAGCCTAATTAAGCAGTAGTGTTTTGGGGCTGTTTTGTTGGAAATGCGCTGGGGAAGCTGGCTAGTAATGAGCAGCATGACAGGCTCGGAAAACAGAGACTAAGAGCTGGGAAGGTTTTATGCTGGGCAGGTGCTGTCACAAGGTGCAACATGAAGGTAGATGGGTGCTAAAAAGCACACCATTTTGTTGTGCTTTTTTTGAATGCTAAAGCATCTTAAAGCACTTAAAACTGTGATTTAATCCTGTGATGAAATGATACATAGAAAATCCAGGACAATTTTTGTTATGCCAGTGGGGAGGAGGAGACAGTAAGATGTGGTGACTGCCATTATCAGAGGCAGCCCGGGAGCACATAAAAAAAAAGGCTGGGTGATGTGTCCCTCTTGAAAGCGAACCCCGTTCATTCCACTTGCTCCAGGCAGGATCAGCATTATCTAAACCGTCCTTGGTGGATATTTGCATAACCTGTCGTTAAACCCTCCGGGCATGGGAATTACTTTCAGTGATCTCTTTCATGCTTAACAGTCCTTTCCGCCATCCTTGCGTTCAAGTTACAGTCCTCACACAGCAAGCTTGCCATCTTTAATCACTTGTAATCATTAAAGCAAGGTCTGGAAAAAAATGCGATAAAGGCAGTGGCACTGTTTCTAGGGATTTTCGATTCTTTGATGAAATGTAGACAAATACTGTAAATAAAATGCACCATAAATTGAGGGAGGGTGGAGGAAATTAAACATAATGGAGTCATTAGGCCGTTCAATGCCTCAACTCTGCAGAGCCATGTTTTTAATGTAGTCTGCTCTTTCAGCACTGTATATTCGCAGAGCCATGTTTTTAATGTAGGTAGTCTGCTCTTTCAGCACTGTATATTTTGGTTTTTAAAATCTGTCATGTGAGATTTTACACTACTTGTCTGGTGCGTTCCGCCTGGCCGTCGAAGATGAGGTGGCACTTCTGAAAGAGCGGAGCGGTTTCCATGGAGCCCTTCCGTGAGCCGCCACGTTGCTGCCTTGTCTTGCACGCTGGGTACCAGATGTTTCCCTGGCTACTAGCCCTGCGTGGTAGACAGGGCTGCAGAATTCACACTTACGTCTCAAATCACATCTTGTGCTGCCTCGTCAGGCAGACAGCCCTGTTTGTACCACAGGGAGTCTGCATAGGCGGGGAGGGCCCAAGTCCCCCATATCTCGTAAGGCAGTTTGGGATCCTTTCGTGTCTAGGAAAGCACATGTACAATACGTTGTATCATTAGTAACTTCTTTGCCAAGGGTATGTGTTTCTGTACAGTGATTTAATTTCTAATGGGATTTTTCTTCTTTTTCTTCTAGTCTGACACAAATGCAAGTTACTTGAGAGCTGCTCGAGCTGGCAACTTGGAAAAGGCTCTTGACTACTTAAAAAGTGGAGTGGACATCAACATTTGCAATCAGGTTAAGTAATATTTTGATCAAATTTACTGTGTAAATGCTTCTCTCTGTCTTTTCCAAATCTGTCTATATATTTACTGTATGCTAAGTCTATATGCTTAAGTTTATATTTTTTTAAACCTAGTTTACATATCTTTGCCACTTAAAACTTGTATTTTATCGCTTACCAAGACATCATTCCACTTTTACTTGGAGAACATTGTGTTATTTAGTATTATCTTTCATTCTGTTTATATAACATCGGGGCCTAGGATAAGCACATAGAGCTTAAGATGCTCCAGCTGCTATATCCTGGTTTAATTAATACTTTTTTCCAGTATAATTCAGTAGTTCTGAAGATGACTTAGGAATATTTTTTGAAAGAAGTCATCTAATTGGAATGTAACTCTTTATGATGTGTTGTTTGCTACACTGGAAAAACCTGTGCCAGTCTTTTCCGTGACACTTCTTTTTTTTGTTTGTTTCCTTCTTTTTTAAAAAATCAGAATGGGTTGAACGCTCTCCATCTTGCTTCCAAAGAGGGGCACGTGGAAGTCGTCTCTGAACTGATACAGCGAGGTGCCAATGTGGACGCAGCGACAAAGGTCAGCCGGGCCTGCCCGACTGTTCTCCCCTCCACATCCATCCCCTCCACACCCCACGAGGTGTCGGCCAACTGATAGCAGCAGTGACCGGGTGTTCTCTGCTCTTGCTGTGGCCTCAGGAATTGTATACTAGGAACCTCTTAGATTATAGCAAATGTCACAGGCTACTAATGATGAGATTTATTCAACAATTGTAGATTCCTGTCATGTTTTCTGCCTGTGTCCTCCAGAATTACTACCCACTAGACGTACTTTGTGTCAAGAAATACTGTGTTTTCAAGTAGACCGTGCTTTTGACAGTATTGTGAGATATTTAAGCTTGGTAATCTTTTCAAATATCACCATCTCTCATTTCAGAAAGGAAACACAGCATTGCACATAGCATCCCTCGCTGGGCAAGCAGAAGTAGTCAAAGTATTGGTTACAAATCGGGCCAATGTCAATGCACAGTCTCAGGTAAGGTAGCCTTTTTCACTTCACTTTGGGACTATCAAAAATACTACTGACATACTAAAATTTTTCTCCCTTTGTAAACTATAACGTTAATAAGTGCGTATGGAAGATCTCATTGTGTTAATGCTGGCTCTGGAAAGTCGAGTTGGATAGAATCAGTAAGAAGAATGTGATCCTGCTAAAGTCAAAACCCTTTTCTTTTTGGCTCTTCCACATATGTAGGTAATGGAGGACAGGTACAAGGACAAAGATTAAACACACAGATGCCATTTTATTAGTGATCCAGGCATTTTAGTGAGTCTAGTGCTGAGTTCATTCCCGCCTGGTAAGTCAAAAGTGATTCTGTGTTTCAGGCTAAATGGAATTCCTCCCCTCTCCATATAGGAGGCATTACAGGAATGTGTAGAGCTTTTAAGTTTGGTCAAAACCCTTGAATGAATATTTAGGCCAATTACAGAAGATTTGAAATACAAGGAAAAGCAGTGTTGCTATTAAATGCAAAGAGGCCAAATGAAGCAGAGAGAAACTCTGTCTCAAAAAAATCCATAAGACAGGATTGCTGGCAGCCCCGCAGAAGTGCTGTGGGAAGTACTCCTGCTTGCCTGCCTTGTTCCTCCACTCGCCCCTCATTTATTGGGGATGGTCTTCTCATCTAGCCCAGCTAGTATTGCCATTCTTCTGTGGCATGAAAAGGTGAGTGTCATATTGCTTATTAAAAAGGGAAAATTTTGAATGTACGTTTTAAAGAAACCTGTGGTTTTATTGACCTATCAAATAATATGAACAAAATATTTAATTGCATCTATTTCAATAGTATTAGTTATTCATGGTTTATATTTCATGTTGCATTTTATATTTCCTTCAACTGGATAAAGAAGATAGGCTAATCAGTTCCACTTGTTTACCAGCTTATACTAGCTAGATGCAGCAATATTTAGTTGAAGGCATCACAGAATTTGAACTTAAAGAGCACAGCAACAACGAAAAAGCAGTTTTAAGTAAAATCTTGTACAAATGTTAGAAAATAAAAGAAAACAGAAACATTTCCCATGATTTTCCTGTTGAAGAAAGCAAGAGAGTTATAAAAGGTTCATTTCTGGTTGTGTTTAAGTCATGAATTCAGCCCTGAAACTAAAAATAATCTGCAGTTGTAAACAGCTTATGTAACTGCATTGTCCAAACACCCTAAGGTTTTGCTACATGTTACCCTAATTTTGCGAACTAATGAGAATAGAAGTTTTGGGGGGTTTTTGTTTTGTTTTGTTTGCCTCTTTTTTTTTTCCCGCCCTTGCTTGCTTGGATGTTTCTGAAGTCTTTGCTTGTGAGACTTGTATATTGACTGTTCCCCAGCAGTAGCTGGGAGAGAGACGCACCGTGTGGGACTCGGGTCCCTTGGCACAGCCTCCGAGCTCCCTGGTACCAAACTGCCCCTAGACCAGCTTCACCTGTGGAGCAGATCACCTCGCAGAGCCTCCTGCTGCTTAGAAAAACATTCTGTGAATTTGGCAGGTCCACTGATAGACCACCGAAAGATTTTTTTTCTGCTTGTTTTTCATTTCTGACTGTGTTTTTTGTCTTTTTGCCCTCTGCCTTGAGAG
>NW_010587908.1:220878-243314 GCF_000705375.1 Tinamus guttatus
TACTTGTGTCTTTGAAAGAAAAGCATTTTTACTGAGTCTGAATTTTGTGCCTGTTCTCAGGGCTGTTTATTATCATGGAAGACAAAATGTTTTCTTTAGGCTGGTGGTCCTTTAGTGATTTCCATGTTTTTTCTTTCTCCCTTCCTTTCTTTCTTTCTGAGAAGAAAGAGCAAAGTGTGGAGGTAGAGATGAATACCCGCTAATAAATTTAACATAAGAAAAAGGTTTCTGCCCTGCCTCCAGGTTCTAATAATACTTGGTTCTGTGAAATTTTGCCTTTAAATATGAATGCTGACGATTTTAAAAAGTGAAGCATAGTTTCCAACTGAGTTAGTAAATAGGTATTGATTGTGCCATGATATGATAGGGAGAAGCCAGATTCTGCTGTTCACTGAAATAATAATCTGTAATGTGACGTATCAGGTACCTCAGCAAGCACTTTCTGGGTTCTTCCGCTTTTCATTAAGCAGAGTTTAAGGTGAACTGTGAGGCCTTGGTTCTGGGGAGTGCATTAACACATTGCTAACTCTGGACTTTGGCTCTGGTGGCACTCCAGTGGCTGCTCCCTGCTTGTTGTGGTGCTTTTCTTAGTGGAGACCAACTTAATGAAATACTGGAACAGCAACAGAGCTTGCAGATTTTGTGCAGCTTTGCAAACACGTGGCTTCAAGCTGCTCCGCGCCACGTTGGCAGCAGAGCTCCTCTTGGACCATACACCCAGTTCGCCCCACTGCCTTGTGAACATCCTCATCCTTCTGACCTCCTGTTTCCTGGCTGTCCATGAGGTCTGTGTGCTTGAGCCCACATCAGCTCTGTCCTCCTCTGTGTCAGTGTCCGATGTGTGCTATGTCACGTTGCTCTTGGAGTCAGAAGTCTGAGCTGTTTTTGCCGTGACTGGTATAACTCAGCCATAATTCCCTGCTGTAGGGCTTGGACTGTGGTTTCCCTTCATCTCTGCACAGTCCAAAGTATTAATGACTTGTCCTTGATGCAGATGTATAGTTACTGTCTCCTCCTGCTCCTGTATCTTCTCTCCTCCTGCAGAAATGTTGCCCTAACAGTGTTTGCAACCCTGATATTGCTGATACTCAACTTGGCCAAATCCAGGCATGTGGGAAGACTTCCTGTACTTGTCCTTTATTTAAGCCAGATTAACCATCTCTTCTGTTTTACCTGCTATGTGTAACTATCCCTTACCTCATATTTTAGTCTACTTGTCTACTTCGTAATTGCATTGACTCTTTGAGGGTCGCATGAGTCGTTTCTGGAATGCAGGGTGCTAAAATTGAGTCTCTTGATGGGATGGTGGGACAAGCCCAGGAGCTCTCTTTGGTTGTTTATCACAGCCACAGTTACATCAGCCTCTGTCTTGATGCCCCTAAGATTTTCAGACTGCTTCCTCCATTCTCAAAGAGCCTGGTGTCAGGGAGAAGTGCTTTCTCCAGCACTGCTAAAATAGGCTTTCTGAGTTTCTTCAGCTCCATGTTATTCATGTCACATGCGCTCAGCCTTGCTCTGCCTCAGCTGGGTGACAGGAAATCTGCAGAGTTTGAATAGGAAACACTGAGAGGCAAGTGCTGAACTGCACTCCCTTTTCTCAAGAGGCAGGTGGGGAGCTGGGCTGTCTCTGGTGGGCTCAGGCAGCTTTGCAGCCGGAACAGGTCCCTAGGATCACTGAGGAGGAGACAGTCAGGAGAAGCCCTCTCCCAAACAGACTTCTGGTCCAGTGTAAACAAAAAGCCCAGCTATAAGGAATGGTTTGAGCCTCCACTGAACAAGAGATAGAGTCTTTACCACGTTTAGGAGTAGACAGACATTTATTCTGATTTTGGCGGGATGGCAGCGCTGAAGGGTGGGTTGCCCTGTGTTCACGATAATCTGCAGCGGTGGCGGGGCTGGAAGCAGCGGGGGCAGCTGCAGCAGTTCCATCGGACCCGCACCCGGCGTGTGTGCGCAGACACCTCTGCGGGCAGCGCTGCTGTCGTGCAGTTCCAGATCACAGCGCGGCTCCCATCTGATAGCCCCAGAGCCCTGGCTGGCTCGAGCCTCTTCGCTGACGCGCTCCACAGGCTGCTGATCTTACTGTTGATGCTGCCCTGGTTGTTTCAGCATCACTGAGCTATCCTGTCAGTACAATATGGATGTTTTAATTTGTAATATAGTTTGTTCATTGCTTACTCTTGCACTGAGGGACATGCATTGCAACTTCCAGTACAAATCCATTAGTTTTAGAAATATCTTTAAGAATATCTTGAACCCAGGATGGGTTTGTGACTGCTTTTGCTATTTTGGGGATTTTTGAATGACTTTTTCAGTGCTATGATTTTCCAAATTGCGTAGATCAATAGGGGAAAAAGTGCATCTCTTTAACGTTAATGCCCAAAGGAAAAGGAGAATCACTGAAAGATGGAGAGCTGTGTACAGGTAAGGCAAAGACAAGCATGGACTGCAGAAGGAGTGCTTGCTAAACAGTGAGTTAAGCTCTGCAGCCTGACTCTTGCAGAGCACTGGCTGAAATCCCTCACTCGAGCGTAATTTGAGAACTGCGTTAGTGTGGTTGGAAACACAGATAAACCACTTCCAAGCCGCTGAGAACGGGTGATCCTGACATCTCCTGGTGCCTGTGATGCGGAGCTGACCCCAAGCAGCCGGGCTCCGTACTGAGGATACAGAAAGCAGCAGTAGGAGGGGAAGAGCAAGAGAGAAGTCAAAGCTATTAAAATAATAGAGATGAGAAAAACCGGACACGTGTTTCAAAGAGCTGTTGCCCTTGTTTTCATTAGAGACTTGTCTTATATTTACCTGTCCAACTTTGCATGTTTGTTGCTGCAGCTAATTTATAAGACATAATTCCTCTCTACCAGTTGTTTTTTTCATACTGGTTTTTAATGTGAGTTCACATTTGAATTCTTCCTTGGATAGGGGATTTGTAGTGGATCATCTGAAAGATTCTGTGACATCTTTTTAAAATAATATTACAGTGCCTCAACACTTCTGTTTTCATGTAAATCAGGGGAGATCTTGGGATTAATTGGCATGTGTACAGGCAGTTTGTTTCCTCCTACTCTACCAGACTTCTGTAGATCTCTGGGATGTATAAATGTGGTGTATATGTGTATAGTTTGTGCCTTTATGGATATGTACATACATATGTGTGTATATATAAATGTTTGTGGAATGTTAACGCTTTTGTTTTCGTATTTCAGAATGGTTTCACTCCGTTGTATATGGCAGCCCAAGAAAACCACCTGGAAGTTGTTAAATTTCTTCTTGATAATGGTGCCAGTCAAAGCCTTGCTACAGAGGTAAAAATTCAAATTTTGCACTGTATGAACAAAGTAAAATGTGCTTGAGCAGTTATCCTTGACAGCTTTTATCAAATGAGCCTTTTAAATACAGAATTGGAGACCAATAAGATATTCTCTCTGTGGAGTATGCTAATGAATACTGTTACCAACTTGCAGACATTTTAACCATCTCTTGCCACCTCTAAAAAGAACTTTAACTAAAAGCTGTTCTAAAAATAGATGTATTCTTAACATGAAAGACTCCCAGTTATGATTAAGTGCTTCAGCAGGCAGCTGCATGCAAGATATAAAAGTTCTCTATAGTTTCATTAGAACTATTGAGCAGAGTAATGTTGAGGACAGCCATAAAGGAAGAGAATCTGTTTATCTTCTTTGGAGGCAGCTCTGGGATATCCAGGGAAATCCTAGGCTTACTTAGTGCTTAGAACATTTGAGCTGCATTTGTTGCCACCTTGATGCCCACACTGCTGTACCTGGCTCTCCCATCTGGTCTTGCAGTGAGATTTTCAAGCAGATGGAAGGATACAGGGTCCATCCTCAAAGGTGTTTGAGGACTCTTTCTAGAAGAGCACTTTTATTTCTTGCCACTAAGAAGTAAGCCTGACCTAAATAAGGCAACTTGGAAGGAAAAGGGGAAGCATCTGGGAAGATTATAAGAATAGCAGGCATTTCAATTTTATTAAATATACTGTATTGAGATAAGTTTTCAATCTGATTAATTTTTAGTTATCTTTATTTCAAAATTTGGCTAAAAATGTAGTTCAGTAATTGCTTTCTGTAAACTTTGATTAAATTCTGACTAATGTATCTGAGCTGAATCCATGAAGGAAATAACCCTTAGTTCAGAAAGCCCCAATTGCAACATATGAAATAAAATTAGCTTATTTCATCAGTATATATTATAGTATCACTAGATAATGACTTGTGTATGGAATTTTTATTAGTCCCTTCTGAAGTCAGTGCTATAAAACAAACCACAACGAATCAAAATTATGTTTTGAAAATCACTAATAAGTAGTTATAACTGGAGGTGTGCCTCAGAAATTCTGGAAATGCACAAATATATGAAGTCAAGAAAGGCCAAAGTGAAATATTTTAAATCTGGAAAATTAATTGAAAACTGTGGTTTCCAGAACGCTCATTTCTGTTTCTTTGTAAAAACTGGGAAACCAGGAAGTCATGGGACTCCCCAGAGTCCTACAACCAGATGTGACTTTTGGAAACGTTAGTTGTATCATTTTCTGAAACCGGTTGTATGTAAAGTTGTGCTCGGCTGCCTCCTGCTTTTCCTGCTCTTTGCTTTTCCCTCAAGCTGGGGGCGGCAGCTCAGCCTGCATGTTTCTCCAGCTCAGGCTGGTGATGAGCTGGAATCTAATTTTATCCATGGCAAATTCCTGTGAAGATACCAGGCCACGGGATAACGTAGTCACTCTTACCTCACTTGGTTGCGGTAGATACTTGTGGGTACTCTTTTATTTTCTCCTGGTCAGATTTTTAAGAACAATCTAACTTATCTTTCTCACTGTAAGTGTAAAAGCCTTTGTTACTAAACTATGCCTGTAGACCTAAATATTTGATAATAAAACCCTTTAACAGAGCTGTTTTAATGGGAGGAAAAATAGTCAGCCTTTTCTTCAAATTGATTTCAGCTCGGCTGTTTTTCCAGGCTGAGGGTTGCTTGCTCTATGCTTTAAAGCAGGGGGAGAAGGAAAATCCTATCAGCATCTAGCTGTTGCATTCTTCACTTTATAAAAATCTATTAAAATACAATTTTATGAAAGCATCTTAGAATGTACTTTTGAGTGCTGAGTCCATTTAAAGTCTATTAAACATTATCTTCTGCTTTTCAGGTCTCTTACTCTGCATTTCTTTGGTTGCAACTCTGCAAGTCTTAGTATAGATAATTAGAGGATTGTCTATTAATTTTTCTGTGTTAATTTTCATCAGTGGAAATGTTTCCTTTATAATTGTAGTAGAAAAGTTGGTATATTGGGAGAATTTGCAGTTACTTTGCAAATTTTATTGGGCTTATAATCCACATATTTTTTTAAAAAAAAAAGTGGATAGAGATGAGGCATGAATCTGCTTTTCTTTTCCCCTGAAAAGCGTAGATGATTGCTTCTAGCTGTGAGGGGAAGGACAGTAATTGGCTATGGAGGCATCTCTGTCATTTGTATTTTAACATCTTTTCAGCTTTTTACATCTCTATATGCTTGCATGCTTTATTCTGTAAGTACATATATATGCAAATGTTAATCAGTGAGTAATCTTGCTTTTTTTTCCAAGTGTCATTCCATTTTGTTTGTGTTCCAAGCTTTTATGTTTGTTTGAAGGGTCAGTTAGATGAGTTAAGCATTTGGGGCCTAATTTGTCAACACTTTACTCCAATATTAGTGTTGTTGAAAGGTACTTTTAATTTGCACCATTATACACTGTGAATTGGAGCTAGCAGTGTCGCTAATGCTGTCATCTCTTCCTTCCCCTTCCCACCCTGGGCAATCCTGGAGTATCTGCTGAGAGGCCCCGTTTGTTCTGTGTTGCAGGATGGTTTCACGCCCTTGGCGGTAGCTTTGCAGCAAGGGCACGACCAGGTGGTTTCGCTGTTGCTTGAAAATGATACGAAGGGAAAAGTCCGTCTTCCTGCTCTTCACATTGCTGCCCGCAAGGACGACACGAAGGCGGCAGCTCTGCTCCTGCAGAACGACCACAACGCTGACGTGGAGTCAAAGGTCAGAGCTAAAAAGAAATAAGGTTCAATGCTGCCTTGGGTGCTGACCACCTCTTACATCCAGTGCAGTATTTTGCTGCAAAGTTATATGTAATTTCTCCTATAGTGTGTGATTAAAAATAAGTTCTGTTTGTTTCTTCCTTTGCCTCTTTCTCCCTATCCCCTTTTTTAAATCAAAGCTAACTCTCCCGTAGTAACCTTGCAAATGGAAAATAATGACCAAGAAACTATTAAAATTATCCTCTTGGGAATGAAAGCCGCTACTGCAGCAGTGTGCCATAAGCATCAAATAATAAAATCGTTGATCAGTTGTTTGTGATCTCGGAGCTTTCAGAACTCTGATAAACATGTAACAATTAACGTGTAAGAGCCACGATCATTCAGCTTGCATTCAGTCGAGCTTCCCCTCGGCGCCGCGTGTGCTGTCTCAGAGCTGCCATGCCACGTAGCAGTCATGAAGCTTTCTGCATCCATATCACCAGTGGTGAACTAACCGTTCATTTTTTCCCCCCTCTTTGCTTCCAAATGTGTTAACCTAGATGATGGTGAATAGAACAACAGAGGTATATATAAATATATATATGCATCATCACTCCTTCATGACTTAGTGCTGCTGCATCATTTCTTCTTCCTCCTTTCTGCATTGCCTTTTATAGGATAGATACCTGCTTTAGAGTAAATGAAGTAGCATGTGCTAGAGAAGACTGTAGTTTAGATAGCAGGGCTTTCTGCAGCTGAAACTAGGGGTTAAAAGTAAGAGTAAGCATTCTTTGGAACTAATTGCCATCGTTAAAGCATTGCATTACATAAGACAGAGTTTTCAGGGATTCTCCTGCCGTGGATGTTTATCAGATGTGTCAAGAGCTGCAGACAACCCTGTCATGTTGTGTGCATCCAGGACTGATCTTCTAGGCTTCTGCATGACACTTATGTTGATGGTGTCAGCAAACAGAATGATCTGAGAGTGGTTTTAAATCTGCAGAACTCCCAAAGCAAGGCGGTGGCAGCTAGCATGGCTTGCTAACAATTTAGAAATGCATCTAGTTCCCATGAGGTATCATACTTTGCAGGACTGATGGAATTGCTGCATGTTTTAGCATTATTTTAAGAGGAAATAAAACTACTTAAATATGAAAATAAGTTGCTGAAGTGATGTTATCACTAAGGCATCTTCTAATTAGGCTGACAACTTATGGTGTCTGAACATAACCCAGTGTGATTGCCCACAGTGGGGGACTGATCTTTATGGTACTAACCCTTGGAAAAAAATCCATATTAATCATTTAAAATGGTCTTTGATGTTGTTTTCATTTGCATCTACTTTGAATTTATAAAATCCAGTTAGCAAGTATATCAAGTGACTTGCATCTGAACTCCAGCAAAGAATCTCTAAGAGATTTAAGTTGCAGAACTGACATAATACAGATAACAAATAGGTATTTCTAGTTAGAAATTAATATCTTATAAGAGACAAATCACTGCTTTTAATACTCAAATGTTTTGCTCGTGTTTCTGTGGAATTAATTGAAAGTTTTATCCTAGTTCTGATCTTCTAGAATAATTACGTTAATTTCTTTTCCTTCCTGCACAAAAATATAATTTTATTTAGACTCTCAGAGGGTCTATAAATAAGTATCAGTGAGTAAAAACTAGTACAAAATTGGAATGGTGACTTGCAGTAGACTGCTTACTAGCATTTGACAGGGGTGTAATGCAAATTTTGGAGTACCAAGGAGATAAATATATATATATATATATATATACACACATATATTTATAAAAAGTATCTACTGGTTTTGTTGTGTTTTTTTTTTCCAGAGTGGGTTCACTCCGCTCCACATAGCTGCTCACTATGGAAATATCAATGTAGCTACATTGCTGTTAAATCGGGGTGCTGCTGTGGACTTCACTGCAAGGGTAAGAATGATGTTTTAGTTATGCTCAGTTTGCTTAGTCTCTGCTTTGAAACACTTGCCTGCCCGGCATGGCAATGCGCGTTGCCTCTGCCAGCTGCGCTGCTTCCTGTTCTCTTGGCATCAGGTGCAGAGGGCGGGGGTTTGGGCTGCTGGACTGAACACCCAGACCTACCCCCGACCCAAGATCTGCCCTGCCAGCCTCATCGGGTAGTTCCTCTTGAGCTAAAAATGATTTTCAGCACAAAGGAAAGCTTACCTGGGCAGGGCTTGGATAAAGAGAAGATGGAATGGTTGGTATTGAAGGAGGCTGGAGGTAGGTTCTTACTGGTGTTCTTATAGTTTGTTTACTCATTATCTTCTTCGTTAATGACTTGGACATACAGAATAAGGATGTGCTTATGGACCTACAGCTAACAGTTGTCGTCAGCAGAGAAAGGGTATGACTAACCGTAACACAGAGTTGTTCTGAAGTTCACAGTGGAGAATAGAAGGTCCAACCTTGGAGAAAGGCCTTGGAGATGTTTCTTCTGTTGTTTTTTCCAGCAGTCCGCCAACAGAGAATGATAAGGACCTGCGTAACTGTATTAGTTCATTTACTGAAGAAAATACCAAAAACAACAACACAGCAAATGAGATTGAAGGTTATACTAGTCAAGGAATTTCAAGTATAGAGAGGAAGAAGGGGGAAAAAAAACGGCATCAAAGCAAGACTATACTAAATTTTAGTAGCTTCTTGGGAAGCCAAGAAACCTAACTAATGGTCCAGAAAAAGACCAAAGAAAATGGACTGGATGCATCAGACCTACAAAACAAAGCCAGGGATGAGATGTAGCTGGCGGGGGGAGGACAGAGAGAAACACTTCAAGGAGCAAGAAGTCATTTAAACTCAAAGAAAATGTTGCCGTAAGAACAAATAGGTATAAAATAGACATGAATAAATGCTGACTAGAAATTAAGATAAATGTTAAATTTTATAGTAGTGGGATTCTGGAGTAGCTTTAAAATTAAGACAGAAAACTTAAAAAACAATGTGTGTTCAAGATGGTATTTATGAGGGAATCTATGTAGTCTGGTGTCTGTGAAGAGAGAGGACTAAACTAGATAATTCAGCAGCTGCTTTTCAGAGGTTTTGATCATCTGTTGTATTACTTTTAGAAAAGGAAAAGTACTATACTACTACTCAGTGTATTTGCCACATGCAAAGTACAAATTACAGTACATCCTTTTACTTTAGCTTTTGCTTTAGACAATATATATTCAGAAGCTGTAATGCCTCTATTGTTAAGTATAAATTTCCAAGCAGTAGAGTGCTTATGATAAGCACTGCAAAAAGAATACTGATTTTTAAGCTTTTGGGACTTTTTACAGTTAAAAACAAGCTCGCTGCCCCTCCAGCCCACAAAGCAAAAACACAGCAATTTCTTTGCAGTTCCTTCTCAGAGATTCTGTGTTTAGCAGTGTGTGTGTTGAAGAATGCAGTAGATCAGGAATAGAGATGTAGAGGGCACTGTCAGTGTTTTGACAAAGAATCTCTTCCATAAATTTTAAGAAAGGATGCAGGTGGAAGGGATTGGTGTAGCCACTCTTCATTTAACACAGCAGCATTCAGTGATTTACTAGTAAAAGTGAATTCCCAAAGCTAAGAACAGTGTTATAAGGCATGATCCAGTACCAGCTGATGCTGGCAAGAACAGCAGCAGCAGGTAGTTGATCAAATTGACAGCTGAGTGTCAAAGGTAAGGATCTTCTCTCATACATTGCCCACAAGCAATGTTTTCCACATCACAGGAGCATTCATCTCTAAATGTGTTTAAACTGTTGCCTAGAGAGAAGTCCAGGGTTAGATCCACATGAAGTTCACAGGTTAAGATTAGATTTGAAAATTAAAGGTTTCTGGGAAGCTCCTAAGTATGTGGAGGCTTTCACTGACAATGTTGACCTCTTATTCCCAAGCCCTTAAACTGCCCAAATGATAGCATTTCAGCTATGAAGACATTTCAAACTCTCCTAAGTTTTGATGTTCAGTGTTTGATAGGTGCTCATTGCAGGAGCAAGGAAGGTGGTGAGGTCTTGAGTCAATTCTCTCCCACTCGGAAACAAGATTGGGGATTAGCAAGGCTACTGCATTAGCAATTAGTAGAATTTAGTAGCAGCATCACCAGTCTATGCTTGGTTTATCAAAATAATAGAACTTGGGCACTGATGCAGAGCAGATCCCGAGGCCTTCCCCTTCGCGCTGTGGGAATTCCCGGCCGGGAGCTGCGTGGGGCGGCCGCAGGACGCGCCGCCGCTGCGCGGTGCCTGCAGGTCTGGGTGGAGTAGCTGTGACAGAGGGAATTGTAGCATAAAGAACAACAGTATGGAGTTGGGGTTTGTTCTTCACTGCTTAGCAGACCGCTGGTAATGGAAGCGCTTCACAGGAAGATCAGACAGACTCTGGTAGAGCTGTGAAGTTGTAGACAAATGGAGCACAAATGTAAGCTGAGCATGACTTACACTTGTCAGCACCAGGCACTGGATCCCTTGTTTGATATTTGATTACCCAGATGGCAGAACTTGTGGAGGTACTAAAACAGATACTGAAGAATGACCCACAGGTATTGCTTGCCCACTGCCCCTTAGTGCCTCCTGCAGTTTTGTTGAGTAACAACAGCATCCATCGTGCGCTGTGTGCCTTGTCTAGAGGAAGAGCCCCTGCACGAGGTGTTGACAGTCTAGGAGCAGCAACAGAGCAAAGAAACGGAAGTAATATAGGCCAAATAAAATCACACTGCCTGTAGGTAATACAGTTTTCAGAGGTGCAAAGAGCAAGTTGAAGGATGACAGTGTCAAGTGCACTTTATGAGTTTGAAAAGCATCAAGACTTTTTCCTTTGTTCTTGTTAAAGAAACATGAACCAACACTACTTGTCTACCTCTATTTGTCTTAACTTTGAGTTAGTTTAACTATTTGGGCTGGTATCAGTTCTGGGGAGAGATTTGAAGAAAAGCAGACAGCTAGGGCAGCAGAGGGCACTTGGATAGAGGGGGCAACATGAAAGCAGGCATAGAGAGAAGGATAAATAACCAGCTCCCACCATCTGTGCCGTGAAGGTGGGGCCAGATGCAGGGTAACATGAGGGGACGTGTAGGCAGAGCCCTGAGTCCTCACGGGAAGGACACAGGAGTATGTGGTGTAGGAAAGAAGCCAGTAAAAGAGCTTGATGATGGCTCCCAGTGTGGGGCCGGGAGGCAAACGGGTGCTGCACTGTAAGTAAAGGACCTCTCCAGTGACACGAGATAGCAGCAGCAAGGGAAGGGGAAGGCAGCAAAGGATAACCAAGAGTGAAGTCCTCCTTACCCTGTCCGACTAACACTGGGTACCGTCACTACCAGTGTTTCTGATGATTGTGAACAATTTCAGGTACAATTCTGTTAGCTGTCTATGGCATTGGAGAGGTGTTGATAAACCCTAGTGAATAACTGAATGAAGCCAGAAGACCTAGAAGTTGGGCTCTTTTATCATTTTTTTCAATAGGAAGAAGTTTTCATTTATGTATTTATTTAAAGCAAAACATGGTTCATCAGTGAGGGTGTTACCTAGCATTTTAGTAACAGGTATTTCTGTTCTGTCCTCTGGAATGATCAATCTAGCAATTAGTATAGAGAAGTGAAAGCACCAAGAGGGCTCCCCTGTTTCAGACTTCGCTTCAGGAGACCTTTTGTTGTTGCTGTTCTTGCAAACAGTGACCGGGTGCCTGGTGAAAACACCGCGCGCCAAACCCATCTGGACACAGTTACAGGGGCTTCATGCCATATGTTTGACCTTCTGTACCAAGAATCAGGCCACCTTCGGCTCAAAGGCAGGTGGGATACATAGTGGTTACACAGGAGAAACAAAATCAGTCTCCAGCTTGGAGCTATGGCTGCAAGAAACCTCAGTGACCCTCACGTCCACTCTGTGCTTGAGGAAGTCAGGAGATTCAGGTAGCAAGGGACCCTCTCCGTGGAGATGGCCTCTGCCCAGACCTTTCTTGCCAGAGCAAACAGGACGTGGTGCCGGTAGCACCGTGTCCAAGCCATGAAGAGCAGCCTTCCCCCTGCTAGGGGCGCGCTGAGCCCCTGGGCGCGGGGCTCGCAGACAGAGTTTGCTGCTTTCTGCACAAGGCTGAGGAGGGTTTGCTAAACCCTGAGAGGGTGCTGTGAGGACAGCATGCATTAATGATAACTCGGAGGCTGCGGCGCAGAACACCATTAGCCCGTCAGACAGCACAGGCAATATGTAAGTGACAGTAGCAGAACAGAGGAGCAGCTTATTATTTCCCTAGTGGTACTCTGCCATACCAGTTCCCTGCTATACTCTGCTTTTCTTCTAGGATTCATTTTATGCATCTCCTAGCCTGAAGAAATATAAGTATTTAAGAATTAAATTAGTAAAAAATAATGCTTATTAATAGTAAGTTGAGGGAAGAGGAAGCTGAAAAATTTTACACTGTCCTAAGCGCACTCCTTAGACCTGTCTTTGTGTTAGTGGCTCTAACTTGTTTTATTTCAAAAAGTCGCACACGAGCATCTGTGATCCTGGCAACTGCCGCTTCTCTTCAGGGCTTCTCCTGCCTTATCCCAGCTTCGGAGTTGCGGAAAGCTGCAGGAGGGGAGAGGCAGGAGGCGCCCGCGCAGCCTCCCCTGCGCAGGCCCGCGCCGCCTGCGCGCGGCACTTTCAGTAGTCGACAGCCAACAGTGCTGTGCTCTTGTTCAACAGAAAAGGTAACGAGGGAGGAACTTTCTGCTTTAGCAGTCTAGCTGTTTTCACCTTCTGTTCTATTCCCACATCTTTGTCAGTGTTAAGCCCTTCCCAGAGCCAGCTCGCAGGATGAGAAGGACAGTCTTAAAAACAAAATCCAAATTGATCCGAACATTTCAGTAATAGACTGAATTTTTGAAGAAACTGAAGGTAAAGAAGTGAAACTTCTGTGGTAGAAGCTACACTCCGCTGAGAGTAATAAACTCTCTGTTTGCTCATGGTAGAAATCCGGCATCCCCGTCAGTCTGGCAGGGGTTTTCACTGTGCCCCCCTGGTGTGTCTGGGCACAGCCATGCTCCAAGGCTGCAGAAGCTGCTCCAGGTGAGTGACCCGAGGGAGGCCAGCGCCCGCGGGGCTGCCTGTGCCGGAGCAGCCATGGCCGGGAGCAGGAGGTCTGCCCAGGCGCTGTGTCGCATTGCCCAAAACAGTCACTTTTTCTTTCTTTTTTAACTTATTTTAAGCTGTGCCCACTGCGATTCTACAAGTACAAATACTTACCTTTCTCCCTGATTATTAGCAAGCTTGTAGTCCCAGCCTGTTTGGAGAGTGAGGTGATCCCAGAGGACAGCATATCATACCCAGTACCATAGGGAATTCTTCATTTGCTAAATACATTGAAATAAAGCTAGCAGATGTATAGTGCTTGCAGTCTGGTGATTTTAAATTGCTTTTTTTTTCTAACTTTCTAATCTTTTGAGTTGCTAATGTGTAATGATAAGACTTGTCTTAGACTCCTGCAGTGAGCTGTGATGGATGGTGGCAAGTGTCAGAGGGGAGCTGATCTCATTTCAGATGGGAAACGTAGGTGGCTTATTGCTCAGCACAGGTAGCTCCACGTTCCCAATGTTCCTTGTGATGCTGTAGATAGAGACGCAGCTGAAAAGGCTTCGTGTCTCCTCTGAGCAGCGTAAGCAGAAGCCACCAAGCAGCAAAGCCGGCCTCTGCTTGCCCCCCCCCCCCCCCCGGTTTCTGGCCAGTGACACCCCAGAGGAAGGCACAAGCCCTGTCTGAGAGGGTCTGGGCCATGGCAGGCCGTTCTTGGGGATCAGGGAAGAGCAGCATCCCCAACATGGGGCAGGTGCAAAAACTGCCTGCATCCAGTCCCTCACTTTGGCCTACGTGCGGTTTCACAGTGCTTCAGGTCAGGTAGCCCAGGGAAGAAAGAAGGACCTGCGGTAGTTCATTGTCCTCCCAACATCTATTGTATAGTATTAAGTTGTTGTTCTCACAAGTTGTATTTCATATTCCCTGCAGAATATTTTAACTCTCCAGCTGGATGGGAAATGATCCTCCTGCTCAGGGGTCTACTAGACATTAGAGAGACATTATCCGGCATTTGATATTTAAAGAGAGGGCCAAGGAGCACTGCAATAGACATTCCAGATCTGAACCACATTTTTTAGGGCAACTTTTTGAAGTCATTTCAGATTTGTTACTGCAGGAAAACATCCTCAAATGTTTTCTGATTTACTATTCTATCTTAAGAACAAAGGGCGAAGTATATAGAAGATCAAACAGATAAAAATAGATTGAAGAGACAGCAGATGCTTTTGATTTACTGAGGAGCGCAGAACCTCACATTTGGTGGCTACACTGTTTGCCGATACCAGAGCTGTAGTGCTAATAACCTGCACCCAAGCTGCACATATTATGAATCATAGAATCATAGAATGCTTAAGGTTGGAAGAGACCTCTAGAAGTCATCTAGTCCAACCCCCCTGCACACTCAGGGTCACCTAGAGCACGTGGCACAGGACTGCGTCCAAGTGGGCTTTGAAGATCTCCAGAGAAGGAGACTCCACAACCTCTCTGGGCAGCCTGTTCCAGTGCTCTGTCACCCTCACTGTTAAGAATTTTTTCCTTGAGTTCCTGTGGAACTTTTGGTGCTTCAGTTTGTGGCCATTACCTCTAGTTCTGTCGGTGGCCACCACTGAAGAGAGGCCAGCACCATCCTTCTCACTGCCTCCCTTGAGGTACTTCTAGACACTGATTAGATCCCCTTTAAGCCTTCCCTTTCCAGGCTGAACAGGCCCAGCTCCCTCAGCCTCTCCTCATAGGGCAGATGTTCCAGGCCCCTGATCATCCTTGTGGCCCTGCGCTGGACTCTCTCCAGCAGCTCCACATCCCTCTTGTACTGTGGAGCCCAGAACTGGACACAATACTCCAGATGCGGCCTCACCAGGGCTGAGTAGAGGGGCAGGATCACCTCCCTCGACCTGCTGGAGATGCTCTTCTTAATGCAGCCCAGGATCCCATTGGCCTTCTTGGCCACGAGGGCACACTGCTGCCTCATGGTCAACTTGTCGTCCACCATGACGCCCAGCTACTTCTCCCAGTTTCTTATCATCAGCAAACTTGCTGAGGGAGCTTTATTTTTATCTCTAGTTTCCTCTGACAAGTACACGCGACTTGGGTTGCTATGTGTTTTGTCATCAGAAGCTTTGGTGACTCTGCTGTCTGAGGTTTATTTGCAGCTGATGCTGATAGTCACAAATGCACGTGCAGTGATGGCAAGGGGCAGCATGTGTGATACCCCAGGTAGAATTTGTTACGCCTTGGTGCAGTGCAGTGTTAGCTGAAGACAAGTTGCTTGCCCTGCACTCCAGCAAACAGTTATTCAAGCTTTCAAGTAACACTTCTGTCACCTGTGCTGGGGTCAGGACGTGCAGCCAGCAGAGTTATTGCTTCATATTGTCCAGTGCCAGCAAGAGTCACTAAATGGGAAAATTTGTTTGTGAAGAGACCTGTTCCCTCTTTTTATTCTTCTTTGTTTCTCTACATTATTTCCCTGAGCTGTCTTAGGGCTGAATAAGGCTAAACATGCTTGTTCTTTTTTGTCTTTTTCGCTAATTCTTTTCCTGCACTGTATGACTAGGACAGTAAAATATGACTAACACTGCATCTTCCCTCCTAGTGAATGGGCATGTACTGCTTCTGCAGGGCCCTTTTCCTAGCAAAGGGGAACTGAGTTTTGTCAGGACGGGTACTTTGTATGTAGGGATTCATATCCTTACATCCTTCTGTTCAGTGCATTATTTCAGAGCAGCTGTGTTGATGTCCTCTGCCTAGTTTGTTTTCCTAACAAACTGTGCTTCCCTTGAGCGCATCTTTTATGCATTCATCTCTACCTGATGTGAACTTGCTGTCTTTTTTCAACCAACTGTAACTCAGGGTTTCAGCTTCCCAAAGGCATTAAGCTCACATGCTTTCCATGAAGGGGGGTGAGCAGTTGGAGGTGAGATGGGCTGCCAGCTCTCCAGCTTGCAGAGGTGAGTTCAGTCCTTCGTAGGTGCTAGCAAGTTTCCCCGTGCGAATGGCATCGTGAGCTCCCGGCAGGTGTTCGGGGTCCCACCAGCACAGGGAACGGCTTTGGTTGTTCTCGCTATACCCAGAAATGCAAAGGTTGTCTGAGAAGGACTGCTCCTTCACCATGAAACTGGTTATTTTCCTGCTGCAAGCAAGCAGCATGGCCTAAGGCCTAACTGCCGAGAGGAAGCCATCATCTCTCTTGGGGCTGAAACGTGGGTCTTCCAGTGTCTGTACGTGCCTCTTAGAATCAGCTCTCCTTCATTTAAGGAACAGGAGTTTTGAAAAATCAGACTGGTGCAGGGTTAATCGAAAGCCTGTTCTGATGTGGTTAAACTCTCCCATGCTGCACTAAATGGATGTAGTTTGCTGTCAAGATGAATGAGAACTGGACTCATAACATGTATTAGGTTTACCTTTTGTAACCCTATCCCTTCGTCCTCTACTTCTTCTTTCGTGCTTAGAAAAGGCATTTCTTCTTTTAGCCTGTGTATAATACTAGTAAATTAGTTTGACATATTAACACTTGTCCTGGGTGAAGGGCAAGAAGGTCTTTTAGACTGAGTTAACGTCTCTGTCTGTCAGCCTCAGCAAGTAGAAAAGGTTGGTTCTTGGGTCTGGATTACCTGAACTACCCTCTGCTTGAAGACGTGAAAGTTATGTTCTCTACTAATGCTAAATGATTCGCTTCTTTGCCCTCTGTCTCGCTAACTTACAAATTGTGTGTTGGGGGACAGCACTATGTGCCTAGCAGGATTAGTTTAACTTTCAATGTTTTAAGCATCTCTTTGTTTTATTTAGTTTTTAGAGAAAGGAGGAACTACCTAGAAATTGTAATAACTTTGAGGCCACTGTTATCATTGATATCGGAGAAAGAATTCTATTTTCTCCTTGCTAAGCTGTACTTTACCTGTGTGATAATATTAATTACTGCTTTCTAGGAGATGTGGATTAGCTTCAGAGTGAAACTGTGCATGAATGAAAATGTAGCATACTGGATTAGGTACTCAACTGTTAAACCTGGAGTCAGCTTGTTGCATCCGAGTGGGGATTTGCCTTTTTATGGTACCATTTTTCCATCATTCCGCTCACGTGCAGCCCTGAGGGAGCGCTGTTAAACGCTCTGTTGGCCGGGTCAGATACTTCTCTCGCGCCGGGGCCCTTGGGGCCCCTCCAGGTCAGTCGGCCGCAGGACGGACGCTCCCCGGGTTCGCCGCGCGCTGCCTGGCCGGGGGAAGGTGCTTTTCTCCAGCCGGCTGTTTGCACCGTCCCCGAACACACGGAAGCACCTTCTGTAAAACTCTGTTTGTCTTCGTACCGTAGCTGAGCTCTGTATACATCCTTTTATTTTTACTTGGCTCCATATGATCAAATATCTCCAGGATGTGGCCTTCATGCGCCGCGAGATAAAGGGTTCATCAGAGCATGAGGAGACGTCCCAGCCACATCTTGCTAAGCAGCGCTCGTGCGCGCGGCGCTTATGTAACTGTCCCCAACGTGCAGCAGAGCCCCGCGCTGCTGCCCTGCCGAGCTGGTGCAGGCACACGCACACCCCGGCCTGCAGGCGCCGGGCGGTGTGGGTGAGAGGCATGAACGGCGGGCGGGAAGTTCCAGGGAGGTAACTACGAAACCCAGGTGCTTAGAGTTTACTGATAATTTTCAGAAATAAATAGCCTCGGCACCTTGCTGCTCCTGAAGCAGAGCTACAGATACAGTGATTTTATTTAATTCTCATGATAACCTACATCACTAATGAAGGTGCGAGGTAGGGATCTTTATTGCTGCACCTTCAGAAACAGCACCAGCTGAATGGAATTGCTAGGGTTTAGTCAATAAAGTTATAGAAATGTGAACCTTATACAAAAGCTGAGAACTGAGGCACAGCCACAGTGTCTTGTTCTATAATTCCCACCACAGCTTGAAGGTTTGTTGTCTTAATAGAGGGTGCTAGGCCAGTAATTCATGCATGTGGGTAAACACAGCTTCTCTCTGTGCTCGTGCTCTTGGGGAAATAAAACAGTGTTATGTTTTTGCAAAGTGGGCATAATGCCTTTTGTGAGCTGTGTGATCATGGAGTTCATAGCAGAAATGGATATGGAAATTTACTTTCATGGGTTTTTTTTTTTTTTATTTCCACAGAATGATATCACACCACTGCATGTTGCATCGAAGAGAGGAAATGCAAATATGGTCAAACTCCTACTTGATCGAGGAGCTAAAATTGATGCCAAAACAAGGGTAAGCCTAAATGTAAAGTGTCTCTGTGAGAAAGGGCTTTTCTTCCATGCTGCAGGCTTTATGTCTCATGTTGGAGTTTCCTGCTGCAGTACTCCTTGAAGCACTTGCTCCCAGGCAGGGATAGATGAACTCTGGGGCTTGGCTTGGCTGTGGGGTGGGACTGTTCCTTTGAGTACCTGTCTCCCTCCTCGCACTCTCCGCCCTTGCTTTCATTAAAGACGTTGGGCTTGCAGTCTTTTTTACACTCTTGCTAAAATACTGGCAATCTTATTTACTGCTCTCTACTTACTGGTTTCTTGTTTAATTATGAGGAATTCAGCCTTTGCTTGTGCTTCTAGTGCTACTTTATTGGTATTTGTTCCTCTCCTAGTCATATAACCATGCCAAAAGTAACTCCCTGTGGCATGTATATGTATCTATTTATATCTCTATTTATATATATAAATGTATATACAGACATACCACACAAATGCATACGTGTGTGTGTGTGTGTATATATGTATTATTTTTACTTTTGGAAGATGGGTTTTAATAAGTATGTCTTTCAATTTGCCTTGTTGGAAATGCTGGCTTCTTCATCTGAAGCTGATGACTGTCTTTGCTGTTGCTTCCTCTTGCTCTGGATCATCTCCAGAGGTCCCTTCCAGCCCCAGCTGCTGTGCGCTCTGTGTGGGCTCTGTGGTTTCTGGACTAGGATCCCAGCTTCCTCCGAGCTGTGCTGGGATTGCGCAGGGAGGGCTGCGTTTTGGTGACAGGACAGATGGGCATTTGGTCGGGTCGGAGCAGAAGGGACGTGCCAAGGGCCCCTTGCTTCCATTCCATGCTGCAGCCAAACGCTGGGGGCTGCTGCTTTAAATAGTCGGAGCTTGGGTTCTGCTCATCCTATGTCATTACCCGTTTCATCTTCTGTGTCACAGGTCTTGGAGGCAGACATTAGGATAACTGAACTAATTAACTAAAAACAGTGCCTGGGACGGAGGTAGGATGCCAGAAGAGGGCAGAAGAGTTGATGGTTCCTGATCTGGCAGAGCTTCCCCTGAGGCAAAAGGCTGTGGATGAGTGTAGTTCATGGAGCTTTTATTTCTTTTCTGGCTCCCCACAGAGCCTGCCCATTTCTCCAAACGCCCCTCCTTTCCATGCGTGTAAATCAGGATGGATTTGCATAACTTCTGCTCATTCCCTCAGTGTGTCCATCGCAGTTGCACTTCTCTAGTATTACCAGACGCATCATTTTCTCGTGGTTAGTAACTAAGTGAACGCTTGTCTTGGACACCATGATATTATTTAATACAAATGCTGTGTAGGGAGCACAAAATTCCCCTTTAAAGGAGAATGGCAAAGATTCTGCAACCACAAAAAAGGACAAAACACTTGCAAATCCATTTTTTCTTATTCAGAGACAGAAATTCCTAAGTCTTCGCTTATCAACTCTGAGCTTCACCTTCGGATGCGCATGCGGAAGGTGCTGCTTTGGGTTACTGACCAAACCCTGACATCAGCAGGGCTGGGGTCTGTCAGTGATTTTTAGAGGATTTAGCCGTTCAGCTGGCATTTTGGGGTGTGCTCAGGCAAACTGTTCTCTGGAGGTGGTACTAGAAATGCACTGCATGCCTTTCTGCTTTCCTTTTTCACAAACAGAACCGTTGGATAGATAAATTCAAATCAAACCTTTCGTGAGTATTAAATTAGTTGGGATAATGATTTCTTTCCCTTAGTCATTTCCACGAGCGTTTGCATTTGCTGCTGGCAGATGGTGCTGGAAGCAGCAGCGCTGAGGTAGCATACGAAAGGTTATCGTGCAGTGCTGGAGCTTCATCCCGTTACCACTGCCGCAGCAGGCATGGGCTCCAGCTCTGTGTCCTCAGCAGGCAGGGCTGAGACGCAAAACGCTGGTCCTCACTTGCACACGGGCAACACCTGAGCCTATGAAGTTCTTCCAGAAACGCTCTTACAGCTGTTTTGAGGTTCAGCCCTCTTTGTTCCTCTTCCTTCTTGGTTGTGTTGCGCTGTTTGTTTTAGTTAGCCCCTTGTCTTGTGTCCCATGTGATAGGGAGCGGCGGGCGCCTCGCACCGAGGACACGCGCGTGCTGCGCAGAGACGAGTGCCATGAACACCGCCGTGTGCTGCCCTGCGTGGAGCTGCCCTGGCTTCCAGGGCGCCCCAGCTTTTAAGCAGTATTCCCAGCAAAGACCTATTAGGGCCCCATGTAAAATGCTTATTGAATGCTGCCCTGTCTTCTTTTTTTCTGTCTTCTAGAAAAGATTTTAACAAATAAGGCATAATTAGAGAGGTTGATTAAATTAGCTTCGTTTGCTCTGGCTGCCTAATACCGCATATGCCAAAGCGAATTTGTGTCTGAAGCCGCAGCAAGCGCATTTTACCCTGGATTAACAATAAGTATTTATAATCCTCATTCTACTGATTTTGCAATTAAATAAAAGGCCAGCGCTCATATCTGCGTGAAAACATGTGGGATATGCTCTTTTAAGATGCACCCGATCACACAGAAGCTTCCCCCGAGAGGCCACGCGTATTAAGCGGCAGCACGAAGGCAGGAGTCGCGTGGAGCTGGCACCGGCAGGGCGTCCTGCACGTGCGGCAGGAGCAGGCGCCGCTTGCTCGCCCTGCCACGGCCCTGGCAGCAGCCCCAGAGATGGTGTGTGCCGGGCTCGTGGAAAGCCCCTGTCTAGGCAAAATTCCTCCTTTTGTCCTGCCGGCTTTGCCGGAGCTGCTCTCGGGCTCTCTGGAGGGCTAGATACTACAGATGATATGATTTATCATGTCAGCACATACTTAGAGAGTCCTTAATCTGCAGATTATTGTCATAATCGTTTGTAATGGTTTTTCTGAGCCATTGCAGGCTATCATATTAAGGCAAGTTTGCTTCTTAATGCACATAATGTTTTCTGTGCTTCACATAGTATATTGTATACGCACAGTAAATAAGTGACTAGAAGAATCTTCCAGCAAAATCAATAGCCTTGCTGAGTGCAAAGCAGCCTCTTTTAATCTCACCATCTCTTTTTTAACAGAACTGTACATCCTTCTCTCATCAGTGCTTTAGAGATTGACTCTGTGCAGTGATTTCCTTGCTTTTTGTGCCATGCAGTTGATTAAACAAGCAGTGCCTTTCAGAATGCAAAGAAGATCTTTGCAGCCAAATGATCTGCCCCGAATGGATTTGCACGTTCCAGGGGGGAGTCCTGACATCCTCCCTATGCTGCAGATCCGTTCACCTCCGCTGGATCCCAGCGCTGTGCCCAGCCACACGATCCGTCAGCGCTTCCCCTTCTGCCCGGCCCTTTGCCAGCAGCGCATGGGGCGCCAGGGAGGGCTGGGGCACGGGCGAGGGCTCCGTCTTTGGGGAGAAGGGGTTTAGAGTCTAATCCAGCTCGGTAGGGTGGACGAAGCGTCATTCTGCACGAGCGTGGAATTCTGTGCAGATGTGGAGGAAGTCAAGGGCAATAGAAACAGGCAAGTTGTTCCTGCCCAAAGTTTTGTGCTTGAACTCAGAGCATCTTTCTTAGAGTGCCTAGAAAATATATCAATTATAAGAAATAAAAAGAACTAATGTACATGATTTTCAGCTCATTCCTACAGATGTCTAGCTGCTTGGGCTTGTTGAGTTTCATTTTCTTTTCTATACATGTTTTTAGGTAGATTTTTTTTTACTGTTAACTGCTTGTGTTCTGCTCAGTCCTGGTGTGAAGGTATATGCTGGTATGGAAAATATGCATTGCCTTCATTAAGTATTTGTTGTAAAGCTACAGCAATATGTTTGCAATTAAGCTGATAAAAATACCATTTGTGGGTTTTGAAATCTTTTCTCTTAGAGCTTACCTATGCATTTTGAGCAATACAACTTTATTTTGTATAGCATAATTTCAACAAGGTGCCCTTCTCTGTACTTTGTAGATGGGAATAACCAGAAGTTGTTGAAATGTCAAAAGCCTCATATTTATTATATATATATATGTGTATATGTATATATACACATATGTATAATATATGTATTTCTGAGAGTGCCAGAAGGCACTGGAAAAAGGCCTCTTCCTCAATGACTTGTATTTAAAAAAACTAGTAAATATTTTTCTTCTTGTTTGTTTCAGTCCTTGTTACAAGGGAGGGCTCCTCCTCCACCATAGTTAGTGAAAATGC
>NW_010587909.1:0-10463 GCF_000705375.1 Tinamus guttatus
AGCCTCCCCCTGCCAATGCTGCAGCTGGCGGGGGTTGGAGAGCGTTGCTGCTTCTCACTGTGATGGGTTTCCCACCTCACGGTGGCAGGTGACAATGTGTTTCAGAGGAGGGGAAGGCAGCAGGATGGCGGCAGGATCACAAGACCGTGTGTCACCAACATAAGGCTCCTCTAATGGAGCATCTTATCCCGCTGCATGAGTGTAGGAGGATGGTGCTTCTCATCCTCACCATGGCAGTCTCTGACTGCACCAGTGGCTTCGGCAGGGTCTGCTCTGTGACAGAGCTTACGGCTCCTGCGGCAAGTTATGGCAACACGTCTGTCACTGTGTGCAAACCTTTGGCTGCCCTGACGGACTCTGTTTAATGAGCTTAACACAGGTATTTACAGAATCATCAGATTTCAGGGTATTATTGTAAAAGCCTGCCTGAATGTTGGTCTGCGCACATTCACGGTGTTGGCCCTCCTCATGCATTTTCCAACTTCCTGAAATGCTCAGACGATTGGTAATGGGGGCCTCCTACCAGCAGCCGGAGATTGGAAACAGATGTCACATCTCAGTGACTTCATCCCCCCCAAGGCGCACGGGGCCGGAGCCTGTCTTCCGGCGTTCCAGCAAGCGCACATCTGCTCCTGACCTCGGAGAGGTATTTCTGAAGGAAGAGCCTAGGGAAGAAGGGAGGAGCTGGATTAAGCCACACTTTCTGCTAGGAAAAGAGTAAGGGAGGGACCTCATGCAAGCAGCGTTAGCAGAGCCCTTGCTGCAGAAGCGGCCGCCTGGAGGAGCTGGGCAGGGCTGGCTGGCAGGTCCCGCGCAGGGGAACACCCGGTGGGGAGGGCAGGGAGCCCTGGGGCAGTGCTCCTCCTGCCGAGCCCTGCACCACACAGGGGACTCGCGCGTGTGGCCACCCCGCGCTGCCCTCACGGCTCTTCGCTCTGCTGCTGCGTGAAGAAGTCACATCGCTGGTTTGCTCACAGTGCAGGAAATGTTGGCAGAGTCTCTTTGGCAGGTGTTTTGGCTCAGGAGTCTCTGGCAGCACGTCCTCCTGCAGACATCTGCATCATTAAAGCCCTGCATGATGGCCCAGCCGGGAGAGCCCGGGCCATTGTTTGGAGGAGGGACACATGCAGCCGCTCTTAGTGTTCCCAGCACCTTCTGCTCTTTGCTTCTTTGGTCCCCTGGCTTTCCTCAGGGGTGCCCAGGAGCACCACTGCGATGTGCCCTGAAGCAGTCAGTCTCCTTGGACATCCCTCAGATCTCCAAGCAGGTGGAGGCAGAGACACTGTGAGTGCAGGAAAAGCCCTGCCGAGTGAAGCGCCTTGATTCTTCCCCTGATGCTGCAAAGCAATCCCTGCACTGTACCGGCACTTACATACGTGCACAGATGTATTTGTCATCTAATTACATTAATACGGGATTTATTTGGGCTGTCCAGTTTTCTGCTGGCTTGTCTGTGAGAGCCAGCATCCAACAAAAGCAATTTCAACTTCTTTAACTTCTGCATTCTTTTTGGACCAGTCCTGCGAATTTAACCATTGGGATCCAAGGTTTTTCAAGCACTTGAGCATCATCAGTCCAGTGTTTAAATGGATAAATTTTTAGCTCTTCTCTAAAAGCAAACATGGAAAGCAGGCCAGATGACTGAAGCCACAGAAGTGGCTGTTTTACCCAAGGGAGCTAGCAGAGCTTCAGGGATATGTAGACATCTTCAGACAGCTGTTTCTGTGCCCCAGCCCCATGCAAAGGGGAGGCAAAATAGCTGTTCCCGAGTCACAGAGATAGTGGTCAAGGTGGAAGAGAAGGGAGACGTGCGCCAGAAAATACAAGGGGTAGCAAGCAGAGGCACTCCAAAGGCATCTGAAGGTGGCTTTAGAGGACGTGGAAGCTTTCCTGGTCAGATACGCTTGTAGGAAAAAAATGCATCTAGCATCAGTCTTACCGTTCAAAAGAAGCAAAGAAATCAGGCCGGAGCTCTGCTCCTCCTTTAAAATAATAATTTAAAAAGGGGTGCTGTTGCTTGCCGCAGGCCTCCAACAGACCAACATGGCCTGAGGTCCTGTGTCCTTATGAAAGACATTGTTAGAGCTCAGGAAATCAGTGCAAGAGCCCTCAGTGGGAGGCAGCGGCAGCCCCAGGCTGCCGGGAGCCCTCCAAGGGGAAGGAATGGCCCTGGGAAGGACCAAGAGGGTGGGAAAACAGGCCAGGAACCCCAGGGTGACAATAGCTTGCTGCTGTGTTGCACCTTGAGTGGGCTGAGAGACTAAGATCAGAGGCGGAGGAGTAGATGAAGCCATAGCCGAGCAAAGGAACTCAAACATCTCGTTTCCATCTCACCGCGATAACTGCTGGCACCACATGCGGAGTTTTGCTGTAGTCTGCATGTTGTCTCCTATGGGGAAAGAATAACATCTTCAGCGCTATGTGCTGCGTTCCACTGACACTAAGTAGTCCTTTCTCCAGAACATCTGCCTGAAGGCTGGGGAGCTGATCCAATGCGTCGCTCTCACTCGAGCTATCTGTGGACATGGGAAACTGGCACAGGCATTTGTCAGCCTTGCCCGGCTACCTCATACTTCAAGGTCGGTATCTCACGGCTTCAGGTGAAGCACGAGAAACACAGGGAAATTATGAAATTAGCTTTGCAAGTTCAGGATGGCAAGAAAGCAATGCAGGATGATGAGGTGACTACAAGTTACGCACATCTGTTTACAGATATCTCAGAACAGGCCAAAGTCACCATATGGTGACTGCTCTTTTCCATGTGCAAGCATGATCATCGAAGTCACATTAGACTGTGACTGGTTTTGTTCTACAGGAGGTTTTTGAGAGGAGCCTCAGAGAGTGAAGCTTGGCCGTTGCCTTGATCGCTGTATTTGGAGAAAATCCTGCAGTGAGAGCAGGGCTATCAGAGATGGGTATGTGCGCACCTGGGCAAGGAGGCTGCCTGTGTGCTGTGGGCCTGGAGGCAGTTCTCCTAGGGCTGCTATTTCTGCACAAATAAGCAAATTCTGATTGGAATAAACCAGAATCCGTATCTTTCTTTCCCTCTCTCCTGGGAAAAATGGCTTGTGAGGCTCTGCCGTTTTTCTCAGCGTTAGTCACAGGGATGGTATGGAGACCACAACCCTGGTAGAGGAGCAACACAAAAATCTGATTATGAAAAATCCCACAGAAGCAGCACTGTGTTGAGCTCTGGATAGGTAATGGAAGAGCAATTTATTTGTTCTGTATCAGCTGCGTGGACATAGTGCAATGACCACACAACTCGTGCTCGTGTGAGGAGGATAGAGGCCCAAAGTAGAGTGTGGGAGCCCAGCATGGCACGTGGGTCCAGTGCTCTCATCCCAAGCATGGACACGAAGCCACACGGACACCCTGGCAGGACCATCGCAGGCAGTATCTCAGTTTCCCTTTCCCACTCATGTTTTCCTTGAAAAGCTTTTACCCAGGAGTGTTGTGCAAGCTACAAAACGCTCAGCCTGGTTGTCTGCATGTTTTCTTAGTGTATCATGTGTCTGTACTGGGTTTTGCTGCAGCTTGTGTTTCGTGCCAGGATATGCATCCGCCACACGGGAGCCCAGCACACATGGGGATTCCTGCAAGGAATCAGTTGGCTCTCTGCAAGCTGGTGATTCCCTTGCTACATCTGGGATGGGCTCGTGGTCTCTGTAAAGCTGAACCTAAATCTCTCATTGATGTAAATCAAGGCAGGGTTTTACTCTATGGCATGATCTAGGATTATATGCATGTTGTCTGGTAGATGCTTTGGTGGGCTTCCTTATGCTGATGACTCTGTGTGCATTCGTCATCTCCCGAGGTGCCCAGCACAACAAACCTGCCCAGTGTGCCTGCCCATGGACCTCTGCCTGCAGCTCTGGAGGAGAAGAGGGAGCAGTCAGGGACCCTGTGGCTCCCTACAGCACTGCAGGGGCAGCACAGCTGGGCAGGCACAGAACAAATATCCTTGCCCTGGAAAACATTTTGTTCTTGATATATAATCTAATTTTTTTAATGACCAGTAATGATGCATAACTTCTTACCCTGCACTTCTCCCATGCAATAAGTAATCAGAAGACACAGTGTCTTTGTGCAGTATGCAGCTGGTATGTAAAAAATAAATGCCAAAGGGGTTGGGCCAAGCTAAGTGGATATCAACATCAGAGTTACAAGCAACACGTGTGATTTTGAGAGATGGGGACTAAGTTTCAGAACAGACTGCCAGGAGGCCAAGGGGACAGGCCAGTCCATCCCTTGACAGGGTCCCTTTTCCAGAGTACTTGTTACTCAGAGGCAAGTGCTGAGATCTAACAATGCAAGACCAACTAGATGAAACAGTCTGTGTGATACAGCTGCCTTCTCCTGGCCAAAAAACAACTCCTATGAAACTTGATTATCTGCTCTGCTTCAGGTGCAACACACCAAGACCTCGCTCCTTGCCTGCTGGGCAGGCTGGTAAGCAGTACCTGTGCTTCTCTTGGGAGTCTTTTTTTTTTAAGGGGTTAAAAAAAGGGTCACACTTTAAGATTTTGACAGTGGTTAAGCATTTCTGGAAGAAGGTGATCCATCTAAAGATACTGCAAGCTGAAAAAAAATAGTGCAAAGATCGATGCCCCACGGGCTGTTTCCTGATGCCTCCGTGCTGCTGTGCAGGTGCTTGAGCCCTCTTCTCGTCCATCACCCTGCAGCTGGGAAAGCCCACGCTGTGCTCAGCCCCATGCAGTGAGTTCAAATTAGCAGCTGTTTTTCTGGGATCAGAAACAATAATGGATAATGCACAAAGTTGCCTCTTGTAACCAAAAACTCTGCTCTGATCATTAGAACCACCCAAAATGAGCACTGAAGGTTCCGAAGCAGGTGGCGTTGGATTCAGGAACCTGCACTAAAAAAAAATAAATAAAAAAAATAATAAAAAAAACTTTTTTCATTAGCCTACGTGTCTATTCGTTTGTGTGTGTGTTTTGGCTGCTGATTAAATATTTCCATGAAAAAAAGCGGATCTTCTTCTTTGACTCTCGCACTAGCAGAGCTCTTGCCTTGGCCTCCAAAAGGTGGAGAGTCTCCTGGGAGGCTGCAAGGACTCAACATGGTCCCTAGCGGGAACCCAGGACTAAAAATCTCTGAGAAAGATCTAGTCATTGCCCTGGACAGGTAAATGCAAAACACTGTCCATGAACATCATCTGTGTGCTTTGGGGGAAAGAGCATGTGGTGGCAGCCCCCAAAGAGTAAATTACACTAGTGGGAAATGTGCAAATTAACCCAGGTATGACATGATGTTGCTGTCACTGAAATATCTGCTAACTTTCACCGAGCATCTGCTTTCCCTCCTTTTCCACAATACATCTGCAACAAAATAAGCTGGAAGCTGCTTCGTTTTACTCCGAGAAAGCAGCCAATGCTCTCCTGTCATCAGAAGGAAATGCAGCACCTGAACTGATACAGCTATGTGAGGAAGCTGCCCAAACTGGATATCTGAAGAGCAGCTGTGCTAGAGCAGTAAGTTATTTACTGCAGATAAGAAGGATCCCGGTAATCACATTAACCAGTTAAACCATCTTAAAGTAACTAGCACAGATGCATCAGTATATAGGGAGATTTTTGACTAGTTTGAGACAAATATTTCAAAACTTTTGTGTTGAAGATTGAATTCTCGACCTTCAGACTGATAAAAATAACCTTCAATTTTCAAGTACCACAAAGCAAAGCTCTTGAATATAAATATCTTAAAATTCTGGTGGGGTTAGAAATCTGCCTTGAAAATATTCAGTATAGGCCCAGCCCTGAGAATATATTTTTATAACTAGGATTTTTTTTAGTGCATTTCCTGCCTTGAGAAAAGTGGCGACTGCGCGGTGATAACATCGCACGGCTGATTGGAACAGTCGGAATTTCCTGTCCCTTCATTATCTAGGAAAATGCCCTCGTGCTTGTTTAGGGGGTCTCTGGTTCAGGCACATTCCCTCAGTGCAGCCCTCGGGCAGACGGAGCACTGCAGCTGCTCGCACAGAGCTGCTCCAGGGCAGAGCTCACGCTGCCCCGGGGAGGAGCAGCACGTGGGGAGCAACCCCTGAGCACAGAGCAGGTCTGGGGCAGGAAAAAGGGAGGTTTGGGGTTTGTGGAGCTAAGTGCTGCAGAAGGCAGCAACGTACAGGAAAGTTTGGAGGTGACAGGGAATAAAAGGGTGGCACAGAGGTAGCGCCGCGCTGCCCTGCAGGCTACCAGTGCCCATGTTTCTTGGGTTGCATTACCAAAGGTAGTGCTTCATTCTTCCTGCAGTGGGACAATTTCAGTTCTGCAATAAAGATTTCAAGATTTAACTTTCAAATTATCTGGATGATAAAAAAAAAAGCCATCTCTTCATATTCAAAAACTGCAGCCACTCTTGGTGTGTGCATCGTTCCTAACAGGTGAGGTGAGGACTTCTTTGAGGAGAAAAGGGATCGATTTTATATATGTATATAAATATTCTTGCCTTTATACCTCATAATCCTTTATGTGTCTGTTATTAAAGCACTGGACATGTCCTACATGGAGCTTGGCACGTGCATATTTGGTGTCAAACACTTCATTTCCCAGCAGGCAGGTGGTGTGTACAAATGAATTCCCTGTTGGGAATTTTGTGCTGAACAGGCCTTACAGATTCAAAGGGTTGCAGATGGACCAAGCCCATGAAACCAGAGACATGAGGCCTTCCCAGTAGGTCGCAGGGTAAGTGACAACATTAGCACTGGCCTCTTGAATGTTTTGCTGCACAAGGAGCATCAGGCCTGGGAACCAACATTATAATTTTTTTTTTTTTTTTTGCTTCTAGTGTTTTAGCAGATCAATGAGAGTAAAAACCACCAGGTGATACCTGTTTTACCACTATCGCCTTGAAGTCTTGAGGCCAGTTATTATTCTGAAAAGCACAACACAAAATGAATACAGAAAAAGTGGGTTTTGTGGCCTGAATGGCCAGGTTGCTCTATGCCCCAACAGATGAAAATAGAGCAGCCTGGGAGTCGCCACTCCACATTGTGGCAATGCTGAGAGAAACGTGCTGGGTTCCAGTTCCCAGCTCCAAGGCATGTTTTAGTTTGAGCTACCAGTAAATCTGAGTACTTAGCTGTTCTCTATTTTATAGGAAAGCAAGCGAGCAGATTCTAAAATGTCCCTTTTGTAAGAGTATTAAGGAAAAAAAAAAAAAAAAACATGATCTAAATATTTCTTCTGCTGCAGGTTTCCCATTCTCTTTGGCCTCCAAAGCTAGTTTGGAGGACGTCTGCGGTTAAGTTGGCTACAAGCCCGGCCGAGCGGCCGGCTTCAACAGGTTTTCGGAGGGGGCTGCCTGTGAACTGGGCTGAGCAGCTGCATCCATGCTCCTTATCGCTCAGCCTAGGCAGGCAAACATCTTCTTTCCCAAGGTCTGGCCTCTGCTTCTCACGGGAGATTTTTATGACTCTACAGTTCATAGAAGTTTCCATCTCCAATACAATCTGCAAGGGAGGAAGAAAAAAAAAAGTCATTTAAAAATGTATTACACAGAGAAGAGCTGAAACATTACTCCCAATTAATGCCATAAAGTTATAGAAAGCCAATTAGTAATATTATATTTTGCTCTCCTGGTAACAACCTCTGACAGAGACTGTAATCACTGAGCTTTTGATCATACACATGGGGTTTTAATAGATGAGATTCCTGTGCAAATGAAATGACTATTTTAGTAATGAATAAAACTTTTTTAAACTTTCCATTGGGAATGTATGAGCTGCCGCAGAGAGCAGCGCTCACACCATCACCAACCTGTGAGTCTGGGTCTCATTACAGTGAAATGCTTCAATCGGATCCGAGTCCCATGGATAGTAGAGATGTGCGCTTCTGGCATTCACAAAAGTAGATAACCTGCAAGGCAAAAGGCACCATCTCAAAATACCTCACAGCAGCCCTATAAAAACTTGTCAGAAGTGGTCATCCCATTTATATCTATGGCTGTTTTACAAAATGTTATTGTTACCAAGCAAATGTTCAGCAAGTTACAAGAAATGGTGTTTTCTATCTCCCAGAAGGGGAGATACAGATAATGGCAGAATGGGATAGGAAATGGGATAGGAAAAGGCTGATGCACCCCAAAGCCTGAGATTCCCTTAAGGCATCTGACAGTGGTTTCACACAAAGCTGATTTACTCTAATGAAAGTTTGGCTTTAATAGTACATCTTAGTCTCCATTTATAAATACTGAAAGTGAAAAAGTGCCCATTCTGCAGCACTAAGCTATGAAAGGAAAAACAATGGTGAAAATCCTAGAAATTCCACTTATTTTCTGCAATGACTGAATTATTGATTTCAGACAGTCGTACATGCACCCAAGGACATTCCAGCCCCGGGAGATAATCCCAGTAAACAAAGGTGCTAAAGAAAAAATCATAACGAATTCAAACTCCGTAAAGTGTATGGAAAACAAACTAATGGAAGTTGAATCTTACTTAGGCCAAGACCACAGCTCTCCAAATCACATAGTTTTCAGTTGCCAAGAGCATGAGGTTGAGCACTGACAAAAGTTAACATCAATCATTGAAACAAGACTCAGGGTATGGTGAAGAACATTACAGAATATAGCAGATATTTAAGATGAGGCTACTGAAGGTACAAACTCATAGGATGGAAAATAGATAATAATAAGTAGGGCGTTAAATGCTTTCTATCAGAAATAGATTTTTCCAAGTAAAAACACATTTTTTGCTGCTTTGTACAATCCACTTCACTGACATGCTATGCTATCTTCCAGAGTAACACACTGCTCTATTCCCATGGTAAATTTGGATGATAACTGGACCACAGAATCTGTCTGGAGGGTTCCACAATTAGAGATGCCAGAGCAATGTGACATACAACACTGAGCTATTATATGTCTGCCTAATTAGCTCAAATTTGCTTTAAAAGAAAATTCCTGGGCTAAATCAAGGGTCATTCATCATGGATCATCCCTCTTTATGGAGAAACAGTAAAATATGAGCAGAAAGCAAATATATATAGTTCTCTGTTCTGGCCCTCTGATTATTTTGCAATTCTCTGATTTGAGTCACTACATGCACAGTTTGGTTGCACGTTGCAGCAGATGTAAAACGTGCTCTTTTGATGGCACAATCTGTCCCACACAGAAATGCTGTCGTCTCATCTGTTTCTATCCAACACACATAGCTAAACAAATTTAAGATGACATTTGTGTTTGCTTTACTTCACCACGTTAATTACATATTGTTATTTTTTATATTCATTACAATTTCCTTAAAATAAACCCATGTTCTAAAACAACTTCCCCCTGTATACCCTAAAATTTCCAGTCCTTACCCACAGAAAGCAGAAAGGCCAAGTATGAATATTTCTACTGAATGCAAAGCTTCTCATACCTGAAATATGGTTTGTCTGAAGACATGGTAATCTTCAAAACTTCACTGGTCATATCTAACTCAGCAAAAGCTTCTCGTAACCCCTCCGACTATAGGATAATTTTATTAACAACATTTGTGCTGCAGAAATCGAAGTCTAACAACTCCTTGGGTTCTTGAGTGTTTATTTTGCACGCAGTCACCACTCCTCCTTCTTCTAAGGACAGCATCAAGGGATAGCCATAACCGCGATAACACATCTGAAGAGCTGTTGATACTCCTGAAAAAGGAAACGAAGCAGAGAGCTAGTGAGCACATCTCACCACTTTACCCGCATGTCAAACACATCAAATTAATTTATAATGCTTGGTCTAGACTCTCATATATTTATTCAGCATGCTCAGTCTTAACTATAATTAACATGTCACAGCCTTTTGCTATGTAAGCATAGCCTGGATGTTTGGGTCTCCCACATCATGGGGCGGTTTATCACAGTTGACTGTCTATCTTTAGGTCAGAGCCAGAGCAGAAACAGCAGAGAAAAGGAGTTTCACACGCAGCTGCAATAACAGAACTGCTTCAGAAAACTCATGTGGTATCACTATGCTGCACACAAATACACAGGGTATCCTGTAGCACTCGGACAGTTTTCTGAATTCCAGTTACTTTGCCATGAGAAAACATTTTTTTGAACAATCATCAAGTTTTTTAAAAAATACTTTTTTTTAAGGAAGCAAAATCTAGCTAAAACTGTGCTTTTTAAGCAAATGAATATATGAATGAGTCAATATCTGTATACATAATTCCGAAATGAATTTCCCTCTCTCCATCACTGAAAGCCATTAATACAGTCCACTTGATTTTTCTAATTCACGCACTCAATATAATACTTTATATTGATCATAACAAAATTGAAAACCCTCTATTCACTTGAAAAGTATGCGTAGGGGCACTTGAGGTGGGCGCGCAGGAGGCTGGAGATGTGCTGCGCGTTGTCCAGGCTCGCCGACAGCACATAGTGCTTGCCGCTGCCGGGCGGCTGCGTGGAGAGCGGCATGGCTGGGCGCGCAACGGCCGCCTAATGGCCACGCAATGGCCA
>NW_010587910.1:17728-34143 GCF_000705375.1 Tinamus guttatus
CTTTCCCTTCGCTGAGGATGTCTGTGGAGAGTCAAACAGGTTGCTAAGTGGAAAGATTCTGCAGAGAGCAAAATAGGTGTACAGAATATGGAGCCCAACTAGCAAAAGTAGAGAAATACCAATTAAAGCTGCCATAAAAGCATATCATCCGTAGATGCCCTTTTTCAATTACAGAGGAAAGATCAAACTTCTTTAATTCTAACTGAATCCTGTATTTCCACCATAATTATCTAACTTGGTTTCCCATGAAGCTCTCCACTTAATCAGCATGAAAGCCTGAAGCTTTCTGGTACTGATCCACAGGACAGATTTGCTTCTGTTCTCTCTATATTAGCAAGTGCTACAGCTGTAGAGGAGCAGGTTAAGGACTTTGGCATCCACACTATACGTACTTCAAAGGAATCCTGACCTCCATTTTAAACTTTGTTTTTGTTTTATCCAAAAAGAACACATTCAAGTGCTCAGAGATTTCTCTGTAATATGAACGAAAATATGGTACTTGGGAATGACTGGAAAATTTGTTTCCTGAGAACACAAGCAAATCAACCTAAAAACAAATAGAGAGTGTGTGCCTATCTCTTCAGCCCTTGCACAGCACTTTTGGTAAAGAGGACTCCTAACTAATATGAAAATAAGCAACACTATTTCTCATGTGGAAGTCATATATGAAATAAAAAATGAAATTCTACTGCAAATGCACTTCTGGAAGGAAAACTCTAACTACATATTTGCAGTGGCACAGATATGCCTTTTCAAAATAAGACGGCAGATTTTTTTTTTTGTCCAAAACACTACACATGCAAGCATCACTTGACCATCATCCTTTTTTAAAAAACTGATTAGAAATGAACTTTTGTAACTTGGAAGTAACAATATGAAACATAAACCTCATATTTTCCATAAAAATAAGGATCTATTTCTACATACTTCCTTCCTTTCCTCTCCATAGGCAACGACAACCTTCCAATTTTTTTTTTATTCAATAATTTCCAGTGTCACAACAACCAAGTAACTTGGATCTCCAAACAAATATTTGATTTTTGTTCCACTGCATTGTGTATAACATTAAATTTTTGCATTATGTTCTTATTGGAAATTTTATTCATCATTCTGAAAGACTGACCTTATTTCTATCTTTTCCTTGTGCAACATCTAACTTTTGTTTCTGTGCTTTTCAGGGGATGAGAAAATGAAGAACAAAGGCCATCTTAAGCTCTGTTGTGAGTTATATGCTAGTTTTGTGGTGTTATAAAATGATAAGGCAAACATTTCTGTCACCGAAGGAAAGATGTAGTCTTTCTTTCAAACGTTGCTGCAAACTTCAAGTGCAGCTTTGCACCTGCCGTTCACATGACTTTAGTTTGGTCACTTAGCAGCCTACAACTTTCCAAACCAACAAACTATTCAGAAATGAATATATGTGTGAGTATCTGAAGGTAGGTGATTGCCACTAGGAGTACATTAACTTGCTGTCATATCATGAAGTTAGGAAGAAAACAATCTGGGCAAAAGTTTAGGGGTGAAAATTCTACATGAGGAGTTGGTGAGGAATCGTACATGAGGAGTACAGCTACATATAGACATCACTTGATTGAACTCTGAGACTGTATGAGTATATATGCTTAAATATGAGTATATATTTATTTTGTCACTTTGAATAGCGCTCATACCACAGAGCATTTAACGGAAAGGGCATTGAGCAATCAAAATGCAGAAGCAGGTCTTGAACACTTTTTGTTCTTTTCTTTCTTTCCTAATGACAGCAAATTTTCTTCGATGAGAGCTGAAGTCAGAACGGCAGGATCTGTCTCCATCTCAAAATCTTTCTTGTCAGAAAAAAATAAACATCCTGTCTTCTTCCTTGTCAGGGAATTTTATTCATAGTCATTGACAGACCTGAAAGCTAGAAGCTTTATTAGACCTAGAGACTGAAAAAAATGGCTTATTTTAATTTGTCTTAAAGCCCAGAGCTGTCAGTAAGAGCTTCTCTGTCTGAGGGGGTAGCCTTAGGACATCTTTTGTCTGGGCAATAAGTAGAATATAGAGGTACAAGAAGAATATGTATATACCTAAGGAGTATATAGTACATTCCTCATCTACCTATAGATCTCTTTGTCTAGCAAGATCTGAGAATTATGTGCAATCTGCATTAGCAACTATTAGCACCCCTGAACAGGGAAAATAATCCTTTACTTAAGTTTGCAATAGAAAAATGTGAAGATAATAGAATTGCTAAGGCTATACTTTTGGAAAAAAAATAAAATAAAATAAATAAAATATTGTTAAATTGTTTCTACCGAGCCCTTTAATTGATAGTTGAATTTTGCTATTCCAAGTGACATTTAGAGTTTGTGAGTTCACTACAGGCTCAAAACTTCTTGAGGCTTTTCAGACTGTGAAACACTTAGCCATCACCTGAAGATTTCTTTTTTTGCTGTAGAGTTTTCAAAATGACTGATACAAGATTCTCTACTGTTTTCTCTTCCTAAAGTCAAAGGAGCCTCTTTGTTTAGAAGTGCCGATATTGATAAGTTTCTTTCAACTCAGTTTCGAAAGATCCATAGTAAGAAAGGTCTTAATTCTGCTGAAACTGACAGCTTGAAGAACCTTCTCACTTTTCTGGCATACCTGAAGTTTGTCCCCTACTTCTTAGGAAAAAACATCATCATAATAATCCTCCTTGTGTTTGAGAAGTAACTGACATAAGTCTAACAGCCTAACAGATTTGGGTTAGATGGTGATATTCACACTGTCTCCTAGAGACATCTAATTTAGATCACGCAGAGCCTCCAAATTCACAGCTCCTGGGCACCGCTTCACTCCTTTGATATTGAATGGGCTTAGAAAAGTGTTGAAGGAAGTACTGCTGCCCATCTTTTGCATGATCAGCATAACTGCATGTTCATAATTACTGCACTCTTGCACAAGAAAATGTTCAGTGCCACAGGTCACTGCTCTGAGAGGCCTGGGAGAGGTGAACAACACCAGGACAAAGCACGTCACTTCTGCTTTGAAAGCTGAGCTCCCTAGAAAATAAGAGTGCAGAAGACAGATGCATCCAGAAGGAGCCAGATTCTGCAGTTCATCATGAGGAATTTCTCAGAGACAGTGGGAATCATCTTTACCTTCTCTCAGTGATGCTTAATCATTTTACTTGGTGACTCTGCAAGGTAAAATTGAGATCTAGCCTCCTTGCAACCTGGCTACCAAGTCTTGAGAATGTCCGTCTCGTAGACACAACTTTTCCAAGCGTTCAGATCCAAATAACAGGTAGTGTCATTAATAGTACTCAATAGGACTCAATAGCCCCCATAATATGCTCCTGAGCAAAAGCCATTTTACATTGCATTGACTGCTCAAAGGCAGCTGGTAGTGGGAATTCAATACATTTATGTTCACTTCATATTGATGTTATATTCACTTTATATTCACCTTTTCATTGCTGAAAGATGCAAAAAGGCCTCAGCATAATCAGGAATGAAGTCAAATTTTGTTTTGTTTTCCTACAGTATTTATTCAGAAATTAGAAAAAAAAATAGCACACAGATACAAAATTGCATTTTTGACATAATGAACAGACAGGACATCTCTAAGGAGTTCAATTAGCAAATCTGAAATTCTCAATACTTATTCACATGCTTTAAGGTGAATCAGGTAATCAGATATGGAAAAAAAAGCTCCTAAAGATTTTCATACAAATAACACTCATTGGAACAGAACTCGCATGTTTTGGATGGCTTTTTGTTGTTCTTTTTTTTTTTTTTTTTTTTTTTTGACATTGCTAAGCTGTATTTTCCTCTTACCATGACTATTTCTTCATGGATATATGTATAAGATGGGACTAGAAAATTAAAGTGGAATTTTTTTTTCTCCCTGTACAGAAACCCGGTTTCATGCTCATTGATACCTGAGGCTGTTCTAAACCAGCATCTCTTACTTAGATTACAAGAGTCAAATTAATATTTCCTAGCATTTCTGAATTTCCACTGCCATCCTCTTTCCAAGTGCAGTCTTATAGCACAAGACTTTCTCTGTCCACATCCTTCGATAATTGCTATCTTTTACTGTGACTGAATTGTCCAAAAGGGAATGAATTTCTCTGCCAAGGCAGTCCTGCTTCTGATCTGCCGTGTCTGATATATCAAGATGCTCTGACATTCACAGTTCTAAACTTTAGCTATATAATTTGACATATGTGAAGCCAATTATAAAATCTATGCATCCAATTATTCAACACATGCACTTTTATAACCTACTAATCTATCACAGAAAATGAGGCATTTGCAAGAATATCTGATAATATATAAGAAAAGATTTGGTCAGAAATATATATAGATGGAGACTGGAATGAGGACCTAAAATTTTATACATAAGTTCTGAGTATTTACATCTCAGAAAAATAGTGTTTTATCCAAAACTAGTTAAAAATCTCTACTATGTGAAATGATATATCACATCACCACTCAAGTGCAATTCTATTTATTGCTTATAAACATACCCTGGTGTCTACTTCCCAGAAATATTTTATGAAAAAGCTTTCTGTAAGTATTTAAAGGTCATAATTTATCCACTATTGCTTTATACAAGTGTTCATATACAAGTGTTATACAAGCCTAATTTATGTGCAGGACATATTCAGACGCCCCTTTTGAGCTAATTTATTCTTTAAGAATATTAAGTATATTTCACTATATTCAATTGCAAAGCCTACTGTTAAATGATGGACCTTTCTTAAGACAAGATATTATGGAATAAGGATGGGTCTGAATTAATATTGACTCAAGTTACAACAAGAGTCATGCCAGTGATTATCAACAAAAAAACTGTAATAGTTACAGAGCTGAAGCATAGGAAGGAGTTCTTCACTACTCTCTAACATGACCTTGATCATGAATCCTTGACTCTGGATGCACAAATTTTAAAACAGCTAGTCAGGCCGTAGTCAAAAGTTTCTCTTTTGACTGTATATCTTATGTTTCAATCACTTTTCTCACTTTGTAATTAGCATCTAATTTCCTCCTATAATAACAAATACAAAACCCAGCAACACTCACATTGTGTGTGTGTGTGTTTGTATGTGTGTGTACACATATATATACACTACAGGGAAAATATCATTACAAAATTAACTCCTGACAGCCATTGTGCAGTTTCCACTTGTGTTGCACTTTCATCAATGCAAGGTTTCCTAGTACCTCAGGCCCTAGAAAAATGTTATCCATTTCAAGACCACAAGACTCCACGGAGTCCTTCACAAGCCTGAGAGAAGACCAGCACTTTCCTGAGCATCATCTTGCCATCATCATGCTTCACCCATCACTTTACATTCATTTTCTTATTGAGGAAAAACAGTCTCTTACTTGTTTGGCTCTTTATTATAACTCTGGTGAGGTGCAGGTCTGCTACACGATAAGTGTCTGGATCGCAAGAATATTGGCAAAATCAGAGGTAATTGTAACTCTGTTTACCTGTAATTATTCACTTTCACTGGACGAGACTGAGAATATGTCCTGCTGATTTGTGTTGCCTGCAACATTTAGACTTTCTTATTTTCTTCTAGCTATAGCCTCTGATTTTGCTGGTAATGTCATTGAGGAACTCTTGAGTAATTCCATTAATATCTTCAATACCTTCATATAGCCCTTGTTGTTGTCTTTTGCTTTCTTTTGTTTTGTTTTGCAATCAAAACTAAATAGTAAAGTACAACAGGGTTCTACTATTACGATTATGGTTGTTTTTCTATCAAGAATCGCAATTTTTTTTCTCATCAGCACTGGCTACAGTGGGCATAGAAAAATGTCAGCCTGAGGAGGGGACTTAGATTTTAGGCGAGTTTTTGCAGAATTATACAGAAAACAAATTTAACATACTAGCAGTAGCTGATTCAGAAAAGAAGCAATTTCTGATTAGGCAGGGGTAGCTAGACGGATTGCCCGTATCAGCTGATTCCTATTTGAAAGACTTGAATGTCTGTGGAAAGACAAAATAAGACTAAATGCCTTTGACTAAAATCTTATCAAGAGCTTTGATCTGGAGAAATTGATTCACTCATTTAGTGGGTGTTTGATTCAGTCTCTCTTTTTACTGTGATTTCATGGCTGCATGCATTCCATGAAATAAAAATGGTTTAGAAAGCAGAAAATGTCAGCAGATTTTGTTCCCAAAGCCTCTACAACACATAAATGACTGCCTAAGAAGGCAAAGGCTTAGATGAATCATAAGAAAACATGCTCTTAAACATAGAAGATTCTCTTCTTAAGCTGAGCCCCCAAAAGTGTGATTTTTCCCTTTCCTTTCTAACTATTCTGTATCCAGAGTTTGGATGTTGAGGCTGCAGCCTGCAACAAACTTAAAATGTTACAAAATGAAATAAATGGCTTTCCTCCAAATGAATCCCAGATGATGCCAAGGGGAGGAAGATTTATGTATATGTTGTATAAATATTTAATGATATGGCCCAAAACCTACCGCCACTTGGCAAAAAGGCATTTATCATCCCTGTGAAATATGACTGCGGAGCCAATAAGACTAAAGGATGTTAATGACCGCCCGTGAATTGTGTTGTTAGTCATTAGATGGTTTTTCACTTCTGATTGGCTGAGTCATCTCTGACATCACAGTCCCACCAAATTTTCTCTGAAACAGACTAGAAATGGGTAATTTAAAAAAAAACTCTCTAAAATGGAGGCACGAAATATCTGGACAAGATAGGCATGGTATTGAACTAAGGTAAACCTTGCATGGGAATTTCACAAGTGTGGTGCTCTTGAAATTTTTGATGAAAGCAAAGGATATATGTGTAGCACTATGAGAGAACTACAGAGAGCTTCACAAACTCTCCAAGGCAAACGTTTGAAATAAATTTCCTTTATCTGCCTGAAAAGTCTGACTTTTGCTGAGCTGACCTTCAATATGGTGTGGTTTTGATGAATATTCTTCCTAGAAAGTTGTTAAATTCAAAGTCTTTACATGTCCATTGAAATCTGTGAATAATGGATAAGCATCTAAATGGGAAAATATGGCTATTCAGTTAAGTCTGTGGAGTTCAAGTGGACATACAGTGGGCTTTAAACTGCTACTTAGAGCTGAAATTACTCCTCGTAGTTCTGCTGGTTCCTCAAAAGGTAAACTGCACCGCAGTTGCATACCTATACAGAGTTTATTTTCTTGGAGCATATATTCAACGCACCTGGCAAAGCAGAAAAAGGGAGCCTCACATTTCCTATCTTCAGAAACAACACAGATATATCAACCCAGACTCCCAAAGCACCACTGTGGATGACCAGAGGAAAATGTGTATCGCTTGCATGCTATGCAGGATTGGGTCTCTTGGGTCTGCAGCACTCAGAGGATGCGCCCATCTTGTCCCAGGACATTGCATTCTGCTCTTCCCCTATTTCCACATTCTACATGACAGTCAGAATCAGGAAATTAAAGCAATTAATGGAGTATTAATGGAATTTCGCAGACCTCGATCTTCTTCTCAGTTCTAATATTCTGAGCAGGACATATTGATAATTTGGTTCTATAATACAGATTTATTTTTAAGAACTACCAACTGCAGATACTACTTTTATTTCCAAGTGGTTTCCTTGTATGTCCTTCCACTTTTCTTCCATTCCTTAACTTTCCACTCACTGCCATTTGGACTATAGATTGGTTGATAAGTTGCCTCAGTCACTGAGGACATTAACAAATTCTAATTGGTTGTGTAATAGGAGCAGACAGCAGTACAATATTAAACCACTTCTGAAGCACCTATTTTCTGTATGCAAATCAGACAGAAACAAATGTTTGGCCCCAGCTGGGTGAAATGTCCCATTTAGAATTCTTTTCCTCTTCTTTGTTCTTTGATGTTCTGCAAATGAGCTTTAGAACTCCACTCTTCACACAATTCAATTTTACAGGCCCATTATCTGAGATATAATGTGGAGGTTAAATATATCAGGGCAGCCATTATGTGAAAATAATTAACAGTAATGAATAATGCACTAATTCCACTGATGAGAGATGGTTATATGTGTAATGAAGTGTTGGGGCAGCCCTGACAAATGAAATTAAAATATTTAAACACTGTTTTATGATATTACTTTGCTCATATAATTTCCTTTACCTACAATGAGCCACTTCGATTATCGTCATTATCTTGACAGCTCTGAAGGATGAAATAGTGCAGGTTAATGTGACAGCGATTAGTCAGAGAGAAAATCCATCACATAAAGCAGAAGAAAGTGAGGGAGAAAGGTCTCTACACTTTCCTGTTTCAAACATGAGAAGAATGATACTATCAACATCACTTCAATATTAAATGGATAGAATTATCTTGTCATTCATTTACAGCCTCTGAAGAACTACTTATTTGTACCTGCAAAGGAAAGGTCAGCCTTTCTTAATCATCCATAAAAATATGTTGATGGATTCCTTATATCAATAATGGTGGCAGAAACAGGGACAGGAAACAAGCTAGGAAATTTAAAAGGAAAGCACTCTAAGATTTGTGTTCAGATATTTTCCTAGTTTTATATTTTTAGGTTTTGCTTCACACGATTGCATGATCTTCAAAAAATGCACTATTGAAAAAAAAAAAAAAAAACCCGTGTTCATATTTAGGTACCAAAAGTTGAGCTAAATTCAGATTCAAGTAACCACATTACACCCATTTGCGAGAGTACAGAGCCCACATGGTTTCAGAGACATTGGTAGGCAGGTGAAACCAGACTCTTGCAGATATCTGGTGTTTTACAGCATCACTCAGCAAAGTAGTCTCACGTGAGCAGTTATGGCCCCACATCAAGGATCCTCAGGGAGGAATTAAGCTGAAAGCTGTCCCAACCGGTTCTGGAGAGAAATATGAAGGAGCACATGGAGATCAACCCCTTGAACTGAGAGGCCAGTTAGAACATGCATGTCCAGGACACTGAGAAGCTCAAGAGAAGAAATGGTTTTCCTTTCCTAGACAGGAAACAGCCTTATGATTCCAACACCTAATGCCTTCAATTGAGATGCAATTTCACAGTCCTCATTTGGATAGAGAAGAGTTGAGAGTTGAACCCCTTATATCTCAAATGAAGTCAGAGATTTAATTCTTCTTAAGAGTTTTAGTGAAGGCATAGAGAAATGCTCAGTAGCTCTGGCATTTTCTTCTGATGCAAGTCATTCAGGTTCAACTTCTTTCTTTAAGACACTTGGAACTCAGTCACCTGTTTGAGGGGAATTGTACTGGTTTAGGGGACTCATGAACAGAGAAGGTAGGGCAGAGGACACAGAGGAATTCCTCTTTTGAAATGCCACATGAAGGTCTCACAAAAACCTGTGCAAAAACTCAGTTCACTGTAAATGGTATCTTTAACTGGAAAAAAAAAAAAAAAAAGATTAGAGAACTAATAGAGAACTAAGGACCCAGCCAGACTAGGGCTGCAAGGATGCACCTTGTTGTGAAAGGATGGAGTGCATCCAGCACAGCAAATCTTGTTGTTTTCACCTAAATAAGATTGCAACTTTTCTTCCTGTCACCCTCAGGTAGGAACCTGAATTTTAGCAACAAGGAAAGGGAGAGGTAGTAAGCGTTTGTACTTTAATCTTCTCCAGGGCATGTCTTTGCACCCAGCAGTGACATCAGTGCAGGGAGGAGACCTGAAAGGTGAGCAAGGCACAGACTCCACTTCCAAATGAAGCTGGTTAAAAGGGGGCAAGCAATGAAGAGAGGGAAGAAATCAGCAATATATCAGTAATTTGAAGGCTCTGCTCTCATATCCTTCTTCACAGTGCATGTCACTCCTGTTGAAGTGCGTGGGACTGCACACAGAATAGAGCGCAGGATGAACAGGAGGGACATCCTCCCTCATCGAGGACAGTGGCTCTGCAGCACCTCTGCTCACACCATCCCACTCTGTTATGACATGGTTGAGTCTTACAGTTTTGGGAAGATAACACACTCAAGCCCTGCATAAAATTTCTTGTTTACAAGCTATGGCCCATACAGGTTATGCACAAGGAACTTTTTTGAGGTAAAACGTTTGGAAAAAAACACCTCATTCAAATTCCAATGATTCTTTCATTTTGCTAATTTTAAAATACAATTTACTTCATTTATCGGACAATGAAGTGCCTCTGTAATAAATCTAACATTAAAAAATCATTTCCAGCAAATTACTCCAATAAAATCAATGAAGGTCAGGCTCAGCTGTAGAAACAAATAAATTACCTGCTATTGATAGGGTAGGCAGACTTAATTGTCATTTAGAAAGGCTAAGAGGGATAAAGAAATCTAATGGAAGAAATACATCTATACAGAAAAATGAGAAAACGGTGAAAGTTTTACCCTGACAGCTCCCATCCATAGGATTGACTCAGTCCCTGAGCAGCAAAGGCAGTTGTTTTAACTCCCAGTAGGACACTGGTATGTGCTTTGGATATGTCAATATTTACCTGTATCTGTGTTACCTTCTGATCTTTTTACCTTTCATATATTGAAACTTCCAAACAGGATTGCTGGTAATAGGAAATGAAGAATTGATAGAATTGAACAATCTCATCCTTAGATTTCTCAGCCAGGTTAAAAGCAGTTTGACCTAGTTCAGGCTTTGAAGTACTTCCAACTATTAAAGAAATATAAAGCTGGACATTTGCTAGTGGGATTTGCCATTCTCTGACAACAAAATAATGATTTTGCAGTTAAGCTCCTCTTTGTAAAACAACATCCTATTTATTTGTTTTAAAAGGTGCCCAGATGTTGCTGTGAGGCATGTATAAGTGGTAGTACCCTGATGCATTTCAGCTCTAGTAGGGCAATCCATTGTTTTAGTTTTCAGCATGTTTTTTAAAAGCATTTTGAATTTTTTGTGCTTCTTCGTATTTTCTGCTTTCTAATGAGGAAAACTAAAGAAACCAAAGTGCCCAAAGAAATCCAGAAGTTCCATAATTTATGAAAACTTATGGCAAGGAAATTTAATTTAACCTCCTTGAGAATACAAATCCTGTCCTGGAATACAACCCAGTGATACAACTAGATATAAGGGTTCAGCCTTGGAACACTTTAAATGCTTCTGTGGTGAGGACACAAAATGTCCTCTGGGAATGCAGCGTTTCCAAGACCTTGCAGAACTGAACCCCATACTCTTGGTTTGGAGTGCCTTGTTACCCTAAGAGAACAGATGACCTTATACACATCAATTCTGCATATTAATGCAGCACAGGAATTTCTACTATGGACACTCTAAATAAAATGTTCAGAGTAAATCAAACTTGTCTTACTATTTAATGATCATGGGGGAAGCAGAAACCAATGGAATTCTGACTTGATCAAATACAACAAAGAAAAGGAAGCACTTTGCGGAGTTGGTCCAGAGGTGACTACAGCATAACTAATGCGTGGCTGCAGCAATGTTTGCAGTAAGTGATGGATTTAAGCATGTCATCTGTTGACAGGATCTGTTGACAGATTGCTAAAGTATAAAAGCAGACTGGACATCTCCTTGAAACAATTTGTTCATAGAAACACTAACATGTAGCTACATGATGGTCAGAACCCCTCCTACATGAGAAAATCTTCAGGAATATTACCTGGCACTTCGCCTTGCTGAAGTAGTCTGTTAAAATCACATGCTAATGAACCACATGTGGTCAGCCTCTGAATGGAATTGAAAGGTCTCAGCCCTCATTTAACTCTTGTGAAATTATTAATTTTTTTTCTATTCATAGCTATAAGGACCATTTCTCTCACATTTAAATGATTGCACATTTGTTTTTTTTTTTCCTTCAACTTTATGTGAATTCAGTGAAAATGTGAACTTATTTCATTTGTGGAAGTCCACTAATGCACTTTCATTCTCTCCAGCAGCTGATTCTAAACTGTTCAGCCAATAATAGACTGATGCCTACTGTAAGAAATGCAAAGATCACTTTAAAAATATTTTTATGTTTGTTTGTATTTTTCCCTCAAAAAACAATGTGTTTTCAGCTTACAGTCGTTTTTTTCTCCCCTTTTAGCTCTGAAATGAATTAAAACTTGTCTCAAGGTATTATGTCAGTACACCTTCTAAAGCTGATACAATCTGTGCAGAAGGAACTACGCTGCAGCAGAGGATGTGAGGATATCTGGAGCATCCTATTTCTCCAGTGACCGCAGTTCTCGTATCAGTTCTCAGTTCTCATATCAGACTAATTAGAAAGTACTGAACAACCTGTACAATCAGGTCTGGTAGCACAGAGTCCTTAATTCATAGTCTGACTGATCTAAAAATGTTTGCACTACAATACATCATAGAGCAATTTTCAGGCCTCAGATGATTCAGATCTGAATTTTACTCACTTTCCTGGGAAAGCCATTTCTCCTTTCTAAGTAAAAGCTAACATCCTTGTCACACCAGAAGTGCGTGGGCTTCCCTGGTGAGGCTTTTTACATCCTTTGCTGAAAAGAATAAGGTAAATAGCCATTATTTAAATAACTTAATTAAGTTTATCAGCAGTTACACAAGTTTTCTAGTCCAGCATCATCTACTATTACAACAATAAACCCATAGGTATATTTTTCAATGAACTAACAGATCAATTTCCCTCTCTTCTCTTTATTTTTTTCCCTCTACTCTCTTTCCTAGTTGGCTGAAGGTTTCTTATAGCAAAGTCATTTAGGGTTAGCTGATAAAACTTAGAACTGGATTTGATGCCCTAGCTCTTGATACTTGTAAAGGAGCTTGTAAAGAATGTCATTGCCACCTGCACCTACATACGGTTGATGTGGAAGACACCCATCTTCTGATTATTTTTTTTTGATTCCACAGCCTCACAGTGTAGAATCCTTTTCACACAAGCAACTGGAATTTCCCCTGATGCATCTTCTCTCTGACTCTGCCTTAGTTTCCTTCATAATTAGAAGAATAAAAAGACATTTTTGGGGTATCAGTCACCTGATAAGTTGTAATACTGGTTTTAGATATATTTAGGGAGTCTACAGTTACTATCTGACTCAGATGTATCTCAGTGGTACCCACATATGGCCAGATGAGCCCCATTAATGAGCATGCTTAGCTTCATGGTGCTTCTAGTACACTATTGCAGAAATAACAGTACATGTAATTCTAGAAACAAGTTTTCAAAATTGCTGTACTCGGCATCTGAACACTAAAATCTTGTACGGTCTGCTAGTCCACAGACAACTGCTCCTTTAGAGCTTTCAGTGGCCAGAGAAGATGATAGGTTTTGAAGGAGAAGCAACGCTCAAGTGATCAAATTTACTGAGGAGTGACCAAAATGACCTAGAAGATGAAGCCTACCATATCGTGGAAGCTTTAACTGAGGAGTGACAGGGAACCCATCCATATAGTTGAGTTTGCTAACACAATAATCCTTTGGGGAAAGAATAATTCTTTAAAGATTTGTGCATTTTGAAAACACAGGGGAATATCATGGTCTATTGAAATGAAGAACAACAAAGTAAACCTAACCCAGCATTTCTGACATTATGTGACCTTCACAGTTGGCTCTAGCTTCTTTATGAGCCCAAATTTACATTAGAAGCAGTTGAACAAACTGTGAAAATGTCACCAGAAAAATTATTCCAAGGAGCCGTTTATCATTGCCCTGCTTGTTGTCCCAAGAGACCAGAATGGAAGACTTTCTGTCATCCAGAATGTCACATATTAAATTAGAATTTGTTTTTGAATTGACCACAGAAATTTGGATGAAAGTCCAAACAGCATGGAAAAACATGTAAGGAATATGTCATTTTTTTCACACATTACTAGTGTCATTGGGGACTAAGCATTTCCAATACTCTAGAAGCACACATCAACAAATCTCACTTCACTCATGCCTACTCTCCTCTTGTCTGGTGTCCCTCTGATCTCTGCAGACCACATCACCTGCCATTGCTGCTATGGCCTCCTGAAGGATCTCAAAATATCAAGGTCTTTCACTATTCTCCTCTCTGAAGGTCTTGAAGCATCCTCAAAGGTCTACTCTCCCTCATCACCTCCTTTCTCATCTAATTTATCATTCTCTTCCTCTTTTCCCTTGAAGTGCTTTTTTTTCTACTTGGGCAGTTTTTCTACTTACAGCTACTACTTACAGAGTAAATTCTGCAGGATAAGGTAGGCAAGAATATCCATTTGGGGGTGTAATTCTTCATTACACTTAGCAAGAAGAAATAGCCTCTGCTACTGCAATGTTGCTGGAATTGAGGTGTATGAGACTGCATCCTCTGTGGCATCCTCTGCCTACTCACCACTTTGGCCACATCTGAATACACTGACCAATTTCAGCTAAAGTAAAATAAAGATGAAGATTGCATTCTTTAAAGAAAAGGAAAGATAGGAACCATGGAAACATTCACCTTCTTCCTCACAGGGGAACAAGTAAGGGAACACATGCCTTATTTTTTTTTGCTCCATGAAGAAGCATGAATGTACAATCAAGACAAATATCTATTGCTGAGGGGTGCTGCCTTTTGCTCTCCTGCAGAAGATACGAGACAAATTGCAGAATTCTGCCATAGGGAGGCAGTGAGGGCCCAGAGAAGACCTGAAAGCACCCTAGAGGTGCCATGGTGTGAGGGACAGCCAAGGCATTACAGTGAGGATCGTACGTGAACAGAAGATTATCATAGTGAAAATGCAGGGAGGGCACAAAAAACAATCCAAAGGAAAGCAAACTCAGTTCCTCTACTGATGGATCAGAGCATAGGGCCTGTTTTTATCGAAAGTATCTTCTATTAGAGCAGAAAGTTGTTCCTGCAGAGAATTTGTGTGCCACTTTACAAATGTGTGTGCCCCATGGGCCCACCAAGAGCACTGAACTCCCTCTCAGAGGTCAGAAATACCAGTAATACAACAAAATTGCTGTGCAAGGAGGAATAGTGCGTGTATTGATTTGTGCACTTGATGCCAATACCCTTGTGTGGTCAGTAAAAACAGAGGACATCCATTTAGCAACAGGCAAATGCCTTCACTTCCTAAACATAAATAACCAATACAACTCTAATCCTCTTACCTACAGTATAACGCCCTTGGCCAGCTTAGTGGTAAAACATGAAGGCACAGCCTGGCCTCTACACAGTGCATTACTTAAAAACAAATAAACTAAAATCAGCTAAGAAAATTACAATTATTGCAGAAAAAAAAATCCATTCCTTAAGGCAGAAAGCTTTTCTCAATCTCCAACAAATATTTTCTCCACAGCACTCTTTCGTGCTTTACCAGAGATGAATGATGAATGTGCCTGGTGAGAGAAACTTTCTGATTTTCCCTTTTTCAGAGCAAATTATGTGTAAAGACATTGAACAAAGTAAAGATTTTATTTGGATTTTTTTACATTGATCAAAAAATCTTTCACTCCAAGATAGGAAATGACAATATGGACACAGACATTTAAAAACTGCATTTAGCTATGAAAAAACCCTTTCACTGAATAAACATTTAAAGAGGATCTCCATTTTAATTGTGCTATGTGAGTAAAATCATAGTTGACTGACTGATCTTAAACATGGGCAAACACTTGTTAACTCTCTTTCCTTACCCTAACTTTGGTGAATCTCTTTTCTTTAAAGTCAGGTCTTTGTTGACTCTTGTAACTTAACTGTTACGTGGGCCTTACAAGTTTCTAAAGTTTAAGTTAATTAACATGCAGTCATGTGTATGCAGACTTTTTAATAACTTTTGCTGTATAACAGGTGCAGTTATTTCTATCATCTCGCACGGTTTCTAACCAGCTTTTGTGTCTGCAGGCTGGTTAGGGAGCAGCTCATATGGAAGCATGGGCACATGTCCTACACAGTGCTGGTAGGAGCTGGACACCTTGGTAAGTGGAAGAGGAATGGGGAGCAAGAAAAGACACCCATCCCCAACACTATCTAGCTGTTAGTTCTTTCCTAGCTCTGTTTTGGACTAGTGCAACTGGAAAAGTCTACTGATAGCAGGGCCAAGCCCTAAGCGGGGTGGCAGTGAGCCTGTCCATTCCACTTGGCTCAGGGACCAAGGGTCACACCCCATCTGTCTTTCACAGGGCTGTACAGTCATAGTCTTAGTGACAATCTCGGTTAAGCTTTGGATCGCCCTTTTTAATTTCATTTATTTATTTATTTATTATTCCCTATTTATTTTGTACTGGATCATGTTATGTTCTTTGATATTTTTACATATGGAATAGGATAGATTGTTTGCTGTAAAACAGATACTTATTTCGGTTATATTCTCCAGATGTGATTTGTCCAGTGCACTCAAGGCCTTAAAATAAATATTAGCAATTACTATAACGTCATAAATAATTAATATAATATTAATTTACTACTCAAGCATCTTATAGTTCAACAGTATACCACAAAAAGGACAGAAATTGAAAACTGTCACACTGGCCAGGTCATCTGACTTTTCATGAGCTGTATCTTTTTCCTGGTGATAATCAGGAACAGAATTTTAGGAAGG
>NW_010587912.1:0-12853 GCF_000705375.1 Tinamus guttatus
ACCTGAGAAGGAAAAGGGAAGAGCATACATAATCTTACATTCTAGAATCCCTTCGGATGCTGGAAACCCTGCTGCAGTTGTGCAGCATCGGATGAGCATCAGCACAGGTGGGATCTGTGCAGTGTGCTATGCCCTGACAAGAGATTTGTCCAGTGCTGCACAGCTGGAGGTTTCTATCATCTGAAGGGATGTAAGATTATATTTGTTATCCCCTTCCTCCTTCTTATGTTCTCTTTAGTAAAAGCTATTTTGACCAATACATCATGGTGTCTGAGAACAGTTCTTACTGGTTGTCCATAATGAACATTTAATTTATAATAATGAACATAAAATTTAAATGACCTTTTTAGTATTAATTTTTCACCTGAAATATCACACTTTGAATTGGTCTTGCATTGAGTAGGAGGTTGGGCTAGATGTTCTCCAGAGACCCCTTCCAACCTTGGTTATTCTGTGGTTCTACAACATTCATTAAACACGGAACATCTTAAGTAAAGCCAAGCATATTAAAAATACTAGTAACTTTAACTTTCAGAGTTACTGTAGTACAGGCATCATTCTTTTTTATTATTTTTGTGTATGTTTAATGAAAATTTTAGAATCATAGAGTAATTTTGATAGCAAGGAGTCTCTGGAGAACATCTAGTCCAACTGCCTGCCCAAAGTGAGCCCGGTTTGAGCAGGTTGCTCAGGACAATGTCCAGCCAAGTGCTGAGCATCTCCACGGCTGCTCTGGCCAGCCTCTCCCTGTACTTGAGCAGTAGGATCTCTTGGCCTTCTCCAGGCGTAACAGTTACCCCCTGAACCTCAGCCTGTCCTGCAGCAGTGGTTGTATGCTAAGTAAATAATGAAACATTTCAATTTGCATATTCTAGATGAAGGTTTTATAAAGAAGTATTTTATTTTCAAAAATATATACAGAATCACAGAATCACAGACTGGGTAAGGTTGGAAGGGACCCCCAGAGATCACCTAGTTCAACCCCCCTGCTCCAGCGGGGACACCTAGAGCACATGGCACAGGGTGGCATCCAGAATATACACACAGATTATTTTCAAAGAGTTTGAGGGTTATTTGGAATATATGGCCATTGTAATCTGTTTGTACATCATTACAAGATTTGCTTTTGTGTGTATGTGGCAGATAATAGATTTGTAGCGTATTAATGGCATATGTGTTTTCCTTTTTCTTTTTTTTTCCATTTTTTACCTCTTACCTAGAATTCAAGCGGACCGTTAAATGCTACAAGCTTCCAGCCTGTGCGGCCCCTACCTTCCATCAGAATATTGGTGGATAAGATTAACCTGGAGCACTCTGTGCCAATGTATGCGGAGCAACTCGTGCAGATGGTCAGCAGCCTTAGCCAGCCATCTGATAACCTGCTTCATTACTGCTATTCACACTGCTATCTAAAGGTAAAAGAAAAAAGAAAAGAAAAGAAGAAACCTATTTTTCACTGCAGTACATGTTTTTACTCTTAAGTTTTTTTGTGGGCATTTTCAAGTTAGCTTAAAGCATATAGTTATATACATTTCATAGAATAAATATGATTTTGAAAATAAGAAACCGAAACCTATCTTTCACTGCAGTACATGTTTTTACTCTAAGTCTTTTTGTGAGCATTTTCAAGTTAGGTTAAAGGACATAGTTAAATACATTTCATAGAATAAATATGATTTTGTGTCAGTACTTCTTACCTGAGCCATATGATTTCTAATGTGAACAGAGACCCTCACATGAGGAAATAAAACACACTGGAGCTTCAATGTCTTCACGCCAAACTGAGTTGAAATAATTTGGAAGGAAATCTTTCCAATTCTTTTACATTATGGAATACATATGGAATGGACATATGGTACCATGTCATATACATGGCATACATTATGGAATACATGGATTGCAATGAGTTATGCTTAGAAACTTGGTAGGATTTTGTGAGGAAAAAACATTAATTTTAATGGTATCGATAAAGCAAATCCATCACTATGAAGTACACAATCAAAGACTTTTACCAAACCCTTTCAAGTATTTTCATTTTGGGAGGAAAAACCTTTGAATTATCTCAATTTAAAGTCTATTAGGAAAGGAATTTCTGTTGCTAGTTTGTAGAGAGCTTAAGATGCTATTGAAAAATCATTTTGAGACTGTTCAATTGCTATTTGCTAAGATTTCAGTAGTAAAAAAAGTAAACTTTCTAGTTCTCCATTTTGTAGTATCCTCCTATCATAACAAAAATCTAAGCAATGAAATTCCTATCAGCTGCATAAAACACAAGCATTGGTCTAGAATTACATGGCAAGTTTTAGGGATAATGTGTTCACCTCTCTCACATTTAAGGTGTTTGGGATAGCAATGTCACAAGTCAACTGTTTTGTTTTGTTGTCTTTTTGTCTTTTTTAGTAATTTTGAAGTTTTTTTTTTTATTCTGAAAGATTAAAAGAGATTAGGCCTATCAGCATTTTAAATAAAAAAAAAGACATTTATAGGGTCAGGTATTTTATTTGCTAGCTATAATATAGGCAGGTGTTGTGTTTTTATGTGGGAGAATGTTAAAAAGAATAAACTATGAAAAAAATTGTAGAGAAAAATTTTGATGAACTTTTCTTTAGATTTTCTCATTTTATTTAGGAGAAAGCTTCAAAGGAAATCTCTTTAAATATTGTAATTTCCCCAAAAATGGAAGTAACACATTGCCTTTCATAGAAAATATGTATTTTTTTGCAGCTAAAGATTTAAAGAAGTAAAGATTAAAGAGGATAGAAAAGCTACTTAATGGAATGATTACAATTTGATTTTTTTTAATAATTTGAGTGAAGAAAATATATACTATATATATTCTTATTTGAACACCATTTTGTTACTGGCAGGATTTTCTAGTTATATATAGGTTTGGGAAAAAAATCTGTAAAAGTAATGCATTTTTTGCATTCTCTAAAAATAATGCATATTTTGTATTTATTGAATATATTTTAAAATAGTTAATTTGTATATTATATTTGAAAAATAACTTGAAGTGATTGTATCATGTGCTAGTGTACACTTTGACCAACTGTATTTTTTCAGATGTTCGGTTTTCAAGCAGGACTGACCTCTTTGGACAACAGAGGATTATATTTCTTCCCTGCTCCAGTTATTCCCTCTTTTAGTACTGCTGTTTATGGCAAAGTGATCAAGTTTCCCAAATATTGGTGAGTGTTAAGCATGTGAAGCGTATTTAAGTAAAATACACAATGGATACTTATGCTTTTGTAAAGAGTGGTTTAGAAAGTACTAAGCACTCTATCTGTCCTTAAGGTTTTTTTTTTCCTTATATCCTATATTTTACTCCTAAGTCTATTACCTTTAAAAACCCTCTTTGCGAGGGTGTAGGTATCAGCATTTTAGACAGATTTGACAGATTTGGGGTTGAGAGAAGAGATGATGTGCACACTTGTTGAATTCCTGAGAACCAATTTCCATGCTTCTTTGAGCTAAAATTTTATACTGAGATTAACACGTTGAACTTAATTTTCTTTCAAGTTCATCCAAATAAAAAAGCTTGAAATGATGCCTAATCCTCATGAAGACTCATATTTATAATAAGATAACAAACAAACAGGTTAATGCGTTAAACATTTCCTCTTCATGTGTTGTGCTGTATGCTTAGACTGAAAAAGAGATTAGTTTTGGATGTGTCATGGATTATGCATGTACAAAAAAGGAACACGATGCTTGGTAGTAGTACATAGAGAATATGTATTTTTCCCGTTGAAGTTATGATACCATATTAATCGTAAAAGATTTTTTTTTTAGCATAATCAGCACACCACCAGGTGGTAGCAGCTTAATTGACTTTCTCATATTTTCCATCAGTAGTTCACAAAAATAATAACCATTTCAAATGAATTATGGTTCTATCATGGCCTTTTGCTAAAATATAATAAATGTTTTCTGGATAACATATAATCAGCAAATAGTCTGGTAGGTTTGGCAATCTCTTCTCACATTCTCAGGTATTTTACATGAAGTTATTCCTTTTGATCCTTGTTACCAGTAGTCTTTTTCTGTCTCTCTCGCTCCCTTACTTTTGCCCTCTCTTTTTTAATGCATTGTATTATGATGTACTGTCCAGCTGAAAAATTGAGTATGGTAGACTAATAATACAGAGAAATAAAAATGAGCAGTAGTTCTAGGGGAATAAAATGGTGCTGCCTTAAAATGGCAAATCTATTAGCATTTACTAGCATATTCTGCAATACAAATACTTACTGTGCTCTAATTCATCTTAAAAGAACATTAGTGGTCACTCTTTTTCTATCATACTGTATATTCCTAGAGTTTGTTTATTAGCGGGGTGAAAATATAAGTTAATTTATTCCAACAATTTATCTAAACTAAGCAACACCAATTTGCGGGTAATAAAGTAGAAAAACAAATGAGTACAGCAGCAGTCTGGTTAAATGAAGTGTAGTTTGAAGTGAATAAAACTCCAGATGAAATGCATCAAATAGCACTTGAACTAAATCGAAATCAGCATGAGGACCGAGAGCTCCATTGAAGTCATGCAGTGAGTGAGAATTAGTCTGGTAGAATAACCTGGTAATGTCATTAAACTTAAATTCATTTCCCCCCCCCCCCCAAATTATACCACCTGCTTTATTTGGATTTTTAGATTTCACATTCCAGAGTTTCTTAAAGTGCACACATGTGATGCTACATGTGTTCTTCTATTTCTTAGGAGAAAATATATACCACAGACCATGCCTTTTAAAAACAAAGACATTTTATGAACTGTTATGGAATCCCTCAGGTAGTATGTTTTGAGTTAGCAGTGAAAAATCTCAACTTTATTTCTGACATAAATCAGTACAATAGCTTTCTTTTCTAGTTTGAATATAATAATCTCAAAATGTGTACTGTCTATTAAGTGCTGTGGTAGTATTTATGTTTTAAAAAGTTGATAAACATTGGTAGTATATTTTAAGAGACAAAGTTTGAGCAACATCAAACCCGTAAATTCCAGCAAATAATCATTTATACTGCAGAAATGCTGTTTCATTTTACTTACTAAATTGATGTCTGTTGTAATGTTGGTTAGTGCATTTTCTTACAAAAAAATTTTGCTGAAACTTACTAGTTAACTAGGTCTTTGACATGTTGTAGACCTGATCTATTTTTATATTAAAGTCAAAAAGGCTTGTGTTTTGTTTTGTCAACCATAGCAAAATGCAAAATACAATGTTAGTGTCAATATTGTACAACTGTTTTATGTAGTGTTGCATGCCAGATTGTAAAGCAATTTTCAGAAGGATGTTTAAAAACAACTAACGATTAGCAGGATATGGTTAGAAGCCCAAAATGAATGAAAGGATGTTTAATGCCAAGCAGAAAACTTCAGAGGAATTAACTGTTTATTCCTTTTTTTTTCTTCTGGCTACAGTTTCTGTTGCAACAGATTAAGTGTAGGTTAGCTGAGTGTTATAACACTCTCTATCACTTTAGAATTCATCACTTTAGTGGTAGTTCAGTATCCATCAAAAGTATATATATTCCATACCATACAACAAAGGAAATATTTCTTTCTTGGTGTGTCATCTCCCTGTTCCCTTTCTGGGACAAGTGTTCTAGACTTCCATGCTCTTGAATCAGGTCCATGGGAAGGTTCTTGCTTAGTGTCTCCACCTGTGACAGCCTTGGGATGCTGAACACTCATGGAATAAGGATATAACAGAGATGAGTTGATCTTATTTCTACATGTGTTCTGTTCAGCAGCTTAGTCCCATAGTCTGTTATAAAGGGATCTGTTTCCTTGACATGGTATCTTCCTTTCTCATTGGGAGACTGGGGTAATAGCTACTTTTTCACTATCTGCAAGGAAGTGCCAGTATGGACTCATCATAAATTTGTTGTCATCCTAAATTTGTGTGTGTAAATGAATCATTTTATGAGTAGGTTGTGGAGCTGCTGGGTAAATTACTATCTAGTATTTCACTTCGAGCCTTCACTTTAGTTATTCATAAATGCATATCAGTTAATTGAACATGCTTGATATGAAAAAGTTCTAAAAGGAATTGCTATTGTATCAGAGGAAAAATCCAGAGCAGAAACCTGCAAATAGATTAGGTGTTAGCTGTTAACCAAAAAAATCTTTATGATGAGAGATAAAATGGATATTTTTCTGCAAATATTCTTTCTTTTGAACAATTTTCAGCAAACATTGCTTAAGAAGTAGATTTCAACTTTTATATAGGCAGTGTGCCAGTCATAGCTGAAAGTTTCTGAGGAAAAAGAATTCTTGTCAGCATGAGACTGGTCTTATCTATTTGCCTTACCTCCAAATGTCATAAATAGTTCTTCTATTTATTTTATTTCCCTCCATCCAAAATGCAGAGATCTTGAAGTTACTGCAGGCACATTTTGCACTAATTGAGCGGGTATGCATCTGGAAAAGGAATCTTTTATTTAGGGGAATAAGTAAGATTTGAACTTCCAGGGAGTCTTAATTCTAAATAACAGAAAGTTCCTATTGTAGCAGAGCAATTTTGAAAGATTAAAAAAACTGCAGATCAGGAAGCTGGGCGAGATCAGATGATCTACTGAGATGTCTCCCAACTGAAATTATTCTATGATTTTGTAATTAAAACTTCCACCTAATGTATCAAAGGTGAGAAACTGCGTACGAATGCTCCTGCCTGTCGCACAGGGAGGGTGCTGGCGTGGCCGCTCTCAGACTCGGTGTCTTTTGCCACAGAATTGCCTTTACATCCAGATAGCTGTGTAATGGGACAACGTGTCAATGTACTGAGCCTAAACTTTAGAAAATTATCCTTACTGTTATTTAAAGAGCTGTGATGTATTATTCTTGGTATCCAAGACAACAAATTGCAAAAAGCTAATCTTCTCTTTGTGTTGTCTACTATTTTTGAGTTTTGGTTAATTATTTCCAAATTAATATTAAGAATATTTTCATGTAGTGAACTCTGTTATGCTGGACAGAGTTAGGAATCAATTATACCTTGAACATGGGAGCACCTAAACAATCTGAATATGTGAACCAAGTGGTTCCGAGGTTTGGGAACATTCAGAACCGGTTAGATTTGGCCAGGCTAGTTCTGAGGTGGAACTAGTGTGACCTGGTGTACCACAATGTTGAGCACTCTTGGTGTGATTGTGAGGACATTTTCCTCTTTCCTTTCTCTTTTTATTGAAGAGCTGTCCATTACTGACAGCAGTCAGAAGTTTAAAACCTGCTCTCCTGTCCGAGAAAGTTTTGTGAACTATATGATGAGCACCTCAGCTACCCAGGGATATCTCTTGTTATACTTACTAAAGGTGAGGATTGCAGTCTTGAAACAGTCATTTGATTAATACGTGCTTCCATAGTACTGAAAGATCATTACAGAAATCTAGACGCTGAGATCCTCGCTTGGGATATACATGTGTGTTCTGCAGACTTTGCTTCTATAATATATTTATGCATTCTTGATATTTCAATACAGATTTAATTATTGAAGTAAATATTCAGTATGTTTAAAGAATTTGCTAGGTTTACATTTTATTAGCATGCTATGCCATAACCTCCTGTTGGCTACTACACAACTATATTGAGAAATGTGGGTTCTCAGCAGCATGAACCTCAACATTTGCTGTTTTCTTACCTGCCTTGCTAGCCTGTTTTGGCTTTGTCACTATGTAGTTTGCAGGAGTGGTTGCTTTGTGCAGTGAATTGGGCTTAAAGTTTTAATTTACAAATTTGATACTGAAATTAAAACCTTTGCAATTCTCATAGTTTTATTATGTTATTGTTCTGTTTAGTTACTCTGTTCTGCCAAAACATTTTAAAACATTTAAAGTCATGTCTGTCTCTATACAACCTATTATTCTGTTTAGTTACTCTGTTCTACTAAAACATTTGTTTTAAAGTCATGTCTGTCTCTATACAACTTTATTTCTGCATGTAACCCTTGCAGTGTGAACATCCCAAACACAGTTAAAGCCATACATTGCTATACCATAGATCTGTATTTCCATTGTCAGAATTTATCATCATTAGACTACTTGACTAGTCTACAATCCAGTTAGGACATTATATTCTACAGAATGAGTCATGTTGTGCACCTGCTCATGTCTGCCTTATTGCTCATTTTGAAAATCCCTTGTGCATTTAATGGTACCACAAAGAACTGACCAGAGTGTGAATGATTCGTTTGAATGATTCCATGGCAATGTGGTAGCTCAAGATCTGAGTTGTCCTTTAGTAGGGCTTTTTAAGCAAGGAAGTTACCTCTTGCTGGCATGGCCCTTGCCAATAAGGTACTATTGCTGATGACCGTGGTAGACTTTAGGACTCGCTGAAAGCTACAGAGAGAATTAAAAACATCTAATGGAGGGTCAGGTTAGCTTTCTGGCTTTGTTACTGTTTTGATGAAACATCTTCACATGGCATGTCCAGTGGAGTAATACTGCATTGTACTAGGAATGACAGTAGATGTGCGAGTTTGAGAGTCATGAGATGTAGCTGTCATGCAGCTCAGCGCAATTGTGTGCTATTAAGAGCCAAGTGGACCCTGTTGGCAGGAAACACAGAGGCAGATATCCAAGACTGTGAACATTAGATCATAAATCTACAAAGTTTTCCAATAAATTGACACTTGGTTCTTGGTTTTGGCAGCGGGTTTTATTGACTAGTCACTGTAAATCAAGAGTAATGTCAATTGAGATGGGATGTGGATTGTGTTTCATATGGGCAGTTGAGGGGTATGCTCAGTTCCTGAGTCAGAAGCAGAGACAGGTTGAAAACACATGAAACTCATTTTGTAGCATTCGATTGTGACTATTAGCTATGTCAGTAATTGGATATAACTGCCAGATGAAAATTCTTAGTAACAGACTATCCTTAGTAACAAAAAAGATCTAAGCTTGCATGCCTGAACAGATGCCATCAGTGTATGGGACTGCACAGAATTTTGGCCAGATCAGTGTCATGTGAGTTAGAATGTGTAAAAATCTGCTTAGACTTCTAAAGTATGCCAGTGATTCGGGCTGTGCAGGAATAGAAGGAAAGGAAGAAAAAGTCATTCTGTTGGAATCTGAAGAGATAGCTGTGTAGAATTGTCTCAGAAATGAACACACAGTGTGGGAAGCACTCTGGGTTGCTTCAGCATCGTATACTTCTGTGCCTTAGCGTAAGAGACACATCAGAAAGCATCATTTTAAATCAGAATTTTTTTCTTGTAGTTGCTTTCAGTATGTCTTGCAAGCAGTCAGTTTGATAATCTCAGAAAATTTACTGTGCACCTTTATGTATGTTTGGAGGTTTAAGTTGTGTGCAGTAATACAGGGTGATTTGAGGCTTATTTTTAACAGGAGAATGGTCTTTCACTGATAACAGTTGGAAGTATCTTTTGCTTTAAAAGTTGCTTAGGTAAAACTAAACTGGTCATGCTTGTCTGCAAGGTGCCTAAGGAGGAAGATGCTTAAGGATCTTGTGTGGAACATTTTCCAATCTGCAGTGGCACTAGCATATAAAGTTTCTTCGCCAGGAACATTTCGTGGCAATTGCAGCTACAGCCTTCTGGAAGGAACTGCTGTCATTTACCAGGAGTGACCTTCTGTCCAGAGGGTCTGTGCGTCTGACTTGCTGCTTGATTACTGTGACTACAAATTAACTTCAGTTGGAAGCCTCTCGTTTAATTTTTTTTCTTTTTAATCAAGTCCAGATCTAATGTTACTGCTTCTCAGCAGATGTGGCAGGCAGCATTCAGCAAATCTGTTAAAAGTGTACTTTTAATCAATGTAAATTGGAAGCAGTTGTATTTTTCAGTATTGTCCATAAGAAGGAAATTCAGCAGAGCTGACTGCAAGGGGTGGTCATGTGTAGTGTTTCCAGTGTAATTATTTAGACTAGGTAGTTGTCAAGGCGCTTCAGTGAAAATAAATTAAGCCTAATAACTAATATCTGTCCAGGGAGAGTGATGGCAGGATTGCATATGCTGAATACATTATACTTACTACTTATGAAGTGATGGTCCTTAATTTTAGCCAGGTTCTAGCAACTGTCTTGCCATCAATATTTGTTGGCATTTTTACAAAAAACAAGTATATTATTTCTAGTTCAAAATATATAGGATTTTTTAGGGTTAAAGCCACCTTTTGCTTTTATTCCTTTTTTTATACTTTTTGAATGCATTTAGAAACGTTTTTTGTCTTACTTAGCATAATTACTATCTGTAGGAAACTTATTAGGATTTTCAGGAATATCGTAAGTTTATGAGTTTACCTATGTACACTCTGGCCTGAAAACTCCTGGGAGATTTCTAGTGGGAATTATGTGTGCAGAATGTTTCCCCCTTCTCCAGAATTGCACCTGCAAATGCTGGATTCAGTGTTTCTCCACTTTTCTGCAGAAGTCTATCTCTGTTACCGAGACAAGTAGTCTATGAGGCTGCACTTACCTTACTAAATAAATCACTGTGGAAAACATTCTCTGGCCCCCATTGGGGCTCAGTTCATACCCTGCATGCCGACCTCTTCCTCCCCCATGCTCACTGTTCACTCCCCAAAGGAAAAAAAAAAAAAGCCTTCTTTAAATCACTAATATAGATATAGCTTCTTGTAGCTAGGCTCTGGACCTGGATGATAGCTTGTGAGCCCATCCTGTTCAGATATTTGTCATGGGCATAAATTTTGAAGGAGTTTTACCATGCTGTTGCAATTGCTCTTTTCTTCACAACTTTTTAATGAAAGTATCAGGGGAATTTGTTGAACGCAGTTTTGTAGTTGATATTCTTTTCTTCAACTTACAGAATTGTCATCGTATTTCATGTATTAGGACTTTTTGTATAATTCCCTACATCGTTAGGTTGCTGAAAGGAAATTCTGAATTATTCCCTTGGGTACCAATTAATCCTCCTTCACAGAAGTGCTATGTTTAATATTTCCTTAGAAACTTTGCATTCTCTCTCTTCATCCCTAGCTGGGGGAATCCTAGTGTCCTGTCTCCAGAGGCAGTGGTATCTCCATGTGTTGTGGGAGTCTGGGTGACAAATCCTGTTAATGCATCTACCTGTTTTCCTTTTCTATGAGCAGGAACCTTCTCACATACCAGGATCTGTCTTTGGTTTTAGGCCAAGTGAAATACTGTTGTGTACAAGGTAACGTCCTCACCATTCTTCCTTAAGAACTTTATCCTAGTTGTTCATAGTTTTGGATTCATTCTTATTTCCTTAGTAATATTTTTTTAAATAAATTGAAGTACTTGTTAGTTGTATATACTGAGAAACGAATACGATATTGAACTATACTGAACACATGCTAATGTTTGGGCCTTCTTTGAGTAGTTTCCAACTGTTGAGTTTTCTGATTTTTAGAAAGAAATTTCAGCTTACTCTAACTGAACTTCTTTTTTTGTGATTCTAAGATTTCAGTATGAAAGTATGTTGAAATTCATTGTAGTTTTTGATGATAGTTTATTGTCATAAGTTCTAAGACAGCACAAGAGGGACATGGAACTTCTAGAGGGGGTCGAGCATAGAGCAACAAAGATGATTAAGGGACTGAAGCACCTATTGTATGAGCAAAGACTAAGCAAGCTGGGCCTGTTTAACCTGGGGAAGAGAAGATTAAGAGGAGATCAACATGTATAAATATCTGAGGAGAAGATGAGGGGCCAAACTCTCCTCCGTGGTGGCTAGTGACAAGACAAGGAGTACTGGATACCAGCTGAGACACAGGCAATTCCATCTCCGTGTGAAGAAGAACTTTTTTCCTATGAGGGTGACAGAGCCCTGGCACAGGCTGCCCAGAGAGGTTGTGCAGTCTCCTTCTCTGGAGATCTTCAAACCCCGCCTGGATGTCACCCTGTGCCACGTGCTCTGGGTGTCCCTGCTGGAGCAGGGGGGTTGGACTAGATGATCTCTAGAGGTGCCTTCCAACCTCAGCCATCCTGTGATTCTGTGAAACCCTAATAACTCTCAAAGCTGAATATGTTTAAGAAGGATGGGGAATGAACAAAAATAAACGGCACGTTTGTGCTGGCATGGAGCGGGTTACTTTTGCAAGGGTTACACTAGCAATGTGATGCATTACTTGAGATCAGGAAAAGGAAGGGTTTGTCATAGAATCGTCATAGAATGCTTAAGGTTGGAAGGCACCTCTAGAGGTCATCTACACCAACCCCCCTGCACACACATGGTCACCCAGAGCACGTGGCACAGGACTGCGTCCAAGCAGGTTTTGAAGATCTCCAGAGAAGGAGACTCCACGACCTCTCTGGGCAGCCTGTTCCAGGGCTCTGTCACCCTCACTGTTAAAAAATGTCTCCTTAAGTTCCTGTGGAACTTTTGATGCTTCAGTTTCCGGCTGTTTCCTCTAGTTCTGTCAGTGGCCACCAGTGAAAAGAGGCCAGCACCATCCTCCTCACTGCCTCCCTTGAGGTACTTATAGACACTGATTAGATCCCCTCTCAGCCTTCTCTTCTCCAGGCAAGAGGTGTTGTTGCCAAAGGTGGCCTTGTCATGTAGGTCGCTGATAGGGGTCCAGGAGCATCCAATGCCTCTTCTAGATAAGTCTCGCTCCTACTCGGTGCCATCGGGTCCCGTAGCTGGCTGCGGTTTCTGCACTGAGCATCAACAGATTTCTGAGCCCTCCTGGCTCCTTGCATTACCTGCTAATGGCAACCAAATGGCATGGCATGGCAGCTTTAAAGGATTGATTTAGTGGCTGTTGCTGCAGCTTCTGGGAGTGTGTGGTGGGGGAAGGAGAAAGAAGGAGGAGGGGGAGAGGCTGCTGCTCTCTATGGAAGGTTGGCTGCTCTGTTGGGAGACGGTTCCCCCAACCCTGCTCCGCCCCTGCCGCCGTGGGGATTGGGTTGCAC
>NW_010587916.1:11908-40316 GCF_000705375.1 Tinamus guttatus
CCGCAGAGCGCCGCAACCGCCGGCAACACCGGAGCCGCCGCCGCCGCGGCACCGACAGCACAGGCAGAGGGGGAAGCGGGGTAGGAGCTACCACCACGAGGAGCTCTGCACGGAGGAGATGGTCAGTGGAGAAGTGTGCACGGCCCTGCTGCCAAAGAGGCGCTTTTAGAGCAAAAATACTTAAACAAATGTTATTTCTTGCACTTCATTAACATGCTGACACAGCTGCAGTCCCACCTCATGTGGAATCACTCTACTGTCTTCTTTATTTTGTTCCTAAGTGTCGAAGCTCAATATTATTACTAAACCTCCATTTATGCATTTTCCATATGCCTCACAGCAGTCAACTGCAATGATTCACAGGCAGTGAATTCCGAAATATCTCTTTACTAAAAGTGTTTCTTAATGCTGAGAGAGCATCCCACTTCGCCAAGAGCACTCCAGATATAAGCTACTGTGCAACCTTTCCAGAAACTTGTGAAATAGAATAATTTCTTCTGAGAAAAGGTCAATAGGACAAGAAAATGATGTAATGAAATATCAATATTAACATAAAGCAAGCTACATTCTAGAGGAATGAAAAGAGAAGACAATAACATTTCCATATAAGCAATTCTTAAAGTAAAAAGATACCCACTATCCAATCTCAGTCAATTTCACAGAGTGCTTGAACAATTTTGCTGTTTTCATTTTAAGAAACATTTAAAATAATTCTGATTATTTAGATTTTTCATTAAAATAAAGCATTTAGATGCTGCTAACAGCTTATCCATCCATTAAACATGTTATTTCTGTGCTCTGATTATAGAAGGAAAAAAAAAAAAAAAAAGGGAAGAAGACACATACACACACAAACACAAAACAATCCTTGTCATTATAAAACACAAACTTTGCTTTGGTTTTACAAGATGTTTACTGTAGTACAAACAATAATCAGAAACACTAAATGCCACTGGATTCTAGCACTGGCAGCTGGCAAACTGGAAAAAAAAATGCAAGAATAAATGTCCTACCTTCACTGCCAAGAAGTTGAGACCACTTTCATGAGCCAGAGCTTTTGCTATCATTGTTTTAGAGCACCCAGGAGGTCCGTAAAGCAGCACTCCCTTTGGTGGCTGAATCCCCATTCGGATGAAGGAGTCGGGATGCTTGAGCGGCCACTCAACTGCCTGTTTCAGTTTGAGCTTGACATCTTCCAGTCCTCCTATGTCTGACCAAGAGACCTGCAAAACAGTCAATTTTGTTAATTTCAGACTACAAAAGAGCAAAGCAGAATGTTTCTACTTCACAGATCAATAAGAAAATATAGAAAGTAACAATAAAGCAGCCAAATATGATACATATGGTATATGATATATCATAATTACTTAGATGTCCTCCTTGAAGAAAAGGACTACGCACGTTTAGGAAGGTTTTATTTAGAATTGACGTAGGAAGACCCTGACCATAAATGCATAATCATGTTAAGATAAATGAGACTAAATATTAGGATTTTTTAGGGCTCTATCACTTTCCATCACTACCACTCCTGTTCATGACTTGGGCACTGGAGATTTGACCATAAGCTTGAAAATGAACAAAACACCAAAATATCTACAGGAAAATAAAAAATAACACTCAAAAGCAAGCACAGTTAGGTTTGCTGTGTTACAGACACAAGGCAGGCTTGAGCTCACCCCATTCACAACAGCAGACAGGTTTAAAAGCTGCTACGTTTCCTGCGCCGCACCATTGTAAGGAGGCCTGGGAACATTCCCCACAGCCCCCCAGCCTGCTGACAGCATCCTTTCCAACCCACATTAAATACTAAATCCATCAAAAGGCACCTGCGCCAATTGACCTCCTGTCTTAAGACACTCTTCCAAAAATGTATTAGACATAAATCATCCTTCAACTCCGAAAAGTCAGATAGTTTTGAAACACAAAGAGAACATTACCAAAATCGAACATATCAGCTTTAATCCTGCCTCTTCTCCATTTCCATTTCCTGATTTTGGAACACTGACTGGAAACTAAAAAATTGCTGAATGAGGCAATTCAGACTAGGATTGAAGAGGAAGAAAAACTGTAAGCAGTGCTCAGTATGGTCGAATTGTAAACCAAATAAAACTTCCTCTTAACTGTCAGTCTTTGACAAAAGAAAATTACAAAACAACAGAAAGCAAACACAAAAGATGAACCCACACGGGTCACCCACTCCTAAGTGTTAGGGTGTAAAGGCTAACTGGGAGGTGAGGAGTTGCTGATCCACCACTAGCAGTGTATGTTGTCTCCCACATCAGGAATAGGTCACAGGAACTCTAGAAAAAAAAACTTTTTATTTTTCTTGGTGACCAACAGCTCCTGGTTCTTAAACAAATATTCATAAGTCTGAGGAAGTACAATATATGTAGAGCTGATAGACATTGCCTACTAAGCATCTCTGAGGACAGAGTGATCTGCCAAAGGCAGATTTCCTTTACAAGAAAAAAAAAAAAAAAAAGGAGAAAAGAAACACAAATATAGTAAAGGTCAGAGCAAAGAGGCATGAATCGGATGTGGCAGAGGAACCCAACAGCAGAAAGAGGAAAAGTTTTAGCAGGGGCATTACCAAGGCAGCGTACCTGTCAATACACCTTTCTGAAGAGCTATTTCAAAGCAATATCACAAAACAAACAAACAAACAAAATCTTTCTGTTCCATGATTCAAGCACAAATTCAAACAAATCAGATTAAAGGAATGCACATAGATGTGCTACATAGATATGCACATAGATGTCTCTAGCTCTGAAATGAAACCGTGTGTCTGAGTCTGAATTCAGCAAAAACAGCTCAGTGAGAAACTTCCCAGTGCTCCAGAAGGGAAGAGGGAAACAGGAGGACGAATTCTTACCATCTAACTTTGAGCAGGGTATCTGCAGCGCTCAACACACTGAAGAGAGATAGGGCAACACCACCACAGGGCAGTGCAACTAAGGCCTGAACATTCTTTTGGAAGCTGGACAGCTGGTTTCTCCCTCCTTCCTTCACTGGCAATGTCTAAGCTAGGCATCTCAGCTAAGTGCCTAAAGTTAGAACGTGATCTTCCGTTCTGCTTTATTTTTCACAAGAGTGAAACTTGCCTGCAGATTTTTAATTACCATGAATCATGCAGAATCCAAACAGCAGTGGTATTAAAAGTAAAAATAGAAAATAAAGCACTATGTTAACTTGCTTGTCAAGTTCAAAACAAAATATTTGTTTTCTCCTTTTAAAAGCATGCAGATAAGTGGAAAAATCAGCCCACTCACAGTAAACCCTGCAAAGTAAGAATTCATGTGGATTTACACAAGCCAACATGTGCTTGGAAGAACTTGGTGGAGTGTTTTCACAGACCTCAGTAACTTCCTGCCTGTGATTAACACAGATGAGAGTGCACTAATTAGAACAAGCTGCCCATCGTTGGCTGCCTGTGCGCAGAAAGGCAAGGCCTCGCAGCACCTGAGATGAGGTGGGTGTTCTCTCACCAGAGGAGCTGCTTAAAAGCCAGGCCTTAGGCTCAGCTTGCAGATACCAAGGCAGCAACTTGCTACAGGATGCAAGACACTAAGGTTTTCAGTACAGCTATAATCTTATCTCTCCCCAGAGCTCAGAATATGATGCAGACCAGCAACTGCTAAGCAGCAGCAATAAAGAAATAAAGCAGACATGCAAGGATGGCTCATCCAGAACTTTTTGGCTGCAAGGACCCAGATCTGAGCGTTGAATTACAGGAAGGAGAGCGAAGTGTGTAAGCTCGCCACACAAATTGCAGAAGGACCCATAGGAGAGGGAGAAACAGTAACCACAGTGCAACTCTCTAAACAACTGCAGTATGAGTGTCCCAATTTACAACGTGCAGCTCTCATATGTCTGCAGAGGCGAGGGGGGCGGAAAAAAAAGCAGCCTTTTAGGAAGGTTGTTATACATAGTAAAGTCCAAGAAAAGTTCTGGAAAAATTCCGTAAAAATGGAATACAAGATACTAAGGGGAACCTAGAAGACATCTATTTTGCATTTGCCTTGCAAATGGGGGTACAAGAGGCTGCACTAGGGGATGCAGAAATGAGAACCAAGAGCACACAACATTCCCACCCATAACCACTCCTCTCCTCCAGCACCAGCCTCACTTTCCATCTGCCCTCCCAAACTCATTTGCCTTTGGCTCCTTCCCCACCGATAATCTGGAGTATGCCTGCAACACAAAAACAGCTCAAGACGTGCTAGAGACAGCTTTTCCACTATCCATATAATGCAGGTGATTGCCATGAGTCTTCAAGCACAGGGCAACGCAACACGTGTTGCAAATCAGCTAAAGGGTGCATTAATAAAAAATAATAACTAGCTTGTCATAAGAGTATTTGTCAGAAGCAGGCTGCAAAGCAGTCTGTAAAGGTTATCAAATATCCTGAGACTCCATGAAATGAGGTGACTTTTACAAGGCCACCCAACTGACTCACTTCTCTCATAGCTTCTTCTTATACTTTAGCTACTACCCCAAGTACATGCACAACAGAGGAAGTTGCTCCAGGCTTTAAAGTAAAAAGACAACAGAATGCAACAGAGCAGTTTAGCTCTCGAGTCTCCTAAACAGACAAGAAATGAGCTCTAAAATCTAAGAGCTGAAAAGTGAAAAAAGATTTGAACACTAGGTTTTCCTTACAGCCTACTCAAAATCCGGCAGATCTCAGAGAGCAATCTCCGTATTGACTAAACAACCGGGAGTTCATGATACAAAAGATTATTAATGTATTGTTAATGTAGTTCAGACTCTCATCTTCTGTTTGGAAAAAATCCTATAATTGATCATTTACTTCATGCTTGAAGTTATTTTTAGCAAGGGTGTTTTAGATAAGAAACGGTGTTACAGTCAGCATACCCGCAAAATTGCCTGTCTAGCTCAACAGCTTCTGGGGTAGAGGGAAGCAGGCTTACAGACAGAAGGTATTTGGAGATATAGCAGCACAAGACATGTAAACTAAGGGGCATGCAGATAAGTAGCCAGGGGAAAAAATAATAATACAAAAAGTAAGTTTCACAAATCCAGGTTTCCTTAGACAACCTGTCTAGTTCATGCTAGCTTTTTCTTTTTCTTCTTCTTCCCTCCAACCATAGTTTTTATATTCTAATATGAATGCAACAAGTGACGCAAGTATGGCAGTTTTTGTTGGTGTAAATTACTGCAGAGCACATAAATAATGCATCACAGTACACCTTGGGCAACAGCCAAATAATAAAGTACTGAATGGAAAAGTGGCCCAAGTCATGGGCACTACTGAAAGAGGGGAAAAGTAGTAAAGAGGAACAACTCGTTACAGAAATTGCAGCTAATGTTAGTACCAGTTCTGGGACAAGCAAGTAATTTTAAAGGCTTCCTAACAGGTGCTGGGGAAATGGACACTGAGACGCAACATCATCAAAGCGGTTGAGGAGACAATCTCAGTGCCCCAGGATGATGGGACAAATTACTTGCCCCATGACTGCATTCATTTGGCTTCTCAGCTACGCAGTCTGCAGTGAAACCCAGAACTTCAGCATCCACTTAACTGCAAATGTTAGAGCAATCAGTCAGGCACACAGCTCTAACCACAGCAGTTAAACATGCAGCTTTAACCAGAGACGCAAAACTGAATCTGTAAAATTAGATTAAGGCATAGCTAAAAGTCAGTATTAGACGCACACAACGTAAAATACTGCATATCTTCCTTAAAAAAAATAAAACAAAAGGTATCCACAGAATTGGAAACTGTTACATTTTCTTCTGCAAGCCATGTTCCAAACAACAAATCAGCCATGTAAATCCTCTGGATAACAGTATATTAAATGCTAAGGACTGGCACTTTGACAATAAGAATATGTGAAAATAAGATATATTTATTTGCTAATAATAACATGAATACATACAATAACATGAATAATAACACTATGCTACCCAAGGTTTAATAACAACAATCACAAATGGATTGGTTTAATTCTTTTTGCCGCAGCCAGCTGCAGCATCAGCGATACCAAGCTCCTGCCACAATCCCATGGACTTGATCCGACTTAAGGCAACTCCCCACCCTGAATATCAAGGGCAACTCAGCAATTAGCCTTGGTGGGTGACAAGGCTGGAGCCCTTACAGAATCACACAGAATCACAGAATGGTTAAGGCTGGAAGGGACCTCTAGAGATCATCTAGTCCAAACCCCCTGCTCCAGCAGGGACACCCAGAGCGTGCACTGCTCCAACTTTCACAGACAGCTCTGCCAGGTATTACTAGATAATCAGGCTGCTTCTCAGCATGTAGAGGTGACATGTTTTGAGGCTGACAGATGTGCAGCTCAAAATTGAGCTTAAATTAATTTAATCTTAAATTGAGTTTAAACTAATTAAATTAAATTGAGCTTAAATTGATTGAACATCAGCACCCCTATGATGGGTGATACGGGAGGGCATGCTTTTTGAATAAATCTGTAGACTCCTACACTTACGTTCAACTTTAAACTCAGCTCAACTTTAAACTCAACAATGCCTCTAGCAGGAGGGTTCAGGCAAGACTAGCCTGAATTGTATGTAGACCAGGATTGAATTCCCTATCACAGATTCCCTGCGATCTTGAGCAAGTCAATTATATGTGTCTAAATTACACTGTTCAGCAGCACTCCGTCCAACTCCGAATGCGCTGGTACATCTAAAAGGCTCAGCACAGCAGCGGTGGCATGAATCCAAGAACCAGTAGCACAGCAAGCGACAAAAGAATTAGCACTTCTGACTCTCAGCACAACTAATTAGCCTGGGAGGACATTGATGCCACTACTCCATTTCCAGGGAAAGCTGTCTGGGGGCCAGCACAGGCATTTCCACCCAGCACTGCACTGCACAGTGTAAACTTTTAACAAGCCTAGTGTGACCCCCGAGCTAGCTATATGCAGCATCCTGTTCATGAATTTTATTTCTCTTTGCTTTAGTTTGGGAATAAGGACTTCTAATGGTAAAAGTCAACTCCCAGATGACTCGTCTTCATGCAATGAGATGTGAAACTTTTTTCCAGCAGTCAGGGAGCTTGGGGAGCTGGCACAACTGCTTGCAGAGTGAAGATTTACTAAGATTACCTACGATGTTTTCCAACTTTTCTTAAAGCAGATCAGTTCCCTGGTCCAGTTTATGGTGTGCCTCCATGAACTGCTGTATTCCTCTTACAGAACAGAGGAGTGGGATAAATATGACTGAAGCAGGCACTGTTAATGTAGTGTTGATGTAATGACAGTTTCTAACAGGATCACTGCTCAGCAGCAATAACCTGCCTACACCATCTATTTCTGCCCTAAATTAAAACCATATAATCTCACTGGTTAGACATCCGGCCACAGAAAGACAGACACCCAGGTCACAGCAGTATGAACTGCATGCTCCACATAAAATCACACCAGTGAGTCTCTTCACAGTTTCAATATGCTTTGAATACAGCTTTGTTTCAATACGCTTTTCTTAAAAACGCTAACACTTGGTTTCTACTTGAATTCGTGTCTGCTTAACAAAAGGCTCCAACTTAAGTAGCTATTCAAGGTTCTGCTTTGAGCAACCACCTTACCTTTTTTACTTCATTAACCCACTCATCACTAACAGCTACAGGGTAGAAGATGCACTCCTGCACTACCAACGCTTTTGAAAGCATTAAGAACTTAAGCTTTGGTAACTGGGTCTGTAGAATTCTAAATAAAGTACTATGTCAACAGAAGAGATGATGCACAAAACTTTTTGGCAACTTGGTACTTTCACTTTAGAAAGGGAATCACTTTTGGTGGGGCGTCTCAATGCCCTACTGCCACTCTTGCTGTGGCTCTAAAGGTTGCTAGCGCGCCGCAAAAAATAACTTACCTTTGGCACATCAACTGCCACCTCCCTCATGGCGCTGGGCCTGACCTCCTTGGCGGCCTGCAGGAAGTCCTGGAAAGCAATCCGCACCGAGCCGGCCACCTCGTGATCCAGCCGCTCAGCTCTGGCCCCCAGCGCGCGCCGCAGCGCGTGCAAACCTGGTAAAACACCAAACAGAAGAACGTGAAGAAGACTTCGTCCCGCTTCCCCAAAACACCAAGTGTGCAGCGTGAAAACACTCCGCAGCGCTGGGAAGTAAATCATATTGAAAGAGGTTTCTGATCTTACAGGGTATTCCTGAGGAGAGAGCAAGAAAAAAAGGATTTTATGATTACAGAAAAAATATAACTCCAAAATACAGAAAGAAAGAGCTTGATCCCTGCATTCCCTGAAATTAGGCTAACAGTCGAAATACAGCAAATGTCTATGAAGTTCTTTAAACTTATTTTAAACCACACAAAAGGAAGGAGGATAACAAGTATTTGAAGCAGGTGTTAAATTCATTCAAGACGCTTCCAACCCTTGCCCATTCCTCTATGATCAGGACCGTGTTTTCCAACTTGCTCTTACAAGGATGCTGCTGATGAGATTTCTGTTACTTTCACCAGGACAGTACTTTGCTAACTAATAAAATAACGGGACATGTTTTTTATCAAGAAAAATATTACTGCCTGGCTTTTACAATGCTTTTCAACACTGAACAGCTCTTCTTTCCTTTCAGTGATTACATTTTTCTAATATACACAGCCAGATGTTCTGCCTTCTTTTTTTGTTTGGCAAAAATCACTCATTTACAATACCTATAAATTTTAATACTAATTCCTAGCTTCCCCCTATAATTCAATCCTTCAGAAGCTTCAGAAGTCCCACCCACTTGCACTTTTAATACATCCACACTGTCCTGGCAGCACTAAGTGCCACCTGCAATCTCCCATGCCTCCTGCAAAAAAGGGAACTTCATTCCCAATCATCTAAAATGCCCAGAAGCATCACAGTTTTCCCACTATATCATTATGCCTTTTAAGGCCTAATAAAATTTGGACATAAGTCTGTTTCCAACCTTTCTCTATGAACTAGAACATAAATATATGATTTGGGATATTAATACATTATGAGTATAATCCTATATAGCACATACATCCTATATCCTAAACACACACGTCTGGATACCACACACACACATGCAGATATGTAACAATCTGCCATGCTCTACAGAAAATGAGGCAGTTACTATGATAGCAATTTCTCATGCATGACCATTAAAGGACAAATATTTATTAAATGCTGGCTATATTTAGCCAAACAAAACATCAGCTAGTGCTACACAAGAGCACAACGAGCACAGACACGGTGTCAACTTCCAGAGGTTACTGTTTTTTTTCTGCGGAGGTCCCTGTAGATGCAGCCCTACATGGTTCCTGACAATGACAGGAATTCTGCATTTCCTACAATAAATACAACGTGTGAAGAGATCCAATACCTCCCTGGCGAACCGGTACAGCTGGTGTCTCTCCAGAAACTGCCAATTACGACAAAGGCCGAGCACCTGCATTCAATACCCAGGCTCTTAATACAATAATGAAAAAAAGGTTTGTAATTCATGTTTCCCCCTGTGCGAAACATCCAGAACTAATAAGATATATAAATAAAAACATTCCAGGAGGCCGAGGAGAAAAATGAAAACCTAGCCACCAGAGGACAAATATAAAGTGTAACTGACTCATTTTAACATCCCAGACAATTTTCATCATTCTTCCTCCCCTCTTCCCCCCTCCTTTCCTTCCTCCAAAACAGTTTATTTTAAACAGAACAAAAAGCTTAAGCAAGAAGACACTGATTCATCCTCACAGATTTAACATTTACCTCCAAGTAACCAACAAACTGAGCATGTTTCTTCTAGCATCGTGGCAGTAAACATTTTTGGGAGAGGGGGAAAACTTGAGCCCTGCAGTTTCTTTTTGGTGATATCAGTTCCTATGGCACTCTCGTTGAACAAAAAGTATATCAAAGAGTAAGTAACATGGTTTTAGACTTGGTCACAGAGAAAGCAAGTAGCTGATAGAGCTCTCTGTCCCTTCAGGTCCGAGCTTAATATAAAGCCTGCTAGATATATTCTAATCATGTCACAGCTACTTTTTTTTCCCCTCTTCTTGTTACGTGAGCAATTCTTAAAAGAAACAAGTTTATTTTAAAAAGCACAGAAAGACCACCACCACATAAAAATGCCAGAGAGAACACCGCTCTCAAGGACTGTTGCTGCTGGGGCTACTTGGAGCATGTGGGTGAAATTTCAGTCACCAGTAGTGCGCTCAATACGCAGCAGCTTGATCCAAACCAGGAATCAGGAGGTCACAGCTTTCCAAACAAAGCCTGAATTCATTTCGGCATGTGCATGCACACACCGCGGCACAGGTCAGCATTTAATTGAAACAATGTTTTACATTAAAACAACAATAAAAAACAGATTGAAAAAGAAAGCACGATTCTTCCTGTTTCCTCCTGTTATCATAATCATTCTTTCCTGCACTTCAAATTGACCTCTAACCAGAGGGAGGGGGAAAAGTCCTGTTAACAGGGGAAGAATATGGATGGCCGTTTGCCTGAGAGGGGCAAAAATCACATCCTTGCCTTGAGACACTGAAAGATAGACTTAATACAAAAATAATAATAATAATAATAATGCAGGGTTGAGTACAAAACATGCAGAAGCAAGGGAGGTAACCTTACAGCAAACTTTGGCTTTATCACTACATAAATTATAACAGAGATAAACTGAAGATTCAGACATGGTACCTCAGAAAGCATTAAGCATCTCAGCTTAGCAGCTGGGCATCTCTTTAGCACAGGAATGTTTTGTTTTGAACAAACGCCCCTGTCATGCGCTGACTCAGAGCAGAGCGTTTGCTTGAGCCTTGCTTGCTCCTTTTCAGGTGCTATAAACTCCCAAAGGAGGAAGGAGTGGCAGCAGCCAGGCAGCACTGATAGACGAGGCCCAGCGGCAGTACCTTGTACTGCGTTTTACTGCAGCAAGAGTCCTGGGCGAGGGATGTAGCCAGCCTGCCCTGCGGTCAAAGAGGCTACCTGGACACAGCACACAGCTATGTCCGTTTCGAGTAAAGGGACACATGCCTGGTCCCTGGGACTATCCTGTGTATGACACAAACGTCACTCTGAAGGCAGCGCTTGCAACAGCGAACAACTGGCTCTCAGTGCAGCGAGTAGGAATGGAAAAAAAGCAGTAAAAAAAGAAAACAAAAAGAAACAACCATAATAAGTTCTGCGTGATTACAAACAATGGAAAATAAACAATTTGTTCCAGCCTGGCAAGCGTGTGCTCTACCTCAGCAGCTGCTGCTGCCTGCCTGGCGCAGCGGAAGCGGCGAGCCGAGGCCGCACGCCGCGTCCCCGGCGCGAGGCGGCCGCCTGCCCTGCTCGCAGCTCAGCGAGGAGGGGGCTCGCTGCGTCACAGGCACCAACGTCGGGGCCCAAACACAGGCTCTCCTCCGCTGCTGCGTCTGGCTGATTACACACTGCTGTAAACAACAGCACGCATCCACTGCAGGCACTGAACGTATATACACACCAGGCTTCATAAACAGAGTATGCTCCACATAGAAGGAAATGAACTGAGCGAAACAGCTCCCATCTGCTCAGACAGTCCTGCATCCCAGGCAGGTCCACGAATCAAGTCTTGGACCCATCGCAATGACAGAGCACCAGCCAGTAAAAAGAGCAACCACCATTGACACAGAAGGAGAGCAGGGATGCACTTCTGTAGAAGTTCTTTACTTTGTGGGGAAAAGAAGGCACAGGAGCCTGGGGAAGCACTTGATGCTTATAGAGCACAGCAGGTTTTCCTCAGATGAGAGGCAAGAACGATAGCTGCCAAAGCTGACAAACTCAGACCTGTATTTCCACTTGCATCCTAAGAAGCTGCTACAATTTGGCCAGTTTTTCAATGAGAGTTTGGGAACGGACACACTACGAAATTTACCAAGAAGTGGAAAAACATCCTTGGACGAGAATGCCATAAACATATTTTTTAAATCAGTTTATTTTTAAACTCTCAGTTTAATCTCTATGTAACATGTGTGCCCACTGAGAAAATCTATCAAGAAGCATAACCCCGTACACTTCTGCTGTTAAAACTGTATTCTACAATCCATCTTTTAGCTGCCAGAACTATATGGGAAGACCCTCGAAGAACTTTTATATAGCGTTTGCACAGGAAAGATAATGCCCTTAAAGCCCCTGTAACCATAACATTGCAAATGCACTCAGCTAACCTGAGCACTAGTCTACTGTGGGGATTAGATGCAAGATTTATAGCCCTTTGCAAAGGGCTCCAGCATTTGCTGGAACATGTCTACAGGACTGCCTAAAAGTTGCTGTGAGGTACAGCAGGGGAGGGAAAGGAAGAAAGGAGGAACCACATTTTCAGAATTTCTTTTTTACTCATCATTTATCCTAAGATAGTGACAATGAAGGCATATAAAGCACATCAGAGTGACAGTATTTCTAGTTACCATTTCATACTCATTTTAAGAATTTCTGAGCAAACCAACTGACTAGACAAAATCTGGCTAGAACTAAGCAAATAAATGCAAACACTCAAAAGATAGCTGAATCTAGAAACACAGGTGATTGTATCATATGAATTGCCATCTGAAAAAGACCTGACACCATAAAAATTAGACATATTATGAAAAAGAAAACAGAGCATAACATAAACATGATTACATGAGGAACCATGCCTGAATCATCTGTGAGACCTGAACGCCAGGAAGACAGTAGTGAATGTGAGTTCTGTCCCTGGAACAAAGTACCACTGACGTGCAGATCACAGTTATCCTGCATCAACTGGCAGGAGGGGGAAACCTTTGCAAAAACATGGGGAAAGACGAAGGAAGTGTGCAAGTCCACAGGATACTCTGCCATTACCCGAATGCCAGTTGAGTGACTCAGTGTAAAGTAGATTGTATCATCGAGAAGAAAATCCACAGATTTGCTAAACCCTTCCCAACAGAAATTAAATGTCAGGACAAAGTCCACAGTTCTTATATGCACAGAAACCTTTAAAGTCAACACAGAGCAAGGAACTTAGATTATTGCAGGAAACAATAAAGCTACAGGATGATTTAAAAGACAGTGGACTACAGAGTGTCTTTAAATAGTACAGTTTTGGTTAAACTTTTTTTGTCCATTCAAAACTGCTATGCATGAACAGCTGAGAATTTCTTCTGTTTCTGCAGAAATAACTTTGTCTGGCACACAGCTCTTGTTCAACTCCGCATGCAGAGAAGCTGAAGCCCACGAGTGAAGCAAAATCCGAGCAGCTACACAGTCACTAACATGCCACTCCTGTGGGGGCAACTTGGAGCTGTTACTGACATCAACTGGACTCCCAGATTTAGGTACAAAGACAGACAGACTAAGGAAATGTCTGTACATTAGGCATGTGCAAAGGCACAGGAAATAAAAACAAAATTTCTATTCAGAAGTTTTAAAATCTCACCGGAACATCCTAAGTAAAGGCCTGAGAATCTGACTAAAATAGCAAGTCCCTTTGTGGAACCTTGAGAAAATATTTAAAGTGGTTTCAACTCATGAGATAGTAACTCTAAAAAACTAATTCCCATTTTCTCTTTGTCCCACAAGACATTAGGAGGGAGGAAAATAAAGACTGAGAAACAGTGCAAGTGAGCCCAGAGACAGGAAGAAGGTGGACACATTCCTTCCCCTCTCAGACATGTTCCCTCTAGCCATGCAGCAGTATCCAGATGTAACCACTTCTGCATAAAAGCCGTCACGCGGAGTCAGTGCTCTAACAAACAACCCAAAACATATGTTGCAGTCTAAGGCCAAAAAAAAGCCACATTGCTTTGTAGGAGTGCGTGCGAGCAAAGACACATTTGCTCATAACCTGTTATGATGGCAAAGTAGGGCAATTGCTTCAGTTTAAAAACAACTTTTACATTAAAGATCCAACACAGCAGTAAACTAAAATTAGCAAGCCCTGAAGATGGGAATTGGATTGTCTCTGTATTGTTATACAGTAAATTAAGGTGTATGCAACACCATATAAGAAAAGATACTAAGAACCACTTTTAAACAGAGCATCATTGACAATTTACGCTAAAGAGACCTATGCATAAAAACCAGAAAAATGCAGGCAGACACAACATAGTGACAAAAATTCCAGAACTCAAAACATCCCAATAAAAAAATAATAATTTGAAGTTTTACTTCTATACTATGTCTGGTGCTATCAGAGTTTTTTGAAGTCCAGTGTTTTACTATTTCTGCAAAAGTCTGTCTCTGAGTTTCATAAGGATATTTTTTAGACATTGACTATCTGATCCTAGACATTAATATTCCCCACAAAACATGTGTTTTCTACATGACCTATTTACAGAAAGGCAAGAGGCCCATGGGAACCAGTATTCAGTTGAAGAATGCAGCAATAGGTCAATATTTTTTTTTCATGCTACAAAGTAAATATATAAAAGTAGGCACATTAATTTGGGAAGTATCTGAAAATACTAACTATAACATGTCAGATAAGGCCTTCCCTTGAACATCTGTCATTCCAATCAGCTAAATTGAAAACAAAATTTAAAAAATATCTTATAAAACAAGCACTCCCACTGCCTTCATCTAAATGTGCACATTCGACTGTGTCTCAATGCACGCTCCTACATTTAAGAATATACTCCAAGGAAAATATTTACATTTACAGTCTACCTCCAAGCAAAATTCTGGTCTAAATAGTCTTGAAAAGGGTCAAATTTTGTTCTGAAATTTCTCGATTGAAATAAAGCATATTCTTCATGCCTTAACACTAGGCTCCATCATCAAGACCACCAACAAGCTGAAATCAAGAGCTCGTACCTGAAATACCAAGCCGGGAAGGTGCACGCTGAATGCAATGCCTGTGTAACTGGAAGAGCAGCAAGAAGCTGGTCCGGAGGATGCACAGCTAGTCGCCACTAACCACGTTGGCCCAAGGGGTTCACTTTTCCCACTCCACTGAAGTCCAGGAGCCACAGGAAAAAAACCCACAGAGCTAAGAAAAAGATACTGCTGGATTTCAGGGATATTTATTTCCCCATTCCTTATCAGGAAAACAAACAAACAAACACAAAAAGCTAGGAACCCTTTGACTGCATAGCAGGGTTTTGTTGTTACTGTTTCTTGCTAATGCAAAAGGATTCAGGTATAAGAAAAATATTCCTGTTTTTCAATGTGGAATTCAGAAATCCCCTTTTGGGTTATAAAAGAAACCACAAAGAGTTTCCCAGCTTCATTAAACACTAAATAAAGTATCCTCCTAGATAATTTCTATGCTTACAGATCTAACACCTACGTACAGTCAGTGCTATAGATGAAACAGCTTAAAGACTCTTCATCCTGGTCACATTCTTATCAAAGGGTAAGGGTCCCAACAAAAGAGTCCAAGAAATATCACAGACAACTGGATTTTTAATCTAGACAACTCTTAAAACTATGAGGATAAGAGAAAGATGACATAAGACATGCAACAGAGTAATGCTGATTTATACTAACCAAAGACATAGGCTCAGTTTCCTATTTCTTTAACATTTTAGATAATAGGCAGCTCAAGTCAATCAATACAATCCTCAAGGCTAAGCAAGGAGGTACCTCTAACTGTGCAACAATCAGAATTTATAGAACTTCAGTGCAAAACAGCAGGATTACTAGTGCTTCTTTCACAGAAGTCTCAAAGTTGCAACGCAGCATCCTTACTGGAACCAATTAGATGTTACTGCAAGAGAGACCACTATTTAAACAAAGCCATTTGTTCTTCCTTTCCTCATGATGCTATCTTATCACAGTCCAAGTGTTTTATATCAGCACACTGAAATAATGTCTAATGAACAAGGATGTTCAAGATAAATTCTAAGAGTTACAAAGCAAATACTTCCTTTTTCTGTAAACAATATGACTGAACTCACTTCTTGAAGAAATCAAGCTATATTTATATTCACCCTCTTGAAATGCTACAGGCAGCCATAGAAGGATAAGTTTATAATAAATTGCTATATTTGGAAACCTTTGTTGCTAAGCATCTTCTAACATTCAGTACAGTTTATACCATTCATGTCCCTGCTACATAATTAACATTTCATATGTTTTTCCAAAAAAGTGCAGTGCTTATCTTTGTTGTTAAATTAAAACCATTATAATTTTTTAGAGAATTAATAAAAGACTGTGTGGCCAACTAATTAGAGCAGAAGCAGTGACATCCCAGAGGAATAGAAATACTGCCATTATATGAAAAGATACAGCACAATCTATTTTCTCATCAGCATGTCTGTCTGAGATCAAGCAATTCAGAATTCAGCTGTTCACGCTAAAAGGTAGTCTACTCAATGGCTTAGGACACGGAAACTTCCTTCCAGTGTTAATAACATTCTTTTCTTGGCTACACACATAATTAATGTGTTTTCTTGTCAAAATTTTGTGCACATGAAGCCCTAGAGGGACAGTAGCCCACAAGAAGTTCATCATAAGCTGATATTCACAGGATATGGTCCAGTGTCCAAAGTGTCTACAGGTTTTCCCTGTTATGCTGTAAATCAATATGAAAGATTATAAGAGGTTGCAACATGCAGAAACTGGAAATTACAAGCAAACATTGCTAAGCAGCGAAGTAACATAGCAAATGAGCAAATCCTAGTTTCTCCAATTCAATCATTATAAAAATGTAATTGTAAACAGAGACTAGGTATATTAGTATTAAGCAGTGCACCTACACCAGGGACACTTGCTAGAAATACCAGTTTAATTCTGCCAGACTGATCACAAGCAGTCTCTGAATTATTTAGAAAGAAGACAAACAATATCTTGCCTGACGTATAAGATAGGATACAAGTACTTTGCCCAACAATTAAGGCTGAAAAATACATACAGAGCTGTTGCCAGTCACCCTGCTGTCAACTGTTATGCCAATACTGCAAGCTTCACAATACCTGGCCGCTCTCCTATAAACACAGCCATGTTATTCTGAGGTTTCGTTTTTTAGAAAGTTAAGGCCATCCTTAGCGGAGGAAAAGGAAGAATCGAAAGAAAAATCCACTAGTGTGTTAAAAAGACAAAAGGTCGAATAAAAGCACCCCTGACTTACAATTATGTTCATCTATCTATGCCCACACAGGTGGTGTGGTTGTAGCCCTGCTTGGAAAAGCAGGACACAGATTCTCCAGGTTCCTCACCCCTGCCCCTTCTCCTTGCTCACAGCAGTGCACACACCACTGTAGCTCTGTGCATACCACATACAGGGGAGCCTAAAACATTTAGGGCAGACTGAACATTTAAGACTCCTAAAACCCTTGAATGACTTCCACGAAAACACAGAGAGTGGCTGAGCAGGATAGAAAACACACCTGCCTGACTCCAGAAGCCTGCCTGCGCAATGCTTGCTCAAAGGAGAAAACAGTTCCAAGGGTCAACTCTACAATAGTTACGTAGTTTTCATTAAACTGAAGTTCTTCAGAACTTCGAACAAGCACAAAAGCTTTTAGAATGGAGTATCTCAGGAAGCTGAACTACAGATGACAAGGTCAAAGTTTGCCTATCATAGCCCTGCAATTATCATATCACATACTGTGTTATAGTTATTATCTTTGCTTTATATAAGAAGTACATATGAAATAAATACATGCATATGAAAAAAAAGAAATGAAAATGCAGCTTAAATGAAGGAAAAATCCTTTAGAAATAACCCAAATCTGTGATTAAGCACACAAACATATCTAGCTTGTAAACTCTTTCTGGCTTTCCAGCCACCAATGAAGTAACTAAAGATACATGTAAGGCAACCAGGACTTGAGAGTCCTCTACTGCAACACCACTGACAAGCAACAATAATCTTGTGCTAAAAAATGAACATGTATTTCTGGGCTCACAGTTTTCACTTTTACATTAATCTCCAGGTTTAACCTGTACTTAACCACCTGATTTCATCATGCGTTAAAACAGAAATTAACCTTAAAATTTATGAAAACACTTTTAACTCAGAATTTTCTAAACACCAAGCATTGTGGGCACTGGCAGTCTTAGCTGCATGTCTGTATTGTTACGTACATTGCATGTTTATGTTGTTATGTATATAATGTCTGTGAAATACACACATGTTCGATTCTGAGCACTGCAGTACCAAAAGGCTATTGACAAACTGGAGGGAGTTCAGAGAAAATCTGCAGAAGTTCTCAGAAGGCAGGAAAGATTTATTTATAATGTGAGATTAGAAGAGCTAAATATTTATAGCTTGGCTAAGTAATGAATGAGGAGGTAAGGGACATGAGAACAGCCTACAGATATCTGAAGGGTGTAAACAGTAAAGCGGGAGAGTGAATGTGTTACACAAGGATGTAAATAGAAGTAGTAACATAAAACTAAACAAGGAGAATTTAGGCTGAGCATGAGAGAGCATTCCTGGACAGAAAGCCATCTTGGCCCATGGGAGCAGTTTCTTCAGGGAAGTAATAGAAACCCATTGCTTAGGACATGGAACCAGACTAGACAAAACACTGGAAAATTTGCCATATGGAAGACCCTTGCTCTGTTGGGGAGAAATATTGCTTCACGAAAGCAAATCTTTTCAACTTTAACCCCCATTCAAGTGGGAATATTTTGAACGATGGTGAAAATTTAATTTAAAAAGCAGATTTCAAGAACTCAGTCATAAAAAAGAATGCTCCTGGCAAATGCTTCTCAAACATGAGAGATTGAAATTTCATTTATGTAAGACTTTCACAACTTTTTGAGAAAGGAAAATACACCTAAGCTGCAAAGAATTGAAGGAGTACAACTGCATTTTCCCCGGCAGAGGTCGCTCCTAGTTAATAAATGACAGTGAAATTTACCAGCATGAATTCAGACCTTCTCAAAGAAGGTTAATGGAGAGGAGATCTCTGGGTTGTGTCAGTGCAAGGCACACTGCCTTAGGATGCAAAGCCCCCAGATAACACTGCATCCTGCAGGTGGACACTGGTACTTGTCCCGTAGTTGCTTTGGGTTTGCATAATACTGAGGGAAAGGCATAATGTTCTATTTATACAACACTGAGAACTTATTTTCTAGAGGTCCTCATAACGTGGGTAAATGCATTAGATGTATTAGCTGTTTACAGCTGGATAATGAAGTGAGCAAAGTCACAGAATCAATGTGGAATTCAAATCACATTTTTTCACTGAAATGAAAATTTTGATTATAAGAATTAAGTGTTCACTATTCAAAGTCTTTGACTGACTGGACTGGCTGATGGACTTAAAGAGGAAGAAAAATATTCATGCAGTCTGATTTTTGATGTTCCTTGTACATATTTCTTTCAAAAAGAAACTAACAAACTAAATTAACAGAGAACTATTACTGTAGCCCACACGTTTTTTCTTCTTAATACAGAAGTCCACAAATTCATGTGCGAGAATAATCCCTTAAAAATTCTGGAAACTGGCAAGTAAAATCCATCCCATTCCAAGTGCCATCACCCCTAATAAAACTTGTGTCATCTTAGCAATGAATTCTAATGCAAAAATTAACTGTGCACTGTGCCATTGCCAGAGGAAGCTGTCCCAGTGCCAAAGGAAATAAAAGCAAGCAACACATACAGCAAACATATGTGCCAACTACAAGGGAGAAAATATGCATAAGCAGAAATGAAGGGTCATATTTTGACTAGACTGTTTAAAAGGGTGCTTGTGGGTAGATTTAAGGTTAACACTAAAACTGCATAGATCCATTCTAGCAAAAAGTACGAATTGATAGATCTACTTTTAATCTTTCATCCAACAACAACAGAAGCGACCTTGTGTTTAAGCATTCCCTGGAACATGCCGAACCTTCCCTGTTTGAGCCATGGATAATTCCTCTGGGCTACACGGGAGCCTACGGGATGCCTTGCAGTCCTGGCTCAGGGCACCTACTTGGGCTGCATCCTAGCTCCACTGCAGAATTCCTCTCACAAGTTCCTATTTCGCAGGCAAATGAAATACGGGCACAAAAAGCCAAGGAGAGACACGATAAACGCTAGTCAGGCCCATAGTCTGAACATCTTGAGAATCAGTGTCTGTAGGACAAGCTGTCTAACTCCAGCAACTCAAGGCTTTGTGGAGAAGGGGTAGGCTCTAGAGTCTACAGCAAGAAAACTAAGGGAGTTCAGTTAAATCACTACGCTGTCGGTGAACTGAGAGACTTCCAGCTCTTTAGTATGACACAGATGGTACATGAGATTCCCCAGGGTTATTCATCTCCAGTTAATTCATTAATACTCATAAAACTGCTTTTCAAGTTAACAAAGGAGGAGACAGATCAGAATTCCTCATATTCCACATCTGGTTATGTTTTCTTTGACACAACTCATTCTTTCAAAAGTTACTAGTATAGATCGTGGACTTTTTCCTTTTTCACCTAAATGATAAGACTAACAGTAACGTGTAAAAGATCCTGAACAAGACACACGGACTCTTACCTGCCTCCTTGCACAAGGCTGCTAGGTCTGCACCCACGTATCCATGCGCGTTATCGGCCAGTTGTGCCAACTCTGCTGCTGTGAGCGAATGAGGAACCTTCTTAAGAAGTTTTTGGAGTATGTCCAGCCGGTCCTGGCCATTAGGAATCCCAATTTCTATTTCTTTATCAAAACGCCCAGGTCTGCGCAGGGCTGCATCCAGTGCATGAGGACGATTAGTGGCTCCAAGCACCAGGAGCTGCCCCTCACTGCCCTCCTGAAGAGACCAAACAATGGAAAATATTCATTCAAAGAGAGGATTAAATCTCCCACAGTTTATAAACATACTTCCTGCTCACTTTTCAGTTACCACAGGACTATGAAATCCCAATGCTTCTTCTAAAGACACCCAGAAAACTTTTCATAATTGTAAAGAGATCCCTGCCAAGCTAATCACCCGTGCAGTTCAGCACAGAGAGCACACGTGCAGGGATAGTGCACATGTAGTGGTGGGCTATGTGTACATATGAGCATGTCCCAGAAGCTTTTCATCCCGCTGTCTCCTGCTTTCCTCCCTTTCGGCACCTTTTAGGCACAAGTCTCTCCCTTCACTTTTGTGCAGGTTATCTGAGGGTACCAGTTCACAGAAAAGTGTACTTAGAAAAGAAGAATTCTAACCAAAATCAACAGGAACAACCAGGAAAACAGACAGCCTCTCTTGCAAAGGATTCTCCAAGAACTAAGGCTTTAGTGTGGACATACAGAGCATTAGAGGAGCTATGACTAGCCTCAGTAACTGAAACTTCCCTGTACCTGAGGAAAGAAACTGTGTAAGCTGGAAAACAGTGTTGCCATAAGAATAAAAGGTAGCAATAGGTCTTGAATAAACAAAGTTGGGAAACAAACCACTTAATATATCAAACCAGGAGGTAATGGAAGAAGAGCTACTCTACAGGAAGACCAAGGTCAAAAATTCGAAACCACTTAATATATCTTACCAGCAGGAGGTAATGGAAGAAGAGCTATTCTACAGGAAGACCAAGGTCAAAAATTCTAATCAATGTCCTCAAGCTATGCTTTTTCAACTACTGCATAAGTTACATAAAATCAGCTGGGAGGTCTCCTGCAGTTCTATTCAGTTTAGTTTCACCTATTATTCACCTTCATTTCACCAATGTGACACACTTAAAATCAGTTACACAATAGAAGTGAATTTATCGTGCTCTTCTAGTCCCTATACACATCGCCTCAATATGGTCTACTTACAGAGCCAATGCCATCCATTAATGTCAACAGCGAAGCTACAACTCTCTTCTCGACTTCATTCTGAGCCCCTTCTCTCTTTGGGCAGAGTGCATCCAACTCATCTATAAATATAATGGAAGGGCGACTGATAAAAAAAAAAAAGAAAAAAAAAGGGAGGAAAATAAGGTGCTGAGAAGGATTTTAAACATTAAGGCAAACATTTGCAGAGCTGTTTAAGGGAAATATCCTTACAATAAAATCAACAAGCATCCCACTCCATTAAGCAACTTAAAAGTTTCCAGCTTGAATATGACACTGTTCAAAAGACAATTAAAATTACCAATATTTTACTTATACAACTAAAGTCTTTATGATGACCTGCAGAGCTATTTTTCTATGACTCTCTCAAAGACTAGACACTAAATACACAAATTCCATAGCTAAAAAGGCAGTGTTTTATTTGCCATCTTTCCAGACACAGGAAATGACAGCCTTTTGCTAATGTATTACAAGTAACAATGACCTGGAAGCTTTGCCCTGACCACTAAAGTAGATTGCCTCCACAATATTTGAGGCATGCTACACCTAGTGCCAATATTTAGAGCTAGCTTTCAAATCACAGCACACCTCTACATTCCTCTCTAAAGAGAAAACAGGCAGGAAAATCCAGAACCAGGTGAAACTCTGGCTAGTGCTTCTGTTAAGCAAGTGTACAACACACTAACAACACAGACCCCGTGATTTGGCACCATCTGCAACAGGTCCTTAAATGGGATAATGCCCAGAAGCATTTAACAGGCATACTAGAATTTTGTCTTCCTTTTGGCTAAGCTGTATATGAATAAGTGTACTTCCTTTTAAAAACCTCTGCAGGAGAAAAGCACAATTCCAAGATTCTTGCAATTTTTTTTTCTTTTAAAAATATTAACACTGGAACCAATACTGCAAATAAGCAAGTATAATTTTGTAAAAGACTATACCGCAAAGAAGCTTCAGCAAATATCTGACGTAATCTTGATTCAGATTCTCCATAAAACCTGTAATAATTAAAATATTTTAATCAGAAACATGTTTTTGTATTTTCCAGACAATCTGGAAAACTACTGTTCTTGTGTCCCGAAACGCTGTAGCCCTTCCTTCCAAAGTCTCCAGTGAATTTATGAAGCACAGCAAAGCTAAAATAATCTTTATTTCCACCAAAACAAGAAATTTAGGTAGGATGGGGCACACACCATTTTGCAGAGAGCAAAAAAATTACAGAGAAGAGCACACTTCTGAGTTACCAACACTCTGTATTTTTATACAACAAAGACAAATGAGTTCCCAGTTTCATCTTTCCATTTCTTACGTTTTAACGAGCAAGCCACTCTGGTGGCAGAAATGACTCAGATGCAGCTACAGATACAGTTTAAGGTCCTCCCCCCCTCTTTTTTTTAATTTTAGTGCATGCCTTGCACAAATTTCCAAGCCAAATCGAATGAACCACTTCTATTACAAGAAATGTAAGCCCTTCAGGGAGGCCTTTCCCACCTATTTTTGACTCTCGCACGGATAACCCACACCCCTTTATACACAGGGGAATGCCGGATCTGCAGTGAGCAGATGCCAGTACAGGTTTCAGGCAAATGTATTTATAACATTAATTAAAATAAAATGAGTGGACTTACTTGCTTATTATTTCAGGACCGTTAATAACGGTAACGTGAGCGCCAACCTCATTTGCAACAGCCTTGGCAATCATAGTCTTCCCAGTTCCTGGAGGGCCATGTAGCAGCACTCCTCTAGGAGGGGGGATTCCTTCAGGCACGCACATGCACACAAACAGAGAAGAAAAAGTTATTTGTGCTAAACGCCCAGCTGAACAAGCTGCACTTGCACATTTCACTGCCCCGCAGTTATTTTTTATTATAACTTGACCTCAGCAGAAATGTCTTCAACCAACATGTCACTTTGATAAAACAGTATGTCTCCAATGAGAAGAGCTCGCTGCAAGAAACATTCACCGTTCCACACGCATCTACATTACTGTCCTCTACAGTCCAATTGAGATGTCCTCTACAGTCCAACTGATTCTGTTCAAAGGGCAACCATCTAAATTACCATCCCTTTCAGTAGCCTAACATAATCATTTTCCATATGATTTATTCAAAAAAAAAAAAAAAAAAAGGACTGAGTACCCAATGTTCGTGAATATACTTTATTATCCAAGACTCTTACAGCACCATCATTGTAAATTTCCAACATCAGAAAACCATTTCCCTTCAACAGTTCAAAAAAGTTCAAATACACTTCAGGCTTCATTTGAGCATGTACAATTAACTGCATCTTAAAAAGCTCTTGTGAAAAAAATAAAAAAAAAATACATCCATAAAAAATAATTGGCTCTTTAATAGCAAATGTTTAGAGTTGAAATAGAGTGAAACATTCAGGCAGAGACTATATGGGATAATAGAAGAACAAGGTATTCTGGGTACAGTTAAAACCCGACAGAAGTCATCCATAACTGGTATAAAGTTCCAGGTAAGGTTCAGAAAAACATTTCAGTTTCAGACCATAGGATCAAATCAAATGGGCACAAATCCAAAAACAGCAAGAAAAAAGCTAAAATGCAAAAAGAGATGACTTGAACATTTAACAATGAGAAGACTGGCGCACAATGCAGTGATGAAACACAATCAATGAACAAACAGGTAAGGTGACAGAGGAAAACTTACTAAAAAATTTCTGTGAATAGTATGCCCAGTGGGAACAGAGAGACTACATTTTAGGAAGTAATATACTTGAAAGGACAAAAGTTATCTGCTAACTGATAGAGGATAGAAATGAAATGTGTTATGAGCCCATTACTTTGTCCACTAAAGCATGAGCTGCTCCCTCCTGTGTCTTTACTGGCAAGAAACAGACTCGGACCAAAGGTATCCCCTAAAGTGACTTCCTCACTAGCCAAGAGTAGATAAGGACTCCCAACCTTTGGAGGGTTATTCAGCAAGAAACTGGGAGAAGGGAAGAAATGTCCTCCCTTAGGTAAGTGCTAGTAGAGCCTTGGATCTAGAACTTCTGGGACTAATCACAAAAACCTTTGATACTGCAGCAACTCTTTCGCCAGCACAAGAATGTGTGTGGTAAATGCTGAGGTTCGGGCTCAGTGAACTGGGCTGCACATTCCTCATCCCATCCCACAGATTATGTCTATGCAATGCACACTGAAAGAAAACATCTGTTTTTTTATGAAAATTGCCCCAGATATCCGTGAAATCATGTCACAAATGACAGAAAAGGTTAAATGAAAGAAATAAAAATGCATAGGTAGAAAGGCCTTTCTAAGTGATGCACACCAAGCACAATGAGCAGACATGCCTGCTGTACGTACATAGCCATTGTGATAAATACACATTACAGTTTTTTAAATTTGTCACAGAAAACTTCTGAGTTCACGTACATTTTAGATATAATTTAATATATGGCAATATTAAGCACATTAGCTTTTCAACCCTATAATCCTATACCAAATATGTTAAAGGGTTCATGCAAAAAGCCTCAAATACTGCCTTAAAACTTTACAGGAACTCTGTAAAAGGCAGGATTAAAAATACCAGAAGAAATAATCTGACTGATTTTTTCTTAACTTAAAAAACACATATGTTTAGTTCACTCTACCAAAAATTGCCAAAATGAGGTGACAAGAAATATCTACACCTTTCAAATGTCTGAGTACAGAACTCTTCAATGTTTGCCATAAATTGTTAATGCATACCAGAACTTTCCTATATAAACATCTTTTTTTCCTACTCGATTATTTTGCACACAAGCTAAACATTGCTTCTTCATGATATCCATACAGTAGGGTTATAAAAGAGCTAGAGAGTGTTTGCACACCGAGTATACTGAACTGGTATTACATGAAAAAGTCAGTGTATATTTCTGGTTGAATAACTTGCTTAAAAAAAACAAATAAATAAAAAGTAATGTTAAAGAAAAGTATGGTACGAAATGAAGAAAGCCAACTCTTAGGCATCATACCGTAACTCTTGAACAGTTCAGGTTGCTTCATCGGCAGTTCGATTGTTTCTCTAACAGTTCTGAGCTGGCCACTTAAGCCTCCTATCATATCATAGGTCACTCGGGATTCACAGTCACCATCTTCTGCCTCACTGGGCCTCGTTTCAATGAAATTGATTCTAGTTCTTGAAGAAATGAAATAAAAGACATCTGCACTGCTCATCATCCCAGGTTTGTCAGGTACCAGGAGGCTCTCACTGCCACCTTTCCCAATCAGCTCTGAATCATCAGTGGGGTCTGTGGCACTTCCCTTATTATCAGGTTTATCCACCTGACCAGAGTCTTGACCACCAGCTACCAGAGCAGAAGTGGTTGTAACTGGTGACTCTGGAACCAGCAGTTTGCTTGGTGTGCTCGGAGATGCAGCCTCCAGAGCATCCTCCACGTCCATCTTGCTGAGCTGTAGGGACAAATCCAGCGCACTTGCCTCCAGCTCAACCCCCTCAGGGTCTTGCTCGCCCATGGCACTGGAAATGGCACTGCTCAGGGCAGTCAGCTCCACATCATCGCTTCCTGTCACTCTCGTTACCACCAGGTTACAAAGTCTGCCATAGAAAGTGAAAGCCAAGAGGTTTCCTGGCAAAACAACTTTCCCATCTACAATAAGGTTTGAGGAAGAGAGAAAGGGAGGAAAAAAATAAAAAAACATTTCAATTTCATTTGGCAGAAACGACTTTCAGGTACTGTTGTATCAGAATTATTCTTTAGCTATAAGGAATGCTAAAAATTAAGATAATTAAAGATCACACTTGAAAAAATGGAATCATTTTGCCTTCTAAAATGATCATTTTATATACAAGCAGATTATAATAGATGAACATTTAGCATTAATACATGTTAACTCTCATACTAAGCTCCCCATTAAAGGCCTAAGATGTAAACAAGATTTATCATTCCTAGCCGAAGTCATTCTTTTGGAATCTAGTTCTGGTTTTCTGCCTCCTAGATAGCCAAAGCAGCTTGGCAATTTAATGAGTTAGGCAATTCCTAAATCAGAAGATTCTCACAGAGTAAAACAATTCAACCTTTGAATATCACCCTATTTGTGCAGGAACTTGGGTTTTCTTTTGACTTATGTAAGCATATCTACCAATCAATGTATATCAATTTTGCTCATTTATCACCAATGTTTTAAAAAAAAGTTTCAGAATACAAGACAATGTTAATAATGATCTCTTTTTTGCGTGTTTAGGTCATAATGTTGAATTCTTTCTCCTTTCAATGCAAAGGAAACTGCGATAAACCACAGTATCAGCCAGAAGATCACCAATGATTGCTAAACAATTGTAGCTTGAACCAGCAATAGATATAAACAAAACAGACTGACAGCCAGGATTACAGCAAGCTGAATACTTGCAGTACAGATGAATGATTTAGCTCAAACCAGATAGAACCTTGCTCCTTTAGGGTTGTATTTGCTTTTTCTCAAGTCCCTTGATCAAGATCGTAAGAGGAAACTTTTCTATCCAAATCCTGAACTCCCACTACAAAAATAAAATACAATAAAATAACATAAAAAATAATGTCAAAAGAAAAACAAGAAACTCATACCTAGGTTTCTCAGTAGACAGACAGACATTTCCTCAGCATTAATAGAGGCATCCTTCTCTCTGTGGTTGGGAGAAATTTTTTTTTTCTGATCAGTAATTACTTAATAACAACTATTTTACACTGTAAATTCACAAAGAAAGAAAGGGGATTTATCACATCACAGTCTCTGGATCCGTTTATTTTAATGCTGAAGATATTAGTTTCATAGGTAACAACAGAAGTTAATTAATATTTAATAATTAATATTTAATTTTGTTTTGATTTTTCATAAAAGACACTTAAATAAACAATATAGTAATTTAAATTTATCATTTCTTAAGATTATAAACATGTAATACATGATCCATTTAACTGACCAGATGGTCATTGCTACATTTACTGAGTTGAAATAACTGCTCATAAGAAAGATCTCTTCCACTTTTGTAAACACATATATTAACAGTCTTTGATAGGTATCTGGAGCACTTTGCAAAAGTCTTTGCATGTCTTTAAGCACTGAATGCACAGTATCAACACTGTGAAAAGTTTTCCCTATGCATCTTCTAATCCTTTATTTAATCTAGCTTTAAGTGACTCAGTATATCAGCTTTATGTCACTTCCGTATCCAGGGGCACTTTCTCAACACCCAGTGTCACCACAGGCTTTAGCACGAGACCACATATGCAGATGAACAAATCTGCCCTTAGGCCAAAGCAAATGGAAGGTAAGACATGTCTTATGTGCATTTCTTTCACTGATGTTTATACTAATATATTTTAGCTCATATTTAAGACCCAATAAGAGCACAGGGATCATTAACTTCCCCTGCTCCTCAGATACCTGCAGCTTATAAAACCTGTGATTCAGTCACTTGCCTGTGCCCAAAGAGCTCAAGATATTTTACCACAGTACATAATTTATTCACTCAAACCTTTTGCCTGCTTCATTCACAGTTTTACCTTTTATTAAAAAACATTACAGAGCTTCTCTAGTTCATCAACATTTATCCCCTTAAAAATATTTGTACGATCCTAACACAACAGCCATTGTTTTCACTACAAAGGTGTCCATACTGCAGATGAACATCCACAACTTGGTAAGCACTTCGACAAGTATGTTGAAAAGCTAAACAGTATTATCACTAAAAGCTTTTAAAGCAGAAATAGCAGTTGCAGATAAAATTGTAATCAACAGAGGGTGCTCTAAACCTACAAATAAAGATCTAGTTCTCAGTAATTTTACTGACA
>NW_010587916.1:43674-59842 GCF_000705375.1 Tinamus guttatus
GGGGGCGGCGCGCCCTGCGCTCCCGCGGATGGCCGCGCTCTTGCTGACAGCCGCGCTTGTCCGGCCTTGCAGCCAGCGAGGGCCGGGTGCAGAGTCTGGTGCGCCTGCCTTTAGGCAGACATGAAGGCCTCCAAGGAGCAGGAGCGCGGGGAAGGGCGGTCACTGAGCGAGGGTTGCCTTGGCCTTCCTCCTGGGCGGCCGTTGGGATAGCGCGGGCAGCTCCGTGTCGCTCTCTCTTTCAGGTGCGGTGAGGCGGTGGCGAGAGGAGGGCCGGGTAGCTGTCTGGCTGCACGTCCCCATCCTCCAGAGCAGGCTTATAGCCACGGCTGCCTTGCAAGGCTTTGCTTTTCACCATGCCGAGTCCGACTCCTGCACGCTGACGCTGTGGTTAGGAGAAGGGCCCAGCAGGCTGCCAGGGTACGCCACGCACCAAGTAGGAGTCGCAGGTTAGTCCCCAAATTGTGCAGTGTGTACAGAAGGGCTCGTGATTGCCTAGAACAAGGTTCACCAGGAAAAGGGCCAGGCTGCTGCACAACAAACATGTCAAACTTGGCTTGGACGACTGTCCAAAGCACAGGGTGCCGTTCACGAATGTGCTGGTTGGACAAACTACGTGCTTGGCTGAAAAGAAGCCAAAAAAGAGGGGTGTCAGTATCCCAGCCCTGGGAAAAGCAAATGTCCTGAGGCTTTGAAAAATCACCCTCCTTCAAGACTGTGGTTTTTATTTATCATTTTGAGAGGCACATGCTGCCTTTCAGCTTGCAGGTTAGAGAGGTGGAACTTCAGGGTTACACTAGTATATTTTTACAAACAGAAAAGCATCTATGAACATCTTAAAAAAAAATCATATCTCTATTCCAATGTTATCTGTCCCTGGCTGTGGATGTTTAATATGTGCATCTACCTCAACAGTGCTCAGGTTGCCATCTGCAAATGAGAAAAACTTTTTCCAATAAAAGTTGTTGGGGACCTTGCTCAACTATTAGCTCAATTATTAGTTCCCAAGCTCCTTTAAATTTCAAGTCCAGATCCCAAACACATGCTAAGGGCGCCTCTGGACACATGGGTATCTTACCATCAGGACCTCCCACAACCAAAATTGGGAGTTGCTCTAACACAACTCTAAAGCAATTCCCAAGAAACTAGTTAGGAGGGTTACCTGTTGTTTAGTACAGAGTATGAGGAACCAACAATGAGCCAAAAGTACAGTCAACTGGATCTCAGCTTTACCAGATTTCAGTATTTTTGCCTTCTCTTTCAAGAGTCTTCCATCTGAAATGCCACTGTTTGTCCCATCACTCAGTAACTACCCGTAACATGGCAGTCGATCTGGACTCTCCATTCTGATAAAAGCTGCAACATTCAACAGTTAGGACAGCGACAGCAAGTCCTCCTCATGACAAGCTTGAGTTGACGGTCCTTGGCTGGAAGGGCTGTGTAAATTAATCAATGTGTGCCTTAAAGGAAGCCTTGGCAATTCCTGGTTAGAAAGGACTCACTACAGCAGGATTATTCCTTGCAGCAATGGGTGGAGTGAAAATACCTCTTCAGAAACCAAAGCCTTTAGTTAATACTGTTGTTAGGGGGAGTTTTCAGTTAGAAAACCAGCAGAGGGCAGTGTAGACGCTCAAGAGAGGCTTGGGTTTTGTCAATGGACATGTTGGAGCATGTTTTCCAGAGGTATGAAAACCTCACCATTAAAATATGTGGCATTAAACCCGAGGAAAACAATGCATTCCCCTCGCAAAAGCACAGCATTACTCCTACGGTTAGAACTTGCATATTTGGGAAAGCAGAACTGATTGAAAGGGGATTTTTCATCAGATTTTGCATAACTGAAATTGTGTTTTTAAAGAAAATCATTTAATGCAAGTGTTGCAGCCCTGATGACTGTAAAAAAGGACAATGGAGAATGTGGAGAAATTGTAACTTTGAAAAGTCTTTCATATAAATATTTGAAAATAGGAATATGAAAGACTCCGTCTCAAAGCATCATTTGCTGTTGCACTTCTTGTTGTCCTTTTCAGGTAAAAGCTCTCTGCAAGCAAAAACAATTTTTAAGGAAAGAAGCAGTTTCATACACGGGGGTGTATGGATTTTGTAATTCCTTGCACAGATTTAAAACTTGCAGAGCACCCAGCGCGCGTGCTCCCTGCTAGGTACCCAGTGCGAGGTGGAGCAGCTCTGGGTTCCGCGCCGTCCGAGACGCCCGTGCGGTGACGTTGCTGCTGCTCCGGCCCCGCAGCCAAGTGGTGACAAAGGTGTGAATAAGCAGGGCCAGGGCCTGTTTCGCCAGACTCCACCAGAGACTTGCCAAGCAGAGCAAGTAGAAATGTTACTCATAGGGCTTGGACATTATTGTCTAAAAATAGTGGAATATGTGATGCATCTTCCAGCTAACTTACTGCATCCTTCTGTAGGCAGTAGGATTTTCCATGTATGTAAAGGTACAGGAAAACTTCGGATGTGTGAAATGATTAAGGTATTTTTGAAATGCAGTTTCAACATTCCCCACCTCTTAGGAGGCAGTGGTTTGCCATCCACACAAGTGACACATTTGTAAATATGCAAAATAACAGGGTACCTGAGAGGAAAGCCGTTAAAAACCCATTCTCCTCTCCCTCCTATGCAGTATTTGCCTTGCAACATAGGTACTATTTTCATTGTTTTCTATCTTAATCTGGTTATTGGAATAAAGCCTTTGGAGTTGAAGGGTCCCTACACACACGAGCATGAGCCTTGGCAAGTCCTATTTCTTATGAAGATGTGTAAAAAACAGCATCTGCACAAATATCAAATCAGTCTGCACAGGAACCTGAAGTTTGATAGGTTGTGACTATCCAGGGAATTAAGAGTGATTTAAAAGAAGCTCCCAAGTTTTTTACAAAGCGATGCCTGTTCCTGCCTGGTGATGTTTGCAATGTAAGCAGCCATGGTTACCAGTGCACACATGCAGAATGAATGCCCTTCGGCTCTGAACATGTTCTTCATAGATGTCTTGATCATTTATAAATGGAACAAGGAGAGCATAGGTATTTTTCTTCTCTGTTACTGGTTATATATATGTATGTATATATTTTTTAAAAAAATGAATCTAATTCTGGAAAGAGAACATTCGAGCAAAGCAGTGCTGTAATAGTGATTGCCTGGTTATGCTACAGGTGTAAACCTCTCCAGAAAGCCATCATGGGGTGGATGATTGCAAGCTGCAGGTTTCACACGTTCAGTGTGCACAGCCCAAGCGTGATCTCAGTGATGCTAAACAGATGTGGCCCAGCAAGCCCTTGCCGAGTAGCTCCTGAACACCAGGGAAAAGGAGATGAGATGACAAATCCCATTAATATCTTTTCTTTCTTGCTTTTGATACTTAGTATCATCTATCACAGTTTCTGGACACCTCATGTAACAATTCACAGCCAAAAATTACACTCACAGGCATCGATTTCTTGGGAACAAGATAGAGAAATTGTTGATTCTAGTTGACTCAATCGGCAATTTCCTTTCTTCAGCAGCCCTCTCTGGTCTCAGAAGACAATTTGGCTGAAAACTGGTTTTCTTTAGAAAATGATCCCTGTAATCACAGCATGTATGCATCAAAGTTCCTTCTGCGTTCTTTTTTTCTCAGTCAGTACAGTTCTTTTCTCTCACTCAGTATACAGTACTTGAACTGGTACTCTGCTGAGTATTTACAGGAAGAATGAGCTCATAGAAGTCACTAGCCACGAGGAGACAGATTTGTGACTACTTGCTTAAAACATGTCCTTTGACATATCTTGAATGAAGGCTGGTATTTCATCTTGTAAGTATTCCTCCTACACAAAAGTCTACCACACGTTATTAAAAAGAAACGGATGTCTTCAAGCTAGACACTCATTCCTTAATACTTCCCTTGTGTGGAAATATTTCTCCATAGTCCTCTTAATGTGTTTATCATCATGTATTCTATCCACAAATGACTCCTCCTGCTAGAAAGTGATAGCATTTCTTTATAGTTACCTACTAATTTGAAACCCATGGAAGACTGATGTGGAAAGGAGCCTGGTAAATTGTACCACTGTTCTCATGCTGCTCACCACACGCATAAATTTAAAATCTGACAAAATGCCTCTTTTAAAGGGAAAATACTTCTAAAGTATGACTGCTGAGTGTGACATGATGATTAGATGTAAAAGCACTTGGGTTTTAAAAATATGAAAACACAATCTGCGGGAGAAATTCATGGGCTAACTGTGAACATTGCAGCACAGTGAGAGGCTGAATTTCTCTGCCTGCATCTTGATAAATTTTTCTTGAATCGAGACTGTCACTTCTCTCCGGCAAGTTGACTCAAAATACTCTGCATTTGTTATTGGAATTGTTAGCTGAATATCACAGTATGAATTTATAAAGAAGTCTAATGATAAGATGTTTTCATGAGGACCAACAGCCCGTCCGGAGCATTAAACCCTGTGTGTTATTAACCAGCAGTGGTGGTGGGGGTTCATCTTAAATTTCAGTGGAGAAAACTTCTCCCTCCTCATGGTTACTCAGCCAGCATCTTGGAAAAAAAAAAAATCTGCTTTTCAAGCATGCTTACAGGCATGTCTCCAGTGAAGAAAAACGCTTTATTAGATTGGTTGGAAGAGATCATGATCTTGCATTCTCTAGTTTTGATAATACTAACACATGAGAGGAAAAGATTCTTCTCATTTCTTGTCTAATCTAGAATTTAAATTTGTAAAGCATTTATCTAGATCCTGCTAAGTTTGAATTGTTACACATACAAATGCATATTATTTTTCTTGCATTGAACCACATACCATTTTTTCACTGACAAACCACTTTTACTTCATGGTACATTCTGAAAAGTCTTGCTAACTGCAAGCTAAGTATCATTAGGATTTATCTCATTTTATCAAAACATACTAAATCGGGAGCTTTAAGATAGTTGTCCAAAACACTTTAATCTTTTCCAATATTATCTCTCTTAATAGGTGCTGTTTTAGATGAAAGCACTGGAAAGGTGTTGGTTGTACAAGACAAAAATAGGGTAAGTTTACTTTAAAATTCTAAAATACAGAGAAGTTAATTTAGATAAGCTTACTCTGTACTATAAAGGAAAGATCTTTTCATTCCACAGTTAAAAGTTAATTCCTTTTCATAGTATTTTGGAACATGTCTATCAATAGCTTGTCTTATCTGCATTTGAATTAAAAAAAAAATAGACTTTGAAAATAGATGGCTTTGTTGTTAATTAGAATCAGTGATGGACTGAATGAGCAGAGCCGAATGGCATATTGCTTCAGGACTGCTTGCAAGAGGTCATTATATTGAATTAAGATGATTTTTTAGATGGTTAAAATCTTAGTGATTTAGTGATTTACACAGATTTCATCTTTCACCCAGCTAAAATGGGTGAAAAAAAAGAACCAAAAAAAAAAAGCCTTAGTTAGTAAAACTTCCAATTGGATTCCGTTAGCTGGACTGTACAAACACAGCTTCAGCACAAACAAGTTCACATCCAGCAGCAGATCCGAGAACAGCACAGTTGTCTCAGACAGAGTTGCTGCCTTCCAAGCTACTAGACAATGAGCACAAATAATCTGCTAATGCAGGAGAGAGGAGACAGCTCATTCAGGAAACAGAAATGTTCAATCACTAAATTTCATTCTGGATAAAGAGTAAATTGCATCTTAAGGAAGCACTACACTGCTTCTAAATTACATTGGGTAATTTCAGCATCTTTTGTACCAGGTACAATTTTATTCACAGCAAGCTTATACTGTCTCAAAGGAAACAAAAGCCTAGGCAAATTTGAGTGCGATAAAAAACTGTTTTCCTGAAAAGTTGTTTTCAAATAGAAAGCCACAAAGAGTAACAAAATTGGGGAAAACATCCCACAAAATTATCTTGGAGGAAAAAAAAGTGTGGTAGTCTCAGCACAAAAACACCTGTATAAAAGGATACATCATTCCTCAAAATAACTTCATTGATTATGATTAAGATGCTTTGAGGTACTCACCACGTTTGTACGTTCCCCAGTTTATTCTCCTAACAAGGCCAGCTCCACTCTGCTCCCCTTCTCTAACATGACATATGTTAAAGCAGATCCCAAACTCCACAGCATGTTTCTTTCGTTGGCTTCATCATCCAGGTACTGTTGCTGCTTCGAGTTTTCTCTTGTAACTGACCTAAAAGATTCCTCGATTTTGCGTTTGGATCCGTGCAGATCTCTGGAAAACCCTCGGGACTGTAAGCGGATTTTGTTAGAAGGATTCTGTTGTTTGGGTTTGGAAATTCCAGGGATAGCCGTGGCTTTAAATAAGCAATGATGTGGTAGACCATGACCTGGAGAGACCACCTTTGTAAGGCAGGTGCAGGGATCATTAAACACTCCCAGAGGGAAGTGCCTGACCAGAGAATTAGCGCAGAGACGGTGGGTTGTGTGATGTGGCTCGAGGTAACCGAGCAGCCCTCTCTGCAGCATCTCACTCCTTAGCACTTGCTACCGCGCGCGGATGCAGGCACCACCCCGCTCTCCCTCCCGAGCTAAAGGCAGCACAGTACTGCAGTCGAACTGCACCTCCTTCATAAGGTTCCATAGGAGTAAGTGAATAACCTCCTGGGACTTCACTAGAAGTCTCTCCAGTGCAGTGAGGATACTTGCGATTATAACCTGGCAATAATCAAACTTCACACACCCTAACCAAGTATAATTGGCTGCATCATTTACAATTTACAGAGTTACATCTAAGCCAAAATCTCAATAGCCATATTTTTTCTGCCTTTCCTGAAATAAAAACTGTCAGATTTGTTCCTAGAAATTGAACTACCCTCTACTTCAGCTCACTAGTAACTACACCAAAGTTTAAGAGCTTCAGTGAAAGGACGCTCTCCGAGACAGGTTCCATCATGCAGCATTTTGAATTTGTAATGCAAGAGTTCAGGGAAAGGCAACCCTTCCTTTCTCCCTTAAAGTACTGACTTCATATTTTTACTTAGTGTTGAGCAAAAAACTTCAAGGACTTCTTCAAAGCAGGGTTTTCAGAATTGTGTTCAGTAATTACCAATTAATGTATAAATATACCATGCAATATATGGGGTATAGAATGGTTCAAACTGTAGAGGAGTCTCTAGAAACAGTAAAAGCACTAGTGCAGCGAGTAAATAAAATAGTGCCAGCAAAGTGGCCTCTTTCCCAATGGCTGTTCCACCATTTTTCCTCCCTCTTCCCCTCAAGTACACAATTTCCCTGAAAGAGTGACACTTTTATAGAAGCATGTTTTGAAAACTTGAAAAAATCAGGCTTAAATGCCCTTTTTTATGTGAGCTAGTGGGATTTTTAGAGCTGCTTGGGTTGTATCATGAAAAAGAACAATTCCACAGCACACAAAGAAAGATTTCCAGGAACTGAAAACACATCTGAAAGCCAAGAGACAAATACATGTATTTTCCATCTGCAATATTTTTGATCTATTATTCTCTATTCCCATCCAAGACCTTTAAGAGTGCCCAAAAAAGTCATTTTCCAAAGTAATCAGTGGGGTTTCAGATCACTGGAAAGCACACAACTGCTCTCTATGCTGCATGTACAAGAAAAGCTACCTTTTTTAAAAAAAATGCCAGAGTATACATTTTTTCTGCATTAGTCTCTAGCTGAAGGTTAACTTCTTCCTATGTTTACTTTTAATATTGAAAGGAATTAAAAATAAAAGCACGTACAGCACAGAGGTAAGGGTAAAACCTGCAAACCTTCATGTGTTTACAAGAGGTCAGGAACTGACTCTCTTTTAGCAATATCAATTACAACACCAAGTCTGCAGTTCACATTCTGTTTTAATTATTGAACTTTATTGCAAATCAATATATGTATCTATATATAAACCACACACAAGGCCTCAGTTCTCGTATTCCATAAAAACAAACGACAAGTTACACTAAATGGTTATTACAGACACACAAAATCATCTTAAAGCCAGTGCAGTATAGAACAATAATACAATCATAATATCTGTTTGTAAGATTAAATATATAAACACTTATAAAAAGCCAAAAACATGGAAGTGGAATACATCAATGATTAAATATGAGACTATATAAACTATAGCAGCCTTTTTTATATCCAGCCACTCTACCTAGTTATCTAGCAGCAACTTTGTCTAATGATTGTTAGACACTGTATTTTCAATCAGTAGATGTTTTGTTCTAATATTTCATACAGACTGTAGATACCTTTGATCATCACATTAGCAAGAACAAGGAAGTTCCTATTTAAAGCCTTTCTGGTATTTGTAAGAATAATTACAATACTGCAACTTCAACGTAAGGGTCACCTGTTATTTGTCACCTTCATATTACGGAGTACAGCACCGATCTACTTCATTAATAATTTTTTCCTCCACTACAGACTGTAAATGCATGGAAATTTCCAGGAGGCCTTTCTAATCCAGGTGAAGACATTGGTAAGTCCTAGAATAACAGCTCAGACATCAACCAAATTGTAAAGTCATTGACAACACTGAAATACATTACAACATACATGTATAAGATGACTCCTATGACTAAGCACTTCCTTGAATTAATGGTTAATAGACAAAGTGACATGATCCTGTGTCCTTAAGATGAACAGCGCAACATGGCTTTCAGAGCAGAAAAGCTTTATATTTGTAACATTAACACTTTTCCACATTTTCCCTTAAAGTGGGTTTTGAAGTCAAATTGTCTGCTTTTTGTAGGCTTGTTGGATATGCTGTAATATGAGCTAGAAGTGCACAGGATGAACGTAATCAAAAAATAAACAAAATAAAAACTGAAATACAAGAGTTCTCAGCTCACCCTGGAAACTAGAGTGTTGAGCTCAGTAATGTACTGAGTAAAAATTTCCAACTCCACATTTTTATGGTCAAAACAGGAATCAATACACTTGCTTCTTGGCACCCTGGTGCATTCGATCTGTTCAGACTAAGAGTTCTTTGACAGAGGCCCTGCTTAAGTGCAGTGCCCGAGTCTTGTGGGTACCTCCTTTCAACTAGCAACATAAGGCACTTCTATATTAAAAAAAAATCAAAGTTGTTTTGAGGAAACCTTTTATTTCTATCTAGCATGGCACAGGTGAGATGATGGATACAATTGCTGCAGTTATTTTCAAAGGTGAATGAACAAATGTGTGCATGAAGTGATAGAAAATAATATTTTTTCTCCTCCTATCGCAGCCACTTAAAATTAGGATCCATAGCTTGTGATTGGTAAAACCTACTTACTGGAAAGTCTTGGTTTCAAAAATTACATTTGCTAATATTAATATTGCCCTGCATCAGTGTTGAGATATTGTTACATTTCTCTGTTAAGTAAAGTAGGACCAAAAAGGTTGCCCAAACCACACAGCAGTTCTGGTAAGCTGGTTAAGCCCAAGTTTCCTGAACCTGTTTTGTACCTTAGGAAATTCTCTATGTTGCCCTAAAAATCTTCCAACAACTGGCTTGCATTCCAGTTCATAATTTTAATACATGGAGAAACTGCTTTCTAGTTTACGTGATATGGTGGAGAGTCAGTTCTCCTGACTCATTTTACGACTCATCATATTTAACAGTGACAGGAGTCAAAATTAGAAGAACCCTGAACACTGTGCGTGTTGTTTAGCCAGGCTCCTTTCACCGTTAGTGATGGCGAGAGGATCTGGGCCAGGAGATACCAGAGGAGTTTTTATACTGAGGGAGGGGAAATAAATCTCTTTAGCTCCCCTCATGCCACTACTAAACAATATAATAATAAAAAATACTGCTTTCTCTATCACATCTTAATATTACAGGGAGAGATAAATTAGTAAAGCATAAAATATAATAGAGCTTAATTTTACTTTTTCTTCACTTACATCAAGCCTTATAAATCATTCAAGAAACTAAATTTCAGAGTGCAATTACACTGCTTAAAGATCCTGCGATTATATAAAAATACATGACTGCCTACTCTAATGAAAACAAAACATTTTGCACAAGCAGTTCCTAGAGTTTGAAAACACAGTTTTATGCATCAGATTGCACGCAGTTCTTGATATTCTAATATTTTTTTAAACGCAAGCCCTACCCTTTCTTTTAGTTTAACTGTCATTATCTTTTAAATATATATACACATACATTTAAATAAAAGAGAAACAGAAGAAGGCACTTGATCTCAAGGCAAAACTCAAAGCTTAATTAAAATCCTGAATTGTTTCACCTTTTTTACGACAGCACACCTCAACATTCCTTATGGTCTCAGTTGTTTACCTTCTCTGACCGCTCTTGTTTAAAACAGCCATTTGCCTAATAATAAAATCACTTGCCTTATAGTAAAACCACTTGCCTCAGGGGGTTTGCTTCATAACCGCTACCTTAGATTGAAGAGGACTGTGGGCCTCTGTGGACAACATGGAACACAGTCTCCCCCAAGGATCAGGACTGCTAAAGGAGTATAATCCCCGATGTTATCTTTCCGCCCTGCCATGCAGCAGATTTCCCATGAGTTAAAACTGGAGCAGATGTTCTACAGGCAGCAGGTACGAGTGGTCTCCGGCCCCGCAAACCCCTCTGTTCGTGGCTGACGTTGCCTCGGCACGGACGCTTCGGCTGCAGGATGAACCTGGCGCTGAGGCAGAGCCTGAGCAGCGCCACGAACGGCCCTGCAGAGCTGCTTGGTCTTTGCTGGACAGATCCCTTTGTTTATATATTGCTAACCACAGTATATCCTGAAACTATTTTCAGTATTTTGAAAACACACAATTAAAAAGTCTGGTTTCTTTCACCTCTGACATTTCAAGGTGGTGGTTTGTACAGGAAGGAGAGTCTCTACAGCTCTGGTAAAATGCATTTTGCCTCTGGAAGTAAGCCAACACTCTCATTGCTTACAGAAAATGAACCGGTTGAAGTAGATAACTTTGCAAAACAGTTATATGCACTTTCCAATGAAGACGAGATGCGGCTATTTGCTTAGCAAGATTAAATGAAAAAAAATCTAGTTATTTTGTCAATTAGTGTCTGCCCCAGATGAGTAGACTTTGTCATGATTCAACTGCAGAATTTTGGAAAAATAAGTGGGATATCAAAAATTATTTGGGCTCTTGAGCTATTATTCAAGAGTACAGCTTCTGTCCTGAAGAGCCCTGGATAGATGGGAATTGTCTGGCTTTAAATGCAGTCTGCAGACCCTCAAGAGCTTTGAGCTTGTATCGTCTTCAGTAATGAGAAAGATTAGCTCTATGTCACCTCAGCTGTTGTACACAAAACGTACACGTGCAATGCGGAGAGAGCGTGTGCTGCAACAAGAGGCTCCACACCCACTGATATTAGGGCACATGTGAACTATCACTAGACATTGAAGGTACATCTTGAGGCCAACTTTTCTTATCTGGAAACAATATTTTCCCCCATATTTTCACGCATCCTGGCAACATGCCACAAAGCTAAGCAATTCCATCAGTGATCTGATACATATCCAGATTTTCATCTGCTAAGGGTCTGAAGCAGCAACTAGATGGAGACAAAGGGAATCTAGCAGGAGGCTGGATTCCAAGGCCTGAAAACGCGGTGCAACGCAGTCCACTGTCTGGGATCAAGAGGTCAGTGAAGCCAGCAACCATCCCCAGCTGTATCGGGGGTGTTTCCTGCTCTCCTCATTGTATAGAATATGTGCCAGAAATAGCCCACGCAATAGCCCCCCAGCAGTCAGTTTTGTTCAGGGGCCACAAAAACAAGCATATCCTTGTGTTGAAGCATTTATGTTCTGAACAGCTTAGAGAGTGCTTCGAGTCAGAAATTTTCCATGATCAGAAGGTTAAAGAAGTATCAGGCAATTCTTGTATGTTTGGTAAGAACCGTTCTCTTTGCGTAGGAGACACAGCAGTGCGAGAGGTTTTTGAAGAGACCGGCATCAGGTCCGAGTTCAAGTCCATCCTAAGCGTACGGCAGCAACACAGCCACCCCGGAGCCTTTGGCAAGTCCGATCTGTACTTCATCTGCCGCCTGGAGCCTTCCTCCTTCACCATCAGCCTCTGCGAGCAGGAGTGCCAGAGCTGCGAGTGGATGGACCTCGCTGAGCTCGCCAGGACCAGGCACGCAACTCCCATCACCAGCAGCGTAGCCAAGCTCTTGCTTTACGGGCACCGAGAAGGGTTTGATAAGATCGACATGACCATGAGAGAGTTGCCGGCTGTTTACACGGGCCTGTTCTACAAACTATACCACAGGGAGCTGCCCGAGTCCTACAGAAATATTACAGGATAGGAACAAGCTTCACATTTTATTAAATTAATAATTTAGAATGTTTAATGTCAAGTTATTTGGACCATGTGGAAATTATTCATGGACTGCTTTTAGGATGGAAGTCAATATTCAATCTATTTTTGAATAAGCAATAGATAAATTATTTTAAATGGTAAATACTCTTCTAAGTGTACATCAGATTAATTTTCCTTTACTCTGTAAAGCAAATACAAGGTAAATAAAGCAGCTCTATCTAAATATCTGGTAGGAAACAGGTATGTTACTGAGCCTGAAAATCCAATATATTTTCCAAGTGAATTTACCCCACATGCACTGGCACAATAAGTTTAAAGAGCAATATAAAGACAGTGTGAAACGTTCATGTTTTAATCTGATAATCGAAAAGTCGTTTTATCAGCAAGGAATTGCTTGTATTTCGGTTATTTGGAGAGCAGTAGGGAACTACCTTGTTAATGTAGTGTGGCGCATGTTTTCAGAATCCACCATGGAAATCAGCTTTTAGCAGACATGGGAAGAAAAAGAATAGCTTTCTGTCCAGGTCCTGTTTTTGGTCCGGGTTTGTACTGTCCAGTTCTTTTCAGTGCCACATACCAATTGGAGTATTTCCGTGACCGGTAAGTGTTATAGTTATTGGATTCCAAACGCTCAAAGAAGAAACATTCTTCTGTTGCAAATTTCTAAAAGGGAAAAGAAAAGGACTATTTGTGTTTCATTGCAACAAACTCATTCTTCAAAGTCACAGGACTTACCAAGAACAAAAATGATCAATACATTTTGTGTTTAGAGACATAGTTGTTTTTAAAATAGTTAAAAAGAAAAGCTTTTAGCTATGATTCATTTATTGTCTTTAACACGGACCAAGCAAATCCTCGTGCATTTTCACTATGTAGTTCTTGTTCCTATCCAAAATTTAGTCAAACAATTAGATGAAGAAGCCAGTATTCTCATTTCCATACTCATTAGTTTTCCCTTCTCAGCCAAAATTACAATTACACAAAACAAACAAAAGACATGAAAAAAGACATTAAAAAAGAGTGTTTCCCTTGCTGCCTTCAAACCATTCCATCGATTAGATAAATAGTATGGCACAGAGTTTCAGCTTTTGCCCATTCTTTTCCAATTGTAAGGTTTACATTTCCTGAAGCCAATTCAAGTCTTTACCTACAATGTTCTAAAGCAAACAGTAGCAAGTCTGCATCTATCCAAGGTTTTGTTGTTTTTTTTCCCCCAAAAAAAGAATCCTTAATATTTTTTAAATCAATTTAGGGACCTAGCAAACAGGTACATTCAACACAGAAAGCAAACATACTCCATCTCTCTATGGTAAATACTCTTCCTCAGAACAGCACCGTCTCTGTTTTGAGGCCAGCGTGCAGGGAATTTTTCCACTTCTGGAACCAAGTCTTGCAACTACTTCACCTAGGCTGAGTTAACCTGTCTTCACCCCTACAAATAAAAAGGTGGATCTTCGCACAACAGGGAAAAATTGAGCTGAGGAAGTCCTTGCCATAGGAAGTTGCAGTTTCCCAATGCTTAAACAGATTCGAGTGAGCTCTGAGCAACTAGGAAAGCTAGTCATGAGAATAAAAGTATGAAAATCTTGGAGAAGAGACAGGAAATGTGAAGAAATGCCTTAACAAGTAGGCTACTCCCTCACAAATTTTTGTTAATATCCACAAACAAGTATCCAACTAGAACTAAAGTGTGGACTATTTGTGAAAATACATAGGAGAAAAATAACTTCCTAAATACGCCAAGTTGCTGTTGCTACAAGCAATTAAGTCTGTCAAATGCAGTCTGGAAGAGTGATGTGTCTCCAAACGTAAGCCTTCAAATGTAAGTTATGGCAATAAAAACACCGCTCCTTCATTTCTACTTTCTTAAGATATGAATTTTGGTTTCTTTAAAAAAACTTTTAGCAAGAAAATCCATGACCTGTTTCTGATGCCTATAAATCACTCCAGTTTTCACACTGTACGCAGCCGAAACCCAGTTAACAATGTGCACAGCTCCGGTGCGAGACAGCCCTTCTCGGCCTCCCCTCGTGGCGGCGGCGGTTCCTCCCGCGCGGCCCCGCGCCAGGCAGCGGCGCAGGCAGGGGCGGCTGCGGGAGCCGAGGCGCCGGATCCCCCCGCTGCACGGCCAGGCACCCGAAGGCAGCGGCGTCCTGGGACAGACTTCTTCTCCCTCGCCTGTTTGTGCAGCCAAAAGCCACGGAGCGACCCACCCGCAGCGCAAACTGCATCTGCCGCAACGGCACCGACTATGTCAATTAGCAGGTTCCGACATTTTCAATGAAAACATTGTTCCATTGAAAAACTGATGGAATAGAAGCATTTCTGCAAAACTATTTTTAGTCAAAACAGCATTTTCCAACAGAAAGTCCTGACTGGCTGCATAGCTAACGTGCCATTTCCTCCAGGGACCAAACAGGTGCAAATTCCCTCTCTCCCACCAGCAGATGAATCTGTTAGCAAACAAAAGACACAGACCTGCTCAATTAAAGCCCACATGCACGTCTAGAGAAGAAAGCAATCCGCGGCAGCACACTGCCAATCACCAATGCAAAAGGCTGCGCGTGGGTTGTACAGTAAATCGTTTTCAAAACCTAACTCAAAACAAGCCTCAAAGAAACATCTCAACAAAGTCATTACGGAAACTTCCAGCTAGAAGAAAAGGAAGGCTGCATAATTACTTGTAAAGGCATTTTGGAAGATGTTAGCGTAATTATAAAACAAGAGTACAAAGCAAACTGATACGGGCCTAGACATCAATAAAACAAAAACAAAACAGCTGTTGGTGTTTAGGCAGGAGCAACAAGCCTCCACACAGTTATCACTGACTGCTGGGGATTAAACAGGAAGGACTGCTCTAGACTGAGCAGAGAGCCCTGTCTCCCACAAGGCAGTAATGTGTGAAATATGGAAAAGTCTGGAATATGGGAAGTGCCACATGCGCCCGGGACGCAGAACAGAGCTGTGTGAATGGTGGCTCAGCTGGTGAGGCTGTGCAACACCTGGCAGGACATGAGCAAGAATTTCTTTAGCCCGAAGGAGCGGATCCTCAAAGCCCAATGCACTGGCGATGATGGGGCGAATCTGCACTGGACCAAAGCACAGGAACTTTGTGGAGCTGAGCAAGGACAAACATCAGCTGGTGGTTTTACCACAGATATTTATGAAGGCATCATAATTTGAAGTTAGCTCACTCCAGGAACATATTTGCCCTTAAAATGTTATTTTAATTGAAAAGTGTGCTACTCCAAATTACTGGTGGAAAAGCACAGAATTGTGCCTGTGTGATTAGTCACTAGTGGGCTTGAGAACTAAAAAAGCGTTTATAAATTGAAGTTTCATAATGCTTTCATAGAAATAAGCTAAGTTCTCAGCAGCACACATTCATGTGCACTGAGGAGATCACTTCCTCGCCAAGATTTCACAAGGAAGCTCTAGCAAAGCTCTCACTGAGACACAACTGCTCAAAAGGAAAAAGAAATGCTGCCAGTGGTGAACAGTTCCGGGAACGTTTACAGGCAGAAAACAGTAGACAGATTTGGCCACGAGCTGCTGGAAGCCATAGCACAGAAATCCTCATGGAAAATCGCTTATGCTTCAGAAGGCAGTTGTGAAATTGCCAGAGTATTCACTGGACATGAAATGCAGGCTGCTAAAGAACAAAATCTTCTTAGAGTAGGCAGCTTCCACAAGCACCTATTAATAGCAAAACTGAAGAGCTGTGGGAAGCGGTGTTTGCAGTAAACACGCCTGAAGTAATACCCATCTTCAGAAACAAAAACTTGCTTCATAAGCTCCAGTAGGAAGCACAAAATGACCCAAGTTAAATAGATGTTGAGGGAGTAACTCCAGATTACAAGGAAATAATGTCCCAAGCACTTGACCATACAAGAGCTAAAGGACCCTGTGCCACGTGCT